>CAJQZP010000746.1:6437500-7037500 GCA_907164705.1 Parnassius apollo
CAATATGTGGTTGCGCATACACTCGTGCTCTATAATCTTGTCCTGCGTCGAAGCCAAGAAAAATTGAGTCTAAAAGACATCATTAGAAACCTAGGTGACTTCTAGATTACTTAGAGACTTAAAGTTTGGGAAAATCTGAAAACTAAAAAATATCCATATTCAGTCTACATTCAATTCTTATAAAGTACGTGAGGGTAATATCACCTTAAGCTTTACCACCCTATGTCGGCGCCGTTACGTTAGCACCGACGGTGTTCACGGGGAGTACGAGAAGTGCGGGGGGCTTTCTCACTACTGTGCCTAAGGCCGTCACTCGCCGATAGCTCGCGACCCGATCCCCACCAAATTAGTTTTTATTTTGATTATGCAAATAAACAATTTGCCTATCGTGTGAGTCGCCTATTTTATTCATGTTCCCTAATTGAACACCCTATAAATGTAAACTAGGAGGAGGACAGAGACAAAACACAAAGTCGTATAATATAACTAATATATTAAAAAAAGAATAGCAAACAAGCCTTGGCAATAATAAGGAACACTTCAAAAAATCAACTTAAAAAATATAACCTCATTACACCAGACCGAAATCAAACTGAATTAAAATATTTACTCTAATGTCAACTGTCAAAACGTCGTCGATAAAGCAGCACTCTTTTGACCCTTTATTATTTGATTGACTGATAAAGAGCTATCGTATCACAAAAGCCATCTACCAAGGTTGCACTAAAAGTATCGGGAATGGAATATTTCCACTGTTCCTGTCATATTAAAATCTTTTTATTGAAAACTCCTTGGTTTGAAAAATCGAATAACATTTATTTATTTAAAAAATGATTCTCGGTCTTGTCACAAGGTTTTGTCAAACTTGTTTAGTCGTTGAGAAAATGGAATTGACTCGAGAACATTCAAGAGCGATGATTTATTATGACTTTCGAAGTGGTTTAACACAAAAACAGTGTGTTGACCGGATGATTTCTACATTTGGTGATGAAGCCCCATCCAAAACCACAATTTATCGCTGGTTTGCTGAATTTCAACGTGGACGTGTCAAGATCAGTGATGAAACCCGGCAAGGTCGTCCAAAAACTGCAGTCACCCAAGAAAATATTGATGCTGTGCGTAAGCTGATTGAGGAAGATCGACGTGTGACATACCGCGAAATTCAAGCAACTTTAGACATTGGCATGAGTCAAAAAAAACTAATCTTGCATGAACAATTAGGTGTAAAAAAAGTTGTTTTCCCGATGAATACCGCATTCGCTCTGTGAAGAGCAAAAAGCGGCTCGCGTTACTTGGTGCGTCAGAACTCTCGAAAGATTCCACGCAGGATCCTCAAATGCTGTATACAACATCGTATCAGGTGACGAATCCTGGATATATGCGTTTGTTCGTTCACGGAGTGTTGCAAAAAAAATGGTGGCCACGTTTGTCTCCAAAACCGGCCATGTTACGACTATTCTTCTTGAAGGACAAAGAACGGTTAATGCAGAATGGTATGCTAGCATTGGTTTGCCACAAGTCGTTTCTGAACTCCGTAAAGAGAACTGCAACCGCCGCATCATCCTCCATCACGACAATGCGAGTTCTCACACCGTACACAGAACAAAAGAGTTTTAGAGCAAGAAAACATAGAATTATTAGACCATCCGCCATACAGCCCCGACCTAAGCCCTAATGATTTCTATTCTTTCCCTAAAATAAAGAATAAATAGCGTGGACAGAGATTTTCGTCACCTGAAGAATCTGTGGACGCCTACAAAACGGCCATTTTGGAGACCCCAACTTCCGAATGGAATGGTTGCTTCAAGGATTGGTTCCATCGTATGGAAAAATGTGTCAAATTTCGCGGAGAATACTTCGTAAAGCAATAAATACATTTTTAAATAGTATTGTTGTGTCACTTCCTTGATTCCCTAAATTTTCAGTGCCGCCCTCGTATACCAAAGACATTTAAATAGGTAGTAGTAATAGACCGGACATCAGTAACAAAATTGTCGTCTGTAACGTTTGTCCTATATGATATGTCTTCGATTTTTGTCATTTATTTTAAGTGACATTGTCAAAAGTTCAAGACGCATTAATTTTATAAATTTAAAAATATTTTTAAAGAAAATATGCCTGGTGGTGCATTAAAGTATAAATCTCGATATGGAGCACAAAATGAACGTGATTTCGGTTTATTATCGTAAGAATAATGTGTATTTACCAAATATTCTTTAAATTTTATTATTTCTAGTTGATTGTTCGAGAAGAAAGAAAAATTACGGTAATAAGTGCCCTATGTTATCCAGTAACGTCACTATTTATTTACAAATATGTTAGTGATTGATTGATGTGAACGATGCGCCTAAAACGGATCTTAACCCTATGTTTAGTAGTGTCACCTACTGGGAAATAGCTAAAATGTTTTCTAAATAAATATTCAGTGTAGTATTGCTATATTTCGCTAGAGGCTGTAATACATGCGCGTGGTCACAGCTTTTGTATGAACATGTTCCCAATGTCTGCAATATATATTATATATATATATATATATATATATATATATATATATATATATATATATATATATATATATATATCTTTGATCTATAAAAACAAGCCTGTAGCTTTTGAGTCATAAGAAAGTGACCATATCAACCGGATGACAATATTACCCTCACGTACTATAACTCAAAAAGAAAATCGTGAAACGTAATTAATTAACGTGGAATATCTTCATAGACGCACTCCGAGACTGTTTCATGATCAGCCGGGTAAATCATTATCTGCCTTATTACACGATCGAGTGCCGAATGCATATTTCTTAAAACCAGTATCTTGTAATAGATAAAATTCACTAGACTATTTCGCATTTAACCGTCAGACTTTGTATTACTTCTTATTTTTGAATAATTAGTTCTTATTTTTGATTAATTAGTTATTTTTCGTAAAACTATTTTGTATTATCATCATCGAAAAGTGCAAGTACAAGTTTTCGGTTTTCAGTGTATTCTTTAAGTTATAATTCATTTTACTTTTTTTTTAATTTTCCTACTTTTTAAAATATCCGTCGTTTAATTTATTAATTTCTAATCTAATTCATACAATATATAACTAATTTTTCAGAAAGAACCACTAATCTATTCACTTTTCTAATAAATTATCTTCTCCCACTAAGAAATCTGTCAAATATTTCACCTCATTCCAAATAGCGCCGCACTGATAGCAAAAAGAGTAGTGAATTGGTGTAAATTTATTTTTCTCTCAATTAAATGTCTTTCCACATCTTGTCGACTTTTAAATTCACAAAAAATGAATTAAAAGACGTGTAGATATACTGAAACATTAAATAATAAGAATTTTACTACATTAAATAATAAGAAGCGCTAACCAGAAGGCATTATCTCAGAAATGCCTATGCCCAGCAATGGACTAAAAAGGTTACTAGCAATAATGCCAATGGATGCCACACTAGTAATATATAAGTCAATGGCTAAAACCCGTTACATATCTAACAATATGACGCAGATGAAAATCTTATTGTATTGTTATGATAAAAAATGAAAAGAAAGTAATAATTGAATTTTTGGTTGTGTTATAAATGTTCTATAGGTAAAAACTATGTTTGTAAAAATAGTAAACAAGAAGTTTATTTATTAAATTGTGTTCATAAGTATGTTGCACTTATAAAACGCATTCAACACTTCAATTTCTTTTATACTTCTTTCTCTTTCGGTTAGTGTCAATTTTCTAACCTATTTTGATTTTGATTAAATAAAATTAAAGTAAAAAATAAACCTCTAATCGAATGCATAATTAATTTATCTAAACATATAGATATTTTTAGATGTAATTTATCTAAAAATATCTATATGTTTAGATAAAACGTGCATTTTATTTAACGTAGCTACAACACTTAATGTAAGTACCCATCAAACAGACATGGCGCACTAATCGTTAAAAGAAAGAGAACAAAATCATCTAAAAATCGCTTTCGTGCTCGTTGTAAAATCGCTGAGGGCATAAAAGAAGTAACGTATGTAGACACCCAGCACATAACAATACGTGACCTGAAAGCTTTCCATTCGGGTCACGTGCTCCTCGCGCGCCGTATTTGGGCGCCTCTTGGCGTAATGCCTCTACTGATTTTCTTACCTTGTCATTTTATAACAATTCCATAACCCTCAACATAAAAATTTACATCCGTTAACTCAACAAAATAATGAGCTTACCGTTAAATGCTTATACAAGTTGATTCTTTGACGTAAATTTGCTTAATTTTACACCTTTTCCGGAATTAAAACAATTTAAGCCATACAGAAACCGTGTGACATTCATTGACATTTATTTCTTTTCTTTTTTCTCTTAACATAGGCCTCTCTTCTTTCATAGATTACCACAAAACGCTCTTATTCTACTAAGAATATCCTCCTCATTTTTCATTTTATCATGCAGTGGAATATCACGGAGTGCAGAGGATAATCATCTCTATAATATCATCATATATTAAATATGATATATATTTTTAAACTAGCAAATGGCACTGTTGGCAGTCCAGACCAACTAAGTTTTATTAACAAAAGGCACTATATTAAGATCGACTCGCATACTCCATATCCATGCACCGTAAAGTCAGAACCATATTACACAGGCAAAACTCTTTTAGCAGAATAAAAGTAAAACATTGAATAAGATTTGCGAATACATTGGCTTGGATTTGTTGATTTAGCAGTGTTTTTGAAGTTTTTTAAATAATTAGTTGTAGTGTGTTTCACTCCACTTCCTCTTATATTTTTTTTCTATGTGTATATATATCAATATACATAGAAACCGTTCAAGATTATATCATCATATGTGAGGTATGATTCACTTTCAGCCCAGCAGTACGTCTGTATGGGATCCCCCTTTGATTTCTGCGGCCAAAATATAGCAGTGCCTACACACACTACCGTGTTTCGGATTGCAAGATAAAGAGAGTCAGTATAATTACAGGCTCCGAGGCATTCCAGCTTATTCTTCAGAAGCAGCAACTCATCTGTAGCCTTCTTTCATCTAATTTGGCTGCAGGTTTCCATGAACTGCATTATATAAACCATTAGGTAGACTCTATGTATTACAGTATTCTGTGGGTAGACTGTAAACTCATTTTGCACTTTAGTTTTATTAAAAAATCTTCAATAGAATTATAGAACACTGTATGATGGCGGTGTAAAATATCCACTACTTCTAAGCATCCCGTGGGTGCTGTTACAGGCGACAGAGGGGGAAATCGGAAGATGGCTGCAGCGTCTTCCTAATAACGACTAAAATGAAAGTTGCGGTTGTCAACCCTCTTGTGTGTCAACCTTAGCAAATATCCCCGCTATGAGACGATCTATGTGTGAGGCCTATGTTGAATGAATATACATTATGGTACATTACAAACAAATATACAAATAACAAAACGAAAGCAGATTATAATATGTAAGTACAATTTGGCGGCCTTGTTACATAGCAATCTCTTCCAGGCAACCAAAGGTGTAAAGGATTAGAACAATGAAAACTAGGTAGGTGGTGCAATATAAATATACATAATATAATATCAATACATGCGATTTATAAACAATACATGAAATAAAATAACATATAAATAACTTATACATGAAATTATATAAATTGCTAAAAATAAAAAAAATTAAGTATAACATTATATATATATATATATATATATATATATATATATATATATATATACTCAAACAATAACATAATGCAGATAAATAAAATAGATACATAATCACTTAATTTATCACTATGTTCATCAACTGTCGATTTTAATAGCCTGTAACGGTAAAGTTAAAATTATAAAAAATATATTAAACGTTATGTTTTTTAATTATGTTTCTAGTTGAGTACAGACGTAACCAACTTTCCAAAGAATGGCATAGCAATAAGCGAAATCATGATTGATTAAAAGAAAATCTTCTAGGATATTGCGGAAGCTGTCACATATCCCCATCAGCAACTAAGTTAGTACTTCTAGTGAGAGACCTAGTACTTTATTTTGTGTAACATTCCGGTAGATAGCGCGATATTTTCCATACCGAATTATTCCGGACTTTTCACAGTATAAATATAAATACTGGTAATAATTTGACCACACATTTAGTGCAAATGTTATAATTTTTTATTGAGCTCTAATCCAATATATGAATTTTAGTCCATAAATATAGAATTTGTTAATAACTTGACCCTACCGCCTCCTATAAATCCGGCATGCATTACTATGAGTCATCTTTTCGACAAAACAAATATATTCTGTCAATATGACCTCATTCGGTCAAGTATAGTAGGTACATGATCACTAACATATACAAAGATTATTATGTGCTAATAATCAAGATAAAGATTTTTAACGCTTGGCGCGGCCTTCCACCGCCGCTGCGTAAAATTTTTATTGAATAGGGGTGACAGAAGAGCACTCAGTCTACCTAATGTTAAGTGGATGCTGTGGCCCATCTATCGTCGATTAAGAGGCAAAATGTACACTTGGTCCGTGCAGAATACGTATCCGCGGCACTGCAACCAAATGCTACTTCTCTACCGAAACGTTTTATGGATAACTTTATGGATATGGTTAACGTTATAATTATTTTATTTCGTAAGATCACTGATCAAAGGAAGTTGCATTATTTTCTATTTCCGTGATTTTGTGAAGATCATTATTATAGTCTGCTGTTTACTGAATATTAATAAGAGTTTAATGGAAGGGAAACTTAAGTATAATTGATTTAAGCTGTTGTGAAGCATTTGCATATAATCGTATTAGATAGTTTCTGAATTATTAAGCAAGGTAAATTCAATAATAATTATTTTTTTACGAATTTTAGAGTCTCTTGAAAATGGCATTATTATTGTTAACCACGGTAAACATGAAAAAAAATATAAAATAGTAAATATAAAACAATATATACCCGATATATTGTTTCATATTTACTGATATATAGTGAATACATGTTGAACCAATCATCCACCATCAACCCAATACATTGTTTTGTTATATTAGTGAGGAGTATATTTGTAACTTTGTTGCTTCCTGCATATCTAGCATAATTTCTTGAAGTGTTGCGGTTTTTCTGTTATTAGGTTAAAGATCGTCTTAAAGATACAAAGAATCTATGTAAAAACCGTAAAAAGGTGTTTCATATTTGATATTGATATTATAAGCTACAATTTTGTAATTTTACCAATAGAGCCAATGGCTCTGTAGACTATAATGATTGGACAGGGAAAAGTTATATAATAAAAATAAGCAAAAGAAGCAAATTCAATATAGTAAAACTTTATAGTAAAACAATAACTTAATTTTGAAATAATGAAATAAACATAATATTAAATTCACGTTGGGTATAAATCATATTCCATTCATTTTGTATTTTTGAAGGTGATACCTTGAAAATTGGGTAGTTTTTCTATTTAACATATTTTTTTGTTTTATAGATTACAAACCAAAATTTTGGTATATGATTTTTAACTATATGACCTTGGATTGCATAAAAGGAAAACACCATATCATGTAATTTTTTCAATAGAAAAATTGCAAAGTAGGCTCTAATTATTTACATTTTTCGATGACACCACAATATTCTTACGAATAATTTCATGGAATTATTTTTAAGGCGTAGTAAATAATTATATCTAAATTCTCATAAACCAGTTTTTTAATTCATAACGAAGTTTTGTTAAAATAAATAAAAATGTTGTTTAGCGCTTACTTAGTTATTATCCGAGCGCTTGCTCGGTATGGTTATCTCATAATTTGCGTACTATGAAGTCATTGCATCATTTTCATTTTGACACTCCCGCAGTCGTCTGTTAGCTTCACCAACAAAGGAATAAGCCACGCCCCCAAAACTTCGATTCATTTTCAAGGTATCCCCTGAAGCATAATGTCTCATTACGAGTAAATAGAATCTCCAGTTCTCATTGAGCCAATGCTCATTAAAAGCAAAACATTGAGTCTGGTCATTCCCCAATCGAGCCGACTCGTGTTGCAACCAAAATACTATAGCAGCAGCATGGATTTACCACGTTATAAATACTCACGCAACGAAAAATGCGGCAGTATAAAAAATTAACTTTATCTATAAAACAAACAAACAGTTAGTTAGACACAACTCTTTCGATTTTATGTGAACTTTATACCTATTTAGTCTAAGCGAAAAAGATTGGCCATCCGGAATAAGTAGAAAAATATCCTTTTTTATTTTCGGGGTATTAGTTAAATAATAAATCTGGTGGCTTGTAAATTACCCAATTTTTTCAATTAATATTTTTTTTTTAATTTCTTTAGCAAAATAGATATATAAGACGTAATTGTAATTATTTTTATTTGATAGAGTTTGATCAGTAAATGATGAAAATTCGAGTCTGGCACCCTTATTCTTGGCGCAACAGTTTCGCAGATTACCCCCTAACACTAAAATGGTTTGAAAGCTACGCAGTACCATTGACCAATTTTGTCAAATTATATCATTACACCTCAGATAATAAAGAACTTTCGTTTAATAACAAATTGAACTATTTTGAAGAGAAAGTGATGATTATTAATACTGACTAAAAATACTTTTATAAAGGAAATGACGACTGTACTTAATAAATTTAACTTTAAAATTAAACATAATTTACTTATTTTTAGTATATTATTAATAATTTTAATTTAAAATATCATGTATGAAACTTATTTTGTATCATTTGCGAGGGAAAAATTTATACATTATGAAAGAATCTTGTGAAAAATTTATTCCGTTTTGTAAAACTTTCCTGAAATATGATGTCCAGTGATAACTTATTGATTATATTATTTTAATTCGGATATCTTTTAGCAATTTAAGTCGGATACCTCAGCAAAATATTACTTATTAGACAGACTAATGAAGTAGCAAACAAAAGTTGAACAAAGAAGCAGGTAGCTTATTAATAGAGTAAATCTAGAGTAAATCATTAAATAATCTCAAAAAAATACTAAACCGTCTTATGCTCTTCTTACCATTATACGATAATCGTTGTTTATAATATTATTTTACCAAGATATTTCAAAACTAAAAAATGTAGAACTTTGAAATGTAGAATTTTGAACGTGCATTCAACAATTTTTTTACAAAGATATAGTTTTTTAACAATTATTCTGTTCGCTTAATTAATCGGAGTCGTAAGAACATTTATATACAACTACGTCACTATAAATTCTTAAATAATTATTAAGAAATTATAAAATTTATTTATTTAAGAGAGAAATAAAAAAGACAAAAACTTTGACATTAAATTTTTCCTTATATCTTGTAAAGAAAATTTGTCGTTAAAATATTAAGGATAATCTGGCAAACAGTTGTGTTAAAAATAAGGGTGCCATACTCGAATTTTCATTATTTACTGATCAAAATCCATCAAATAATGATTCTTTATATATATTAAAAATATAAATAAAAAAAAACTAATTCAAATAAAATTTGGACAAGTTACAAACTGCCAGGCGGTTAGTTTATAATTTTTTATGCTTATTATAAACCATTGCTTAACCACAAGTCCACGTGGTGGTAAGTGGTGATGCAGCCTTTAGACGATAAATTAAATCGCACTCTCTTAGCATAACAAAAGCTAATTTGATTTTATAATATATTATAAATAATACTAAAATGACTAATTAGCCAGAAAATAAAAAGTATATTTTTCTACTTATTCCAAACGACCAACATTTTTCAATGGTTATCGTTTGGGCTAGCAGTTATTAGAAAACCTGACTACAAGTTTCATGTCCCAAATTAGACTTTTTAATCTTATAAGTCCATTATGAACGTTGTTGATACGGGCTGAGCTGAGTGTACAGTTGTTTTTGTTTGACCGATCATGCAGCAAAATCTTTCTACAACAACTTACTTACAAGCTTAAAATGTAAATTGATATACGGAGTTTTCAAAATTGCTAAATAATTTAGAACATAACGCAAACATTAATCATTATCGAGAAATAAACCATTAATTTATTTTGCAATACCAGCAAACCAAAAGTAATAAATTTTCTTTGAGACATTAATCATAGCAAAATAAACCTTTTTTTTTTGGATTCCTTAGTAAAGCTAAATTAAATAATTCGACACGTTCGTATACTAACTTTCAAAGTTTTTTATTGCTTTACTTTTGCTGCCTAAACAAAACAAGCTCACAATGAAAGTTTATTTTTCGATTCTCTCAAATCATTTAAACAGAAAACGTGGTTGAGGTTACAATTTAATTAAAATTAAAACGAAACGGGCGTTGTTTGTGTCTGTACGGCAATTATATAACATACTTACTTACTTACTTATCTTCACGCACAATCCCTAACGGGGTAGCCAGAGAGAACAGATCGCCAAGTGTCACGATCCTTACATACCTTTTTGCTTCCTTCAGGTTCATTAACTTCTTCATACATGCACGTCTAGGTATCCGAGTACTCTTGACCCTCCCCTCTTCGAGCAATTTGCTCACATGGTCTTCGAAAGTTAGTCTCGGTCTACCTCGACACCTTTTAATATTTACTTTCGCTCTATATATTTTCTTAACCATTCGGTCTTCACTCATTCGTTCAACGTGCCCAAACCTTTGGAGTACGCCCCTATCAATTTTTGTGATAAGGTCATCTTTCAATCCTGCCATATTGCGAATCTCTTCGTTTCGCTTTCGATCGGCTAAGGTAACGCCACACATTTTACGAAGAGATCGCATCTCCACTGCATTCAACTTGCTTTTATGCTTCTTCTGGCATACCCAGGTTTCGCTGCCATATAACAAAGTCGGTACCAACACTGCATTATGTATTGCAAGGCGTGCACTCTTCACCACGCCTTGCCTTTTTACTAATGCATTCAGGGCACCATTGACTTTGTTTCCGGCAGCGACACGCCTATCCACATCTAAATCACATCTTCCATCCCGGCTGAAAGCACTCCCCAAGAATACAATTTCATTTACCTGTTCTAGACATTCCTGATTTACCCATATTTCACATTTCGTTCTCTCTTCATCCTTTTCAAATACCAGAACCTTAGTTTTATTAGCATTCAAACGGAGACCTTTAATTTCACATTCCTCTTTCATACACGTGACTAATGCCTGCAGTTCTGCTTCTGATGGTGCAATAAGCACTGCATCATCAGCATACAGCAGACAATTAACTTTTATGTCACCCAATTTCACACCCAAACAGCTATTTTTCAGCTTCTGTAAACAGCTGTCGAGATACAGCATGAACAGCCAGGAAGACATGACACAACCCTGTTTTACGCCCGCTTGGATACTAAACATGGGTGACAGATCATGCCCTACCCGCACACAGGCTTTACAGTCATAGTAAAGTGACTGCACAGCCCTTAACAATCGACCATCCACACAATATCCCGGCAACAGTTCCCACATTTTCTTCCTTATAACCTTATCAAATGCTTTCTCCAGATCCACAAAAGCACAGAAAATCTTCTGGTTAACACTCAGAAGCTTCTCCGTGATCATGCGGAGAGAAAACATTTGATCCGTGCATCCTCTTCCAGGTCTAAATCTGCATTGTGCCTCCCATAAGAATCTTTCCGATTTCTCTTGCATCCTACGTGTCAAAACCTTCGAGTAAACTTTACTTGCTAAACTGGTCAAGCTGATCGCCCGATAGCACCCGCAGTCAAAATGTGAACCTTTACCTTTATATAAAGGCACAATGACCGCGGATCGCCAATCATCCGGGACATCTCCCGTCCGCCAGCACAAATTGCACAGCAGATGGAAGCTGTCCCAGACGCGAGGCCCACCGTACTTGACCATTTCAGCAGTAACTCTGTCTAGTCCCGCAGCCTTACCACATTTCAAACTTTGAATCGCACGTTCAATCTCTTTCATGCTGATGACCTCAGTGTCATCGAGGTCCGTGTCTGGCGTGCCAGTCACGGCGTCACCCCCGGATCCTTCACTAAGATCATGACACGCATACATTTCTCTAAAAAATTCACTCCATCGCTGCATGACGTCCGATTTTTCTGAGAGGACGTCATTGGTTCTCGAAAGCACTTTGTTCATTCTTAAGGCTGTCGCACCACTCCGGGACCTTCCAACCTTATTCCAGAAGAGTTTGGAGTTTTCCCTAAAGTTGTGCGACATCCTCTCGTCCGCTTCTATTCTACACCTTTCACGTACTCCCTCAATCAATGTTTTCGCATGAACTTTCTGCAGATTATATCTTTCTTTCATCTTCTCTCTCATATGCTCATCGTTACTAGAGGCCAAGTAGTCTAACCATGCTTTTTTCTTCTTTTTTACAGCTTCTCTCACTTCATCATTCCACCATGCATCTCTTTTTTTACTACTACCTCTTTTTGTCGTACCACATACTTCTTCCGCTGCACTTACCATTCCATCCCTAAGGTTCTGCCATGTTCTCTCCACACATTCTTTCCTGCCATCGATGGTGTCAAGCTTTTCGGCTACCCTCGTGTGATATTTGTCCCTAGTATCCGCTTCCTGAAGCTTCCAGCTTCGGATGCGACAGACCGACTGTGGTTCTGTTACTGCCGTCCGGTAGCGCCAATCCGCGAACAAACCCCTAAATCTAGTAATTACTAGATAATGATCCGTTCCCAGGTCAGCACCCCTGAACACTCGTGTATCCATCACCTGTTTTCGTAGTCGGTCATCCACCAGGAACAAATCAATCATACTTCTCTCATTCTTTCTTTCTCTAGTGTACATATGGATTTTCCCGTGATTAAACATAGTGTTTGTCACAAGAAGACCCTTTTCCTTGCATACAGCCAGTATAAGCTTGCCAGTATCATTAACCCTTTTATCGCCAAACTATCCAAGCACCGACTCGTATCCTGCTCGAGCGATACCTACCCATCCATGCAAATCACCACATACAACAGTTCTTTCGTTTCCCTTAACCAAATCTAGAACTTCTCTTACATTCTCCCAAAACTCCTCCAGCTCAGCCCTGGACGACGAAACTACCGGCGCATAAACAGCCAAAAGAAATAACTTCGTCGGTCCCATTTTGAAGCGAACCCAGAGAAGTCTTGAGTTCACAATCTTGTATTCAGTCATAAGATCGACCAATCGGGACGACAACAGCACTCCCACTCCCTGGCAGGCGTTCTCGCTTTCCGGGACTCCGGACCATATAGCTAACATCCCGCCAGGGAGCTCTTCAGTACCACTGCCTTTCTGTTTGGTCTCCGACATACACACGACATCTAATTCTCTTTCTTTCATTATTTCGATCAACTCATTCGTCTTATCTCTCATGCCCCCTCTAACATTCCACGTGCCAACTCTGCACTCCGTCCTCCACCTTCCGCCATGTCGGGCTGTGCGTGACGGGTGGCGGTCCCCATCGCCGCTTTGCGCGCTGCATTCCACACCAACGGGGACGAGCTGGTGTGCGTCGCCTTGGGGGGACGCCCTAACCCTCGTTTGCATGGGTGCGCAGCTGTGTAGAATTGCAGCCCTGAAAAGGGCTGGCAGGGGTCGCGACGAGCACGCTTCTACAATGACCCCCATTAATGATATAACCCCCAATTATATAACACGTGATTCATAACTTTAAATTTCAATGGAATACAATAATAAACATTGATATATACAACATTTATTACCATAATAAAAAAAAACATTAAAACTAAAAACTTAAATTACCAAACAGTCCTACTCCCCGTGGTATAGTAGCAAAAAGACTTTTCCAAGTATCAATTTGTATGTTTAAATATTAATTACCTAACCATTTACTTTAATATAGATAATATAAAAATAGCTTCATGTAGTCCTTCCACCCTTTCATTTCTGAAGCATTAATCGATGGGCAACACAGATTATTGTATATTTCACCTCTCGTTGGCGGTCAGTATTTCGGCGTCACCGATCTTTTCAAAGCTCGAGTAAAAAAGGCTATTCTTAATATTAAACCAATGCAATTTTCACTTCTAGACCTCAACTGCATTTATAACCAGTTAACTTATTTTAATAAAACTAATAGCATATGGCAAGGGTTTTTATTTAGCAGTGGACTATACTATACTACTTTTTATTTATTTATTCATAACAGCCATTCACAGGATTAGTACTGAACACTGGCCTCACCTGGAATGCCACAAGACACGGTGCTGATCTATCAATCAGTTGACTTCGTGCATGTCTTACTAGGTCATCACTCCGTCTAGTCGGGAGCCTTTCTATACTTTAATTACAGGTACGAAGCTGTCATCGAAAACCTTTCTTTCTCATCAATTACCGCTGCTTATTCTGGCTATATGACCAGCTTACTGCCATTTTAGCTTGATGTTGTCTTCACAAATATTATGATATTTATTTTATACTACGATTATATATTATGTATTTCGAATGAAATTACACTAAATACTTCGGAGCTCGCTGTAAAATAATCAATTCAAGCTGGAATTTTAAATGAATTTAAATGTCCATTGTACCCTAATCTCAAACATATTTAAAATTCTAATGGAATATATACAACAAAGACGCTTCAAATTAGCTAAAGTAAGCATTAACATATAACAGTTTTACAACAAAATTTACAGTAAATTGCCACGTCATAAAGTTGTAAAATTGTGTAATTGAATGATAGTGCAACATTTAGTTCAGCAGTGAGAAGGTCATGGTTGTTAAGCATCTTAGTCTCACGTAGTTTCGCAATTCGTATTCAGCATTGGGGTAACCCCTTTTATGTTGTTAGAATTATATTTAATTCAACACGAAAACTCTTTTAGATAGTTCTTCTATTCGTTTCGTTCGTTTAGAAATCCGATTTAAGTTAACAAGTTAAAGTTACAGCCTATATACGTCCCACTGCTGGTCACAGGCCTCCTATCATTCCTGAGATGATTTTAGCGAGCGCTAACCATCTGAGCTACCACGGCTCCTACCTAAATACCGATTACTGCTCAGTAAAATTATTTTGCTTTATGTTCATAACCGTATATTATTATCCTATACATGGCAGGTAATATCATCATCATCATCAAGTCCACAACTGAATATATGGCACCCCCGAGGAATGCCGTGTCAGTCCTGCACGGTTCTTAGTGCAGATTTGATTCTGCATTTGAGGGGGAGCCCTGTGGCAGAAATATATAAAAATAAAATTATATGCGCTGCGCTGATCGTAATACATTCAAGCAGCCCAATAAAAATGGAAAGCATAACTATATTTCTACACAAAATTAAAAACTAAGCAAATACAATTTATATACATAAGTTCACGTTTCATTAATGTTTCGATACAATTCACATACCACCGTGATTCCAAATCTCTACTTACAACTAAATTTAGGAACAAAATTGCGTATCGCTGCATTTATTGCGCCATCACAAATAAACTTGTGAATGATGAACCTTGTTGCAAAATTATTCGTTATTGATTTATTTCTTTATATATGCACATAAATAAAATTGTAGTGTCTGTCTGTAATATATGTCGTGGTAGAGTCACACTGCAGCTATATTATAGTTTTAACACGTATGGGTCGGCTCGACCGGGGCAGGATCATGCTCTCACAGAATACCAGCATAAATTAGCAGCGTAATGCTGCCGTGTTTCGTATGATGAGTGTAAAGAACCGGAGACCCTTTTTACTAGAATCGTGGCATTTTATCTTAGTCATCAGGTGTGACAATGTATTTGCGTTTTGATTCTTAATTGAGCATAAATGTGGATGTCTATAGGTCACAGCATTCACTTACCATCAGGTGGACTGTGCTCGTTTGTCACCCAATGTTATAATATTTTTTAAATAACTGCTTTTGTTCGCGCTCTCTCTCTCTCTCTGCTTTCGTGACACTCCCTGTACGTGAGAGCTTAAGCTCCGGTGACCTTGAGTCGAAGCGTGTAACACTACGGTTGATATCGATCCGAATTGAAATATTATAGACTTGTACCAAAGAACATATATAATAGGTATATGTTATATATTATGTAAACTTATGTATTTGGGAAGTGAAAGATACGTTCAATTTTAAATCAACTTTTATTAAATGAGGAATATTAAAACTTTCGACAAAACCAAATATGCACGACAGTTAATGGTAATCTTAAAGAATTAACCAACATTTAGTATTTCAGTACGCAATAATCAGTATTACCTACTATCCTTAAAAAATAATTTACTCTTATATATTTTGGAATTTTTCGATAATTTTTTTAATTTTCATTATTATTTCTAACAATTGCAAGAATTCGTAGCATGTATATTTTTTTTAGAAAATCCAAAGGCATACAGATTTCCTGGGACATAGCGGCCAACAAATTGTTCCCTATGTGTTGAGGAGATAAGTCATTTCTATTTCTAATGAAATAATCCATAAATACAACAATGAACAAATACAAAAACTCTTTATAGATATCTAAAATTTCTTGACTCTCTAGTGGTAGTTTTAATAGTGTATATTTCAGTTAATGTAATATAATAAAATTATTGCCGATATATTAGTTTTATTGCCATGGTATTTCCCCATAATTCTTGTTAAGATCATATCGACTTTCATTAAAATGAGTTCACATATTTTTAGGTATCATAAAACATTATTAAAAATTAAACTAACAAAACAAGGGCCCTTGTTTTGTGCAGTGGAATTTATCTTAATTGTAATCACTTAAAATGACTTTCAGTAATACTTATACATATACTATAATATCATTTATTTAATAAAAACAAAAATATTTATCAAAGCATATAAACCTAGCATACACGGCTATAAAAACTAATAACGTTACTTGGTAACATTAACTTAATACCTACATGAATAGAATAGTAATATGTACATTAAGATATCGGTAATATTCATATATTAATTGAAATATTATATCACTTGACGAATATATTCATATTAACTAATACTGACAAATATCGGTATTACTACTAGCCCTCGGCCAGGGCAGTCGGCGACTGCCCGTTCCACGCCCTGCGCGCCTCTCAAGGCCCCCCCCCGCACACATCCAGACACCTACACATAGCCGCAAGCGATTTTACGTGCACACATGCTTAAGTGTCGTTTCTTTTCACGTAATGTATATATTCTTTGACTATAGTCCGTTCGCGTTAAGAAAATAGTGAGTCATCGTTGTTCGCCGGCCTGGCCACGCCCCCCAGCCAATTAAAATGCAAGAAATTAGAAAGTCGAGTTCACAGTGACCAGTTGAGGTCAGTTGTGTATTGCGTGTTACTCGTTCAACATTAAATTTTGAAAATGAATACCTAACCTATTCGAAAGAATAAAAGTGGATCAATAATCATCAAAGAGAGAGACGCGTAATTTACAATGTTTATAAGTACTTTAAACTGTGTGATTTAAATGCGACTGTGGAGAGTACAGTAATAAAAACAGCAAGTGCATGTGATGTGTCCGAAAATACTGTTTATAAAATTATTAAAGAAAAAAAGGATACTAACACATTAAAATCACCCGTGAAAAAAGAGCTCGACTATCGATGGTCGATAAATTAAATGAACTAGACAAATGTGCAATAAGGAGAAAAGTTCACTCAATATATTTAAATAACGACTACCCAACATTGCATAAAATTATGACACTGCGAAAATGACGAAGATATTCCTGTTTTCAAACGTACCACACTTCATAAAATAATGTACAAGCTTGGTTTCGATTTCAATAAATAGTATAGCAGAATATTGTTAGTCGAAAGAGAAGACATTGTTTTATGGAGGCGTAAATATATGAGGCATTATAAGACCTACCAAGGCGATGCCAGGATGGGTCGCTAATTTATACTTTAAAATTGAATTTAGACAGCACGGGTGTATCGCATGCTTTTTTTTTCAAACATAATTGTTGTTACAGGTACATGATATAAAACTCGCAGGTCCACAGCTGAACATAAGCGTTCCTCTAAAAATGCCACAGAATACGGCTCTGAACTGTCTGCATCCATTAACTTACTTTAGTTCTAGTAATATCGCTAGTTATTTATAAAATATACTGATAGAACATCGGACCTTGGTATATTTTTGAGCTTGTAATTTTCCTGTTAAAATTTATTAAAAAACATTGCTCTTGCGTTTTCTCATTTTTATTGATATATTCCTTGAGGTTACACCGAAAAATCGTAAGGTATGTAATTACATGTAATATTAAATACTCTCTCATTATTACATCAAACTCAAAACATGATTACACGATAAGAAGCTTACCACCTTTACCGGCAGTTGATACATAGTAATTTAAGCATACAGTTAAGTCAGTAAAAATCGGTGACGAGAAGTAACAAATCTACGAGACATCTGCTACTGCGATCGACAATTCGCCTGCCATGTGTATCGACTATGGAAAATTTTGCCTAAAATAGGTCTGGCGATTGGCTCTTACGGGCTGATGAGGGGAAAAGTAATTACAGTAGTAGAGGGGACGGAGGGAAATTGAAACTGGGGCAGCAGCATCTTCCTTATTACAACTAAAAATTATAAAAAAAAAACTGCGGTTGCTTACGCGCTTACCAAATGTGGCAACTATGGCAAATATCCCCCCTACGAGGCAATATATGGGGAAGACATATGTTCATGTTCAGCAGTGGTGGGTTATAGACTTAGTAAATACTTCATGTGAATATATTTGGTATACGTTAAATTAAATTAAGCTTTTTATCTACTACTCTATTTCGTTAAAATTAAACGAACAGCCGAAGTTCAAACAAGTTTAAAATAAATTCAGTTCATATTGAACAAAATGTGTTAGTTACAATAGATATAATTCATCAACCATCAACTCATTACAACAAAAGCCGCTCACGAACGATTTTCCTCAACTATTCGTAAAGTGATGACGCTCGAATAACATGCTAAGAAACTACGACAAACTATCCCATGATGCTATTCGTTCTGAATCAGCTCATGAATTTGAACGATACCGTTCTGTGTAATCGTTCTATTAAATACAAATTAGAAATTAGAGGTATGAAAAATGGCTATAATATATTTTTATTATAAAAAATAAAATGTAATTAATATTTTCCATCAAATGATTCGTCTCTCTTTCATCAATAATAAATCATTTAAAATAATTGGAATACTTCAATGGTTAGGATTAGTATATAATTCGAAGCACAATACAGATAGCTACCATTTGTTATGATTTGGGCGTCATATTTAATCCATCTCCAATTTTGTACACCCTTTTAGTATCCACATCGTGTAAAGAATATGTTAGGTTTTGATATATTCATTTGACATTTAATTTCCGGGATGAGGTGTATTTCAAATTGACATAAAGTAAAAGGGTTGAGTCATTAGGAAATATAGTGTGTGCGCTGCTCGAATAAGTAATTTTTTAATTTTATTTAAAAGGACAACAAGACGAACACTAATACATGGGATTTAACGTAACATGAATATTATTAAACTAAAGCTAAGTGGAGCCGTGGTAGCTCAGACGGTTAATGCTCGCTGTAAATATAACAGAACGCGAGTAACCCGGGTTCGATCCCCGCCGGCACCAATGAAATTGTTAATTGAAATTTTAAGTGCTGGTTTACCACGTGCTCGGCGGTAAAGGAAAACATCGTGAGGAAACCTGCATGTCTGAGGAATATGGGAAAAATATTTCGAAGATATGTGAAGTTCGCCAACACGCATTGGGGCAGCGCGGCGGACCCTTCCTTGCCCTAAAACCCTCTCAGAAATGAGAATAGGCCTGTGCCTAGCAGTGGGACGTATATAAGTTAAGTGTCATTAATCATAGACTGTTATAAAATTTAAATATGTTAGTTAATATTAAGCAAATGAAAACTTAAAAGTTGAAAATTACATAAAAAATGTAAAACAAACTGCAAAAAATGATTAACTTTTTAAATAACGAAGGGGAGTTAAAAATTTTATGTTTTTTGGGCCAGTAAATACTGTATGTGACATGCGAAATAAATTAGTGCGGTCTTATTGGAAAACATGGTTTATTGATTGTCTCATGTATAGAGAACAGATTTTGTCACGCAACAAGTCCTTTAGCCGCAATGTCGCAGTTAAAACGTAGTAATTATATATATACCCTTTGGCCACAGCTCTCGGAAATTTAACATTTATTTGATATAAAATTCCCTACCTTACATTTAATATAAATTTTATACTATGCTGCAGCTATATTATGATATGGTTGGCTCTATCGTTGTAGGACCACGCTCTCACAGAATACTAGTGTAAAATAGCAACTTACTGCTACTGTATTTCGTATGGTGAATTTGGAGAACCGGAAAACCTTTATTCTGGATACAAGGCATTCCATCTTAGTCCTCAGGGGTGACAGGTTAGATCTCTGTGAGCCACGGTATATACTTACCTACCTACCAGGTGGACTGTGTGCTCGTTTCTAACCCTTATTCTATAAAAAACGACAACTGATGAGAAAGAAAAGAGCCAGAGTGGCAACATCATAAAGGAAAGAAGAGTGTAGGATGACTTTCCACTAGATGATACTCCACTGAGATGGTAATACATCCTCACACAAATATTTAATGTATTAATTATTAAAAACAACCGGTAAGTACTTATTTAATAATTAGAAATATAACGTGTTACTTTTATTAAAATATTTAAATTACTTCGCTATTCCCTTTATACTTGTTGTTTTTATAAGATTTGTAAAGAGAGAGAAGCTAATATTTGTGTATCCTTGTAAGTCCCTCTAAATCTATTTGAAGTAAATCTACGTTGGATAAATACCTACCAAAGTATTTCCTCCACTTTCAACGTTCCTATATAATGAATTACTGCGTTTGAAGTAAACATGTACTGTTTTATTATTTACGCGATTACAAACTAATTTTATATATCTTTAAACAATAGTGTATCTTCATTTTAGATTAAGCATTAATTTTATTTTGTATTCAAAAACACTTCTATGAAGAATTAACGTTAATACGGTAAAGAGAATAATTTCGTAATGTTTATTCAATTTTTGTTAAGTAAAAAGAATTGCAATATTCTGAATGTATCCTAAACCTCGATGTTTATGTTTGGTACACATGTGTATGCTAATCGAGTCTACAGGTTAAACGAACAATTCTTATATATATACAATATATATATATATATATATATATATATATATATATATATATATATATATATATGATTGTAAATATAATGTAAAAAATAATAAATGTTGGCAAGTAAATATAGTGTATATTTACTTGCCAAGTAAAGTAAAGTTTCGAACTTCATATTTCGAAAAATTAAGCAACTTAATTGATAAATTTCATTTAGGGAAGCTCTATATTATTATATAAGTACCTGGGTGACCAAGCTTTGCTTCGTATTTTTTTTGGAAATTGTGTGTTTTAAAAATTGTATTTAGATACATATTACCGACTGATGAAACATGAATAATATTTTTTGATCTTATTGACATAATAGAAAAAACTGGTTATTTGAATTAAAAATTTTCGTATTTTTTAAAAAATACTTAAAAAAAGGCTCGAAATAATAAATTTTCACACAAAATAAGGAAACTTGAAAAAAAAGGGCAAAAAAGTCAGACCGAGGACAGGACGCGAACCAGAGCACTACGATTTCACGACGGTCCGATATCCACTTGAGCTATTATGATCATTTATAAATTGTCAAAATTTACCTTATATTTTTATATATATATATATATATATATATATATATATATATATATATATATATATATATATATATATATATATATATATATATATATATATATATATATATATATATATATATACATATACAAGGTGGCCCATAAGTCGTTAGAAATGTAAATTTCGAATAAAATACAAAAAGCGCGCATGAGTGGCGCGCGCGGTGCGGGGGGAGTACCGACGGTTTCTGGGAATTCAGTCGCCATGGAGCGTTTCACCGGTGCGGACCGTGCATTTTGTGTGCGCGAGTTTTATCGAAACAATGATTCGGCTACCATTGCGCGGCGTAAATTTCGAGAATATCAGAATTTACGCAACTTTAAAGACATTCCAAGTGTTCAAACGATTAAGAACTGGGTTATTAAGTTCGAAGAGAGTGGTTCGACGTTGGATAAACAACGGTCAGGTCGACCAAGGACATCACGGACGGAAGAAAACATCGATGTAGTGAAACACTCAATTCGTGAAAATCCTACCCAGTCTACTCGTAAGCGTTCCAGTGCATTAAACTTACCCAGAACATCGTTACAGCGAATTTTAAAGAAAGATTTACATCTTCACCCGTACAAGATTCAGATAGTACAGGAATTAAAAGATACTGACACTATCCACAGACTAAATTTCGCAAATGAAATGTTGAACCGCTTTACTTCGTTTAATAACGTGTTATTCTCTGATGAGGCTCACTTTCACATCAACGGCCATGTCAATAAGCAAAATTGTCGCTACTGGAGTTGCGAAAATCCAAATCGCAAACATCAAAAGCCCTTACATAGCCCTAAAGTGACAGTTTGGGCGGCTATGTCAGCGCATGGCATTATAGGCCCTTACTTTTTTGAGGACGGCAGAGGCCGCGCGCTTACTGTTACTTCACAACGGTATGTAGCTATGATCCAGGACTTTTTTACACCAGAGTTGCAGAATTTTCCAGGCTTCAATACGCGGACCTGGTTTCAACAAGATGGAGCAACTGCCCATACCTCTAACGTCGCTATGCCGGTCGTCCGTCAACTTTTCCCTAATAAAGTGATCTCTCGAAGAGGAGATATTCCTTGGCCACCACGTAGTCCAGATCTGACCCCAATGGACTTTTTCTTATGGGGTTATCTTAAGACTAAAGTGTACGAAACCAACCCGCGGACAATTGACGTCCTGAAAGAAAATATCCAAAGAGAAATGGCAAACATTACAGAGCTTACTTGCCGCGCAGTGATGGATAATTTTAAACGTCGCTTACAGGAGTGCCGCGATCGTAACGGATTACATTTAGATGATGTAATTTTCAAAAAATAATTCCCATTTTATAAGGATTATGACAAAATAAAAACCTTTTTCATAATGTCATTAGTTTTTTTTTAATTATTTTTTTACATTTCAAGGGACTTATGGGCCACCCGGTATTATCGGAATCTCGAAAACGGCTCCAACGATTTTCATAAAATTTTGTGTCCTCATTTTCCGGGGGGCAATAAATCGATCTAGCTAGGAATTTTTTTCAGAAAATATCGCATAATTTTGTCCGTGTTTTCAGGAAATGAAAAACTGCTACAATATAAGAAGGTAAATTTTGACACTTTATAAATGATCATAATAGCTCAAGTGGATATCGGACCGTCGTGAAATCGTAGTGCTCTGGTTCGCGTCCTGTCCTCGGTCTGACTTTTTTGCCCTTTTTTTTTCAAGTTTCCTTCTTTTGTGTGAAAATCTATTATTTCGAGCCTTTTTTAAGTATTTTTTAAAAAATACGAAAATTTTTAATTCAAATAACCAGTTAAGTTTTTTCCATTATGTCAATAAGATCAAAAAATATTATTCATGTTTCATCAGTCGGTAATATGTATCTAAATACAATTTTTAAAACACACAATTTCCAAAAAAAAAACCAAGCAAAGCTTGGTCACCCAGGTACTTATATAATAATATAGAGCTTCCCTAAATGAAATTTATCAATTAAGTTGCTTAATTTTTCGAAATATGAAGTTCGAAACTTTACTTTACTTGGCAAGTAAATATACACTATATTTACTTGCCAACATTTATTATTTTTTACATTATATTTACAATCATAAAACCGTGATAAATACAAACCATCTCTGCAGCTAGTTTCTAACCGGAAGTTAAAAAAACCTATCCATGTATGAACCGTGCCGTGGAAAACAACCATTACTCGAATCCACTATTGACTGATTATTATGTAATTCTTAACTAACTTTAAGCCGGCCCATAAGTTGCACGTATGGGCCGGCTCGAACCAGAGTAATACCACACGACCTTTCAGAAAACCAGCGTCAAGTGGAGGCTCTGCTTCTGCGTTTCGTCTGATGATGAGTGCAGTTGACCGGAGGCCCAATTCCCCCTGGGCCTTCCAAACCCCTCCCAACACCACATCAACATGGTAGTCGCTCAAAACTGCTTGAGGCAAGCAGAGCAATATAATCGAGGCCACTCCTGCTACGCTTTCCTGAATTTCTGCAAGATCAGGGGATTTCACACGAACCTAAACGCCGTCCACTGCCATCTGGAGATGGCGCAATCGGCCTTGTTCTTTCTAACTAAGAGACGCAGGTCTCCTCACTGGCTGACACTCCACTTCTTATCTCTCCTACCCGGGGTACAAAATGGAACACTCCTTTGTGACTCAGGCCGAAGTTTGCGTATGCGTCAAAGAGGACATCTGATCTCGACGCTTCGCAGTCTTGAATGTTCGGACATATCCATCATTTGACTACGCGTATATATGGACAACCATCCGCGTGTCTACGGGTGCCTCTATAGGTTCGATGAAGGTAATGCTGAAGTAGACCGACTCATCGACCACATCCAAATGGCTAAAGCTTGCTATAGTAGATCCCATTCGCAGAGATCGTGATCCTTGGCAATTTTAACGCCCATCACGCCGTATGGCTCTGTTCACATTTAACTGATCATGCGGGGAGATCTAATTATGACTTTGCCTTGGCATATGACACAACTCGTTACTTTGCCTACGCGAATTCCAGATGTGGAGGATCATGAACCTTCACTGTTGGACCTTCTGCTGACCTTTCATCCGGACAGATATCAGGTCTCCGTTGACGCTCTTCTTGGCTTCTTAGACCATTGTCTAGTCCGAAGTGTGATTCCACCCGCGCCTGCTTTAATCTCGCTCAGACTAGCATCTGGAATATCATCGGAATAGTGTCGGATAAGACCTTGCTCTTGGATCGTTACTCACACTTGCGTGTGGCCCCAATGACGTATTGCAGCTGCCTATAAAACCTCTCAATCTCAATCAAAATCTCAGGTGTACCGGAAACGATGCTGTCACATTCGGTCGTCAGCTTCAATAGTTGGCTCTTTCTGGCAGACAGATCTCTGGCAATGACTTTGGAGCCCTGGTTCCGTTCTATCTCTTCTTCAATACGAGCTGTATTGAAGTTGCGTAAATCTCGCTGCATGCATTTGGAGATCTGTCTGTTCAGTTGCTTGTATACTGTCAAAGTGTAGACTGCAGCTTCATTTCCCGTTTAACAACCGTGAGATAAGAATGTGATAGGAGAGGTTTTATGTTCTTGCGGCTGATCTTGCAGAACTTATCTTCGATCGCATGGAAAGTTTCCACGAGCTTGTCGTTTATATCGTCCACTGATTTGCAGTCCTTTAGGCACTAAAAACGATATTGTAATTCAAGCTGAAAGTTTTCGGGACTTTGGATTAGAGCTTAGAGCACGAGGGGAACACTCCATGGGTTTACTTCATTAGACGAGACCTCTCCAACTTAACGGTTAGGTTTAGTTAGTGTGCCTCTCACAATTTGATGTTCGCTGCCAGTTTTCACCATCGCGATCACTGTGACAACACTGAACAGTTGCCATCTAGTCGTCATTTTGAAGTCAATTTCATTTTTTTTCGAACTGTTGGGGCTCGAACAGGTCCACTTTTTGTGGATCCGCTTGTGGAAAAAGAGTTTATCAAAAAGAGTCCCCCTCTCTCCGTGAAGTCGGCTAGTTGTTGGCCCCTTGCATTCCGTTGCACTATCCCAAATTTCCCCACCTTCAGCTCACCGTCCTCTCTTCTGCCTAGTTTTACATTGAAGTCTCCCATCAGCACCGTATAGTGGGTTTTGGGGGAATGCATGGTTCTATAATATATATATATATATATATATATATATATATATATATATATATATATATCCTTGTTCGTGATGTACTATTGAATTTGGAAGATCCAGCAAGAAACCCAGAGGACTTTTTCTTTAAACATAATTTTATTTCGTACAAGTTTTGTATGAATTTTTGTAGAACCAGCATGGCGGCGATCACCTCATTCCCAGGGGTTATTTAGATTTATGTATTCATTTATATTATAATAACATTTTTGTACTATTTTCTTTAATAAAACATTTAAACTTGTTTAATGACAAATTTTGTACATTTTCTAGAATTTTGTTGTAAAAACGTATACATTGCCCCATAAATGAATTACTAATTCTATGGAGTCTAGTTCCTAGTGTTTAAAGTATAGATCTTTATTCTTATGAAAGCTTTTTATGTTTTTATGAACATAGATTACATTTTCATAAATATATTGCGATGGTAAAGTGAATATGTTTATTTATTTAATTTTTTCTCTAAGGGACTGTTTACAATTTGAGTTATAAATGCCGCCCGTATGGCTTTTTCAAAACAAATATGACTTCAATGTCATTCGCTTTACCCCATAGTAAGATTTCATAAGACAATACGCTTCTTTTTAATAGGATAGGGTGACAAACGAGCACACAGTCCACCAGACAGATGGTAAGTGGTTGCTGTGGCCCATAGACATCTACATCTATCCTCGATTACGAATCAAAATGCAGATGCGTTGTCACCCGTGAGGACTAAGATGGAATGCCTCGTTTCCAGTAAAAAGGGTCTCCGGTTCTCTACACTCACCATACGAAATACAGCAGCATCAAGCTACTATTTCACGCTGGTATTCTGTGAGAGCGTGGTCCTTCCCCGGTCGAGCCGACCCATTCGTGCTACAACTATACTACTAATATAACTGCAGCATGGCTCTACCACGTAAAAGGTTCCACGCTGTGTAAGTAACTAAAATAAACTAATCTAGATGTCTCAACATTGGTTAGACCTCTAATCTTTCTTTCAGAATATGCTGCAGAACTAAGTCTGCTTGCTAATTTGGATATATGAGGCCCCATTGAAGCTTTGTGCCAATAGTAATACCAAGAAAAACAGTGGAATCCACAAGACTCAACTCTTCTCCATTTAATAGTACATTGGTATTTGAATGTTTACCATTAGATATTGTAAATTTAATACATTTTGTCATATTGCTAGTTAAAAGCAAAATTATTAACGTTAGATCAATGTACTAGTTTCGATAGAGCATTATTTACATTGTCTCATTTAATTGACTGTCGATGGAGTTTTAAAATTAATGAGGTATCATCAGTAAATAATACCTCATCGGGATAGTCCCCTCCTAGATAAGTCATTAATATAAACTAAAAACAGGAATTGGCCAAGAATCGAGCCCTGAGGATCCGGAGGAACCTTAACCATTGATAACGACTTTTTGAGTTCTATTACTTAAATATGAAATAAGTCTAAGTGCAATATTTTTGACGTCCAGTTCTAAATTTTGCTTTTCATCTCTTTTTTTGTAAAGGGCATGATGGTTTCGAGAGTTCAGCGCTTTTTGCCCATCTCAAAAGATATAAATATTGTATATATATTTCTATCTTTGTATCTACAGATACAAATCCCCACCCTCTCTCTTGGATTTTCGGACCATTGTTTGATCCGGAGTACGGTGCCACTCACACTCCCATCGCGGTTGCGTTCTGCTACCAAACTCATAGGCAGAGACAATAGAATCCAAGGGGGTAGCGTTGGCCGATAGTTTAGACGTAGCAAAGGCCTTCGATCGGGTTTGGCACAAAGCTATTCTTTAGAAGCTTCCTTCCTATGGGCTTACCGACAAATTGTGCTATTGGATCACCAGTTTTTTTTTGTAGATCGGAGCATCAAGGTCGTCATAGACGGTGCTCCGATCACAAGCCCATTAAAGCTGGTGTCCTTCAAGGCTGCGTGCTATCATCAACGCTGTTTCTTCTGCATGTCAATAATATGTTGCAAATCAGTAACATTCATTGCTATGCGAAATACAGAACTGGTGATGCTTTGTACAGCTTCCGTGCGAATATTTCTGGTTGTTGAGACATTTTTAAACAAAGTCTCGGACTGGGGGTGACTAAATCTATTTCAGTTCAATCCCCTGAAGACACAAGTTTGCGCGTTTACCGCTTAAAACAACCTTTGTATCTTTGCCCCTTGGCTACCATATACACACACACACACATCACACAACAAACACGTGCTCAGCAGAGCGCTACAGTATTTCATGCCAGCACACCGCCTGCAACTTTACAAGGCACAGGTTCGGCCTCACATGGAATACTGGTCCCATTTCTGGGCTGGTGCCTTCCAATGCCAGCTCCTCTCATTTAATTTCCAGCTCACAGCTGTTCGGATCATCGACGATCGAGCTCTTTCTGATCGGCGTACCTCACTGGCACTGCGGAGAGTGCTACCACGGAATGTGCTCTGAAGAATTGTTCGGACTAATTCCAGCCGCTCAATTACACCATCGCACATCGCGACAAAACTCGTGATACCATCCATACCATCTGGATGATTGGCGATCCACTACTGCTCAATTTAGAACAAGTTTTCTTCCTCGTACAACTTCTTTGTGGAATCGACTACCATCAGCAATTTTTCCAGACCGATACGACTTAGAGACCTTTAAGCAAAGAGCCCTTATCTTTTTTAAAAGGCTGGCAACGCATCTGCAATTCCTCTGGTATTGCAGTTATTGATGGGCGGTGGTAGTCACTTACCATCAGGTGAGCCGCATGCTCGTTTGCCCCTCTGCTATAAAAAAATCTGAGCACGACAATCACGTGAGTTCAGTGCTTTCCCCATCCCAATTGTACCCAATCTACCTAATGAATTTTTCACTTCAAAAAATAATATTTTTACAATTCAAAGTCGGGGCTAAGACAGTATTATTTTGTTAGTTTGACTTCTCTTAGTGGCTTTTAATTTTTATGAAAAGATTAATTTTTAATTACCAATGTGAGTATTGATAATTAAAAAATAATCTTTTCGTAAAAATCTTATCATATAATGACATAACACAGCGATTGCAATAGTTAAAAAAAATTGTTTCCAAATTCTTGCACATTATTCTGAAACAACTTCTTCAACTACTTATTCTTCAGCTCGTTCAAGTCTTTGTAGGTAAAAGTTGTTGGAAATTGGCCCCACCTGTTGTAGAAAGGATTTATCTTAATCATCACGCTTAGCAGTTGAATTGAAGATATTAGTACCGAAACCTCTTCTCGCTAAATGACTATACTTTGGACGAGAAAAGTACCACCCTTGTTGTCCTCAGTGACGATAAAGTACCCCTGAGATGAAAGGTCGCAAAAGCTTCTACCCTAGTTTATTTGTATCTATCTAGCATCCCACGCTAGAGCTTTGAAAGTCCTTTGGGTCCCCATCGTCTCTAAATATTCAACAAGACTATAAGTTTGAGGGAATATTTATAGAGACAAAAGCCCTTCGCATAACACTGTTCGGATAACCGTGACAAGTAAACCTAACAACCCTATTTTCTGCAAGTAAGTCTGTGGCGCCCATAGTCGTCATTATTATACAATACTATCCCAAAGACACGAGATTGAAAGATCATCGTTCCTAGACTAATTCCTATAAAATGCACAAGCTTTCCCCATCTAGTAATGTGCCGAGATTACTTGATGGTAAAGCTTGTAACCGGTGACTAGATTCTTAGTGATAACAAATGGAAGGCAGTTGTGATATTGGGTATAAGGGGTATTATGAAATAAATATTTCTACACATTCCATATCATCGGAATATTTTACTATTTCTGTTAAAATAAAACTAATCATATTTTGTTTTTAAAACAGATTTTTAATGTCTTGCGGCAACATCTACTTAGAGGGTATAGTAATTCCGCTTTGAGAATTTTTATTCCTAAATATATATTTTTAATAATTAAATATCTATGATATTTCTTTAGGACTACACTGTCTTTATTAAAACTAGATACATTTTTTTGGCTGACCAACAGCGAGTACACTAAAATGAATCAAATACATCAGCAATAATACTAATTGCTAGAAATAAATTTATTACAACATTTAGTTCTTACTTATATCAATATCAATGTCTTTAAAATTTTTACCAATAAGAGCAAGATCATTGAGAATGTCCTCTGTCCTACCCCTCGGATATTAGTTATTCAGATACCAGACTTTAAGTTTTGATTTCAAATTTAAAATAATCAGTTGATTTGTCAAACCAAATAAAGCTGAACCTAGTGGATTACCCTGCTGAACTGATTACATTTTGAAAAAAGTTTATTTTAGCTAGTAGAAATGGAATCTTTGATAAGAATTATTGTTTTCGTAATCATATTAAAAAAGTTTCATCGTCAATGCTTGCACGATGTAGAACTATTAAAATATTTCTACGCTCTAAGTAACACCTCTTTGAAACTTTTCAATTCTAGAATTAATCTCTTTCAATCTTAAACGAAGTTTGAAATCTTTGAGCTGAAAACTTCGCCTATGTGTAACAAAATTACATTTAAGATCGTTTCAAACAATATGCAAATAGCTTTTGCAATCTAAAACCACCTCCGTGGGAGATTCATTAATTACATCTGATTAAATTTGATGAATTCTAAGCGTTATACTGAATTTAATTTTGAACTCTGTAGTCTTAAATGTCACTTAATCTTAAAAGGAAAGATTAAAGCGCCATGTTTAACTTATGCCGACAGAAAATTAACAAGGCTTTTGTTAAGTAAAACAGAGCGATACCGAGCTGGTATTATCTGGTATAGTATTTAATATGATGAATGGTATGTTACTAAATAAACACGGATCTTTGCTTTGTGTAAGTTAAATTTAAATTAACATTTATTTCAACAACAGAAGAAGTCTTTCGTAGATACGAATTGATATTTGATCGTTAATTTTGGTTTTAGTATAAGGAAGCCTGCTTTATTTATAATTCGTATGCGTGTCTTATTACTGATTACCTATATTTGCTCAAATATTACGTATTATTTAACACTATTTTATTGTTTGAATCGTAAATTTGCCATATTTATATTCTCGTCATTTAAAAAAATAATACAGCACAATTGGCCTGTTAAAATGGCTTAATTTTAAGTTTACCATACTATGTAAACAGATATATGTCCTGTTAAAATTAAACCAAATAATAGGAAAAAAACCAAACTTATTTTTTTTACTAATTTCAACCCCACCAAAAAAAAATTAAATATAATTTTTTTATAAAAAAAAAATTATTTAAAAAAAAAATAAGATGTTCTCTTACTTTTACGTACTTTTAGGCCATTGTGGAGTTGTGGAGTTGTGGAGACAGAATCACAGAACACTGTAATAATCGTTACAAAAAAATGTTGATTACATGATACCTACTCATCATAATGAAGCTAACACTATTTTTGATTTTTTGAACAACTAGGACTTTTCAAACCCCAGACAAAAAGAGAAATTGATTATAATATATTTTTGACAGTTGGCAAATAAATGAATTTTTTACCGTGAGGTAGGCTTTTTACCGACTTCAAAAAGGAAGAGGTATTCAATTCAGCTGTATGTTTTTTTGGGATTTTGATGATTTTTTTTTTAATTGAAAGCTGGTGCTTTTCGTGTGGTCCCATATAAATTTGATCAAGTTCTGACCAGTAGTATTATACTTAAATAATTGACTTCGAACATATTGATTCAGTCGTGTTGAAGTCGGTTGTACAATTTTTATAATTTTACCACTTGTTACTTTCTACTCTCTTTTAACATTTAACTTTCACGTGACATTCCCTTGTTTTGCATATATTATAAAATAAAACTACTATTATAATAGGTATTTATTTAAAAAATAGGGACGATATCGGAAGCATTTGAAAGCCACCTTCCGGTTTTCTAATCTACTATCATTGCAGAAAACATTTCTTTTTCCGTCCTGTTTTAAAATTTCCTCTATTTTTTATCTTTTTTCGTCGTCCCACAAATCATTGTAATGTCTTAAATTTGTTTATATGTTTAGAGCGAACTTAGTTTTTTTCGTTACAGCCTAAAGGGATGGTTTTTCTTTACAGAAAATGGAAAACCATCGAAAATCCACCAACGAACCAAACCCGGATAAACTATTTAGTTTATCCTGCTCATCATTCAATATTTTTGTTTCACCTCCCAGAAATCAGATCAGATTTCTATAGTTCAATAAATAGGTCGGATAGCTATTTGTAAGATAAATGACAATTCAAAATTAACAAGCAATTATTCAACAGTTAACCAATCGAATATTTTAATTCGGTAGTTGGTTATTAGACATTTCACTTGAGGATTGAACAATTGGTCCTCACGAAATGTATTTCTTAGCTTGGAATCAGAATTTCTATTCAAGTAATATCTTTTAAAATATTATGTTCGTCAAATGAATTGCTTTGTGTTTCATAAAACGCTTTAAGAATTTATTATCACTTTTTATATATCATCTTAAATTGTTGGCTTCAATAGCAAACTCATAATTCAGCCTTATATTTCAACCTCCAAAAACAATATCAAGGAAAGTGAGCCCAAAGAAAACAAGCTTCTAACATTTCAAGCACTTCGAACACTTTCGCTCTTGTCGCCCTCATAGCCCGAGTAATATTTCAAAACTCTCGCCTACAGCCGAGGAAACTTATCGCATTACACTTTCATATGAAACTCTTGAGTATGACATTCTTCGGATGAATTACCCATTTACACTAAATAGATGTGATCTGACAGCCCTAAGGTTCCATTTTTCGTAACTACGCCGTATGCATTAGGAGACATTATAATGAAATATCTTGATACTCACGTAGCGTAAAAATGTTGCCACATTTCACACCGACAATGACAGATGCTTACAGATAACTCGAAGGAAAATGACGCGTAATATGCAATTCAAACGAAATCTCAGGTTTAAAAATCTCTAACTTTTACCTTCAAACTCCATAACAGAAAATTTACTTAAAAGTTTAACGATAACGTAAAACTTTTACGTGTCAGAACCGTGCTGAAGCTATATTATGATTGTTGCACGAATGGATCGGCTCAATCAGAGAAAGACCACTCTTTTACAGAATACCAGTGTAAAATATCAGCTAAATACCACCTTGTTTCGTATAGTATATAAAGAGAACCGAAGGAAGACCCTTTTACTGGAAACGAGGCATTCAATCTTAGTCCTCGTTGGCGACAACGCGTCAGTATTTTGATTCTTTTTTTTTTATTTATTTAGGACAACCAACAAGAACTACACGAACACAATGTAAATACTACAAATTACAGGAAGGTTTATATCTAAGTGTCATCTTAATTAAAGGTTGCCACGGCATGCAATGTGGACAATGAATATGTTTTTTAAAACTTACAACTATAAACTTAAAACTAGGTCTAAATGTTAATTAAAAGTAAAGGACTGCAAGAGGTTCCGTTTGCGCGCCGCCCCCGAGCGTTCGTGCATACAGTTCTTTCGCGCCTCCGACCCTTCGGTAGCGCAACCGCTTGCCCGCGCGCCCCGCTCTCCCCGGCTAACACCGGCCGAGCAGACGCCGTTGGGGAGTCATTTTGTTTTTCGCATCGTTCTTGCCCCCTTGCTCCGGCGGGGAGGCCTGAGCGTGCTTGGCTTGTTTTGTTTTATTTTTAATTTTTCTGTTATTGTTATTGTTTTTGTTATACTGTTACTTGTTGTTTTGTTGTATATACTGTTCTTAGAAGATCGTCTCTTGCTCTTCTCAGAGCGAGCCCTTGTTCTTTTCAGAACATAGGGACCTCAGCTTCTGGGAATAGATCGTCAGTCCTCCCCATGTACCCCCAAGACCCTGTTCTTCTCAGAACAGGGACCTCTAGTTTTCATAGAATAAAACGTCACCCCCCTGTCCAGATCAACATGTCTTCCATAGACATAAGCTCACTCATGAGCCAAGTTGCGGCCACGATCGTACAAATGATCCAAGCCGCAGGAATACCCACAACCGCCCAAATTGACGAGACCCTTCTCGCCAAAGCCATTCCCCCCCCCACTGCCTCTAAGGCATGTGTACCCCCCGGCCGCTGTCGCGGCTTTCCTCGCGACCCAAGCGGCTGCCCCGCAGACCGACTTGCCCGCGTCCCCCCGACTCCGATATGGAGCACTCGGACACCACGTCCGTTACCTCACCCTCCCGGAAGAGGACCGCCCTCAGCTCCACCGGCTCCTCGGATTCATCCGACTCCGAAGGAACCATAACCGACTCAGCCCAATTCACGCTAGTGAAATCTAAGCGCGGCCCGAAACGCGCTGTGACTTCTCGCACTCCCACTCCCACCGTTGCCCCTACTTCCGCAGCCCCAAACGCTGCCGCCTCTCAGTCGAAAGACACTACCGCCAAGCCAGCAACCCGCTGCGCTCCCAAATTGGCTAAAAACCAAGTCCCGCCCCCTGTCTTTCTCAGAGACAAGGCCAAATTCACTCAAATATCCAAAATCCTTTACGATAAGGGTTTCAAATATGACCAAGCCACCAATGTCGGCGAGGCCATTAAAATAGTGCCGGCGTCTATAGAAGACTTCCAAAATATAACCCGCCTATTCACGGCCGAGCGTGTATCCTCAAGGCAGTCCTCCGCGGAGTTCCCTATGAACTCGCAAACGAGGACATTCTGGAAGACCTTAAATCCCAAGGCTTCCCCATAGAAGCTGTGCATAAAATGCACAGCAGCAGGGGCGAAAGGTTTAACCTCGCCCTCCTCGTTCTCACCAATGTGCCGGAGGCGAAGGCCATCTTCCGCGAGGTACGCACTGTGTGCGGCCTGTCGCGTGTTAAGGTCGAAGCCCCACACCGGCGCGGCTATCCATCGCAGTGCCACCGCTGCCAACTCTATGGGCACGCGGCAGCCAACTGCTCAGCTCCACCCAGGTGCATTAAGTGCCTAGAGCCCCATCACTCGAAAGAGTGCCATTTTGAGTGAAAACCGAATCAAATATCCCGCGGCCCTCCGCCGACCCACAAAAACAGACAGACTCTGTAGTAGAATCTTTAAACCTAGTGTATAACACTCTCAATAGGTCAATTTAGATGAAATCCTTATCCTTGCGCGTAAACTGCGCACAGCTCAGTCCCCTCAGGACCGTCTCCTTGCTCTTACTGAGCACATCAACCTACTAAGGTCTTTGTAATTAAACTATGCCGGAGCCCTCTGCTCCCGCAATATCTCACGGTCGTATCAAACCAAAGGGTTTGTCGCTTGTTTCATTCAATATCCGCGGTTTGCGAAATAACCTCCCAGAGCTTAGGCTATTTCTTCGAGATCGCAAAGCCGATCTCCTCCTCCTACAGGAGACTCATCTCAGCCCCAAGGTCTCTAAAGGCCTTAATATTAAAAATTACTCACTTCTACGTAACGATAGACCCGACCGCAAAGGCGGCGGTACTGCCATCTATTACAAAAAGTCCCTTCATTGCTCCCACATATCTACTCCGTCGCTTACCAGTATGGAAGCCACTATCACTAGATTAGCTATGACTGGACACCAGTCAATCATTATAGCCTCTTGCCATATCCCTAGCGGAACCCTCCCCCGTTAAGAGTGATTTCGAAGCCATCCTTGCATTAGGCGACTCAGTCATTATGTTTGGAGACTTTAACTCCAAGCATACTGAATGGACCTGCCGCACTACTACCAGTAGTGGCAGGGTGCTGCTCAATATCACTCAGTCTCTCGACCTGACTGTCTACACCCCCCTCACTGCCACTCACTATCCTGACATTGTTAACTATGCTCCTGATGTGCTAGATTTTGCTCTAGTTAAAGGAGTCTCCCTTAACCTTAGAGCAATCGAGTCTCTCGATGATCTAGGATCCGACCACCGTCCTGTATCCCTCCTTCTTGGCCATCAGCCATCTCCAACTCCCACTTCCAAAACCTACACCAACTGGAAGGAAAGGACTTCAAGAAGTCTCTAGCCTCGGCTATAGACTCTCCGGACCCTCCCATAACCCTTTCTTCCGACGCCCTCGACAGTACGGGGAAAATAAACACCGCGGTCGAAAATCTCACCTCACTTATAACATCCTCTCTTAAAGAGAATGAAAAAGTTGTCCCGGTTGCTAAAACTAGTCTGCCTCTAGATATTAGCAACCTGTTAAAAGCCAAAAAAGCTGCCCTCCGCAGAGCTGCACGCTATCCCACTCCCGAATATAGACTCGCGGCCCACCGCCTTCAACGCAAACTGCGTTACCGCCTCCAAGATTACAGAAACCACGAAAAGGGCAACTCATGGAGAAAATCTCTCCCTCCCACACAGCGTACTACCAGATGGCGAGAGCCCTCCGGATAGACGCTATAACGCATACTCCCCCTCTGTCTCGTCCCGACGGCTCCATTGCCTTCGAGGACGAAGAAAAGGCTGAGTGCTTCGCTGACAGCGTCGCCGCTCAATGCTCTCCTAGATCACAACCCACTGACCCCTTACATATCCAACTAGTGGAGGACGAGGTCCGACGCAGGAACTCGCCCCCTACCGCTCTGACCCTATCACTGTGTCCAAAGATGAGATTTCATCTACCATCAAAGGACTTAAGTCCAAAAAAGCACCGGGTGCGGATGGTATCTCCAACCAAGCCCTCAAACACTTCCCGGAGCAGGTAATCGCCTTACTGGCCATTATCTTTAACGCCTGCTTCGAATTCAGTTACTTTCCCACCTCTTGGAAAGAGGCAACTGTCATTGGCATTCCCAAGTCAGGCAAACCTCACCACCTCCCCCTCCAATCACCGTCCCATCAGCCTCCTCAAGGCCATGGGCAAACTTTTCGAACGAGTTATTCTCGTGCGCTTGAGGCGCCATTTGTTTCCCACAGACGGCGACCCTCTTGTCATCCCACAACAATTCGGGTTTCGAGCCAAACACTCATGCCCCCAGCAAGTTCACCGCATAGTGGAATACATCCTCAGCGGTTTTTATCCTCGCCGTCAAAAAACCATCGCGGTCTTCTTTGACATTGTCAAGGCATTCGACAGATTCTGGCACGAGGGCCTTATCTACAAACTGTACGACTTAGACCTCCCGGACCATCTCGTTCGCCTTGTAGCCTCCTATCTGAAGGATCGTACCTTTCGCTTTAACACGAAGGCACGCTATCCTCTACTAGTCAAATAAAAGCCGGTGTCCCTCAAAGCTCTGTGCTTGCTCCCCTCCTATACATACTATTCACCAACGACATCCCTATCCCGTCGAATGGTGTTAAACTAGCCCTCTTTGCAGATGACACAGCCCTTTACTCTAAAGGCAACTCACTACCACAGATTCGGAACAAGATCCAAAAGTCAGTAAGCGACTTAGGAGCTTGGTTCCAAAAATGGCGTATCGACGTAAACCCGGAGAAAAGCTCCGCCGTTTGCTTCGAATATAAACGACGTCGTCTCACCACCACTCCGCCAATCAGGATGTTAGGAACCCCTGTCCCATGGCAAACTAAAGTCAAATACCTAGGCGTCACCATTATGCAAGGCTCACTTTCGAGCCCCATATCAAGAAGGTTACTCGCACCGCACGTTTTTACATGGGTAGGCTCAACAGCATGTTGGGCAGACACAGTAAAATGTCCCTCCGCAACAAGCGAACCCTATATAAGGTCTGCATACGACCTGTCATGACCTACGCGGCCCCCATTTTCGCACATGCTAAGCCCAAAGCTATAAATAAACTTCAAATAGTTCAAAATCTATTCTGTCGTAGGGCCACTAACTCGCCCTATTATGTCCGTAATGCCGACCTACATCGAGACTTAGAGCTCCCAACAATCCAGCAGTTCCTTAAATCACTCTCTGAGAGATTTTTCAAAGCCTCAGAGTCCCACCCAAATCATCTCATTCGTGAGACAGCTGCCTATGCAGCCCCTATCCACACTCGCTATAGTGTGCGCAGACCGAGAAACTCTCTCTCGGACCCCCCCCCCAACAAGCTTTCGGCTGACCTGAACTGCCTCCTGGCGGCTCAGGCCGAGCCTACATAACACATCCCTTAATCTGCCTTAGTTAGGCACTTCTTCTAAGCGGCTTTTCGCCGCTTGCGACCGACGACCGACCGAACACCCTCCTTTCTGCCAAGGAGGGTCGCGTTCGTATACGGCTTAGAGATCTCTAGTCAGATCGTTAAGCCAATTCCTAAAAGGTTGAGTTTAGTGGGTAAAAGTCACCACATAACCACGCAGCCGGCTGCGTGGTATGCTATGAGCATTCTCAACCTCCCTCCCCCCGCTTTCCGGAGGGTTGCCCATATTTGCTTCGGGCGCAAAAAAAAAAAGACCCTTTTACTGGGAACGATGCATTCAATCTTAGTCCTCGTGGGCGACAACGCGTCTGTATTTTGATTCTTTTTTTTTTTTTTATTTATTTAGGACAACCAACAAGAAGTACATGAACAAAATGTAAATACTACATTACGTTTTTATCTAAGTGTCATCTTAATTAAAGGTTGCCACGGCATGCAATGTGGACAACGAATATGTTTTTAAAACTTACAACTATAAACTTAAAACTAGGTCTAAATGGTAATTAAAAGTAAAGGACTGCATAATTTTTCTTAAAATATAACGTCACATGTGCAGAGCGAAACCAAATTAGTTTTACTGCCTTAAACTGAAAAGGGGACGTATTGGCTGACACGCACTAGCTTAAAAGGTACCTTGAAATTTATTGCACTTAGTAGGTATGGACAGTCTACGGTTCCATTGACGATTTTGTGTAGCAACATGAAATCCAGCATAAGCCTCCGCTATTGCAGGGTACTTAATTTAAAATACGAGTCGGTCTTCGTATGAGGGTAGATCCTTTATTTTGTAAGTTTGGTACGAAACATACCACAAAAAACGCTCTTGAATACGCTCTATGCGTTTCACGTAAATGTCATAAAATGGAGACCAGACCTGACTACAGTATTCGAGGCTGGAACGGACTAAAGACTTGTACAAGGATATTTTTGTAGAGGTCCTTAAATTCTTTAGAATTACGCAACACGAACCTCAACATTTGAAGACCCCTTGTAACAATTCCATCAACGTGCTTATGAAACCGCAACTTTTTGTCGAGAATCAAACCCAGATCTCGAACAGAGTCCACTTCTACCAAAGGATGACCATCAATATTATACATAAGTGTCAGAACATTTACACACCTTGAAAATCTTATAATTTTACATTTATCGAGGTTCAAAAATAGTCTGTTCTTAATGCACCACAAAGATATCCGGTCCAAATCCTCTTGCAATAGTAGTGAGTCACTGTGGTCTTTGATTTTCAAGGACAATTTCATGTCATCTGCGTACATAAAGCAGGTCGCGTGTTTAAAAACAGACGCTAGGTCATCTATAAAAATATTGAACAGGATCGGACCGAGATGGGAACCCTGAGGAATACCAGACGTAGGTAGAACTGGTTCTGAGGAGTAACCATTTACCACAACTCTCGATTTTCTCTGCCTGAGGTATGAAGAGAACCATTCGAGAAGATTGCCAGTGATGCCCAAAATTGAGAGTGTGTAAAGTAAGATGTTATTATCTACAATGTCAAACACCTTACTGAAGTCTGTGTAGATGGTGTCCACAGACAAGCGGGAATCGAGAGACTTTGGAGACATAGTCCACAAACGAAACGAGATTTGTAGCTGTAGAGCGAGATGTTAAAAAGCCCGATTGTTGGGGTGAGATTATTTGTTCTATGTGCCAAGCCAAAACAGGACAAACTAATGATTCAAAAACTTTAGCGAAAACAGACAATATGGATATTGTCTGTTTTCGCTAAAATTGGTAATTTCTGACGGATTCTGCGTCTCCTGATTTATAAATTGGGACAATACGTGCCTGTATCCAGACCGAAGGGAAAGTACCCGTTTTTAAAGACATATTGAAAATGGTTGTTAAAGGCAAGGATAACGCTTCGCGGCAGTTGATTACAAACAAAGAGGGTATGTCGTCAGGTCCAGCTCCCTTGGCCCGATCTAGACCAGTAAGAGTTTTGAGTACTTGATCTTGTGAGAAGTGTAGACTAGCAAGATTATTTGAGGTACAAATTTGGTCAAAAGTGGTCACACACATTCTTAATCTTATTCAAGTATAGTTTATCACCCTTACTCTATAAAAAAGCATAAATTGTCGTAATAAGTTTGTAAAATTTATTAGAACAGTCAATTACATTCAGTCGCTGTATAACTGTGGAACGTCAAAATTATTGAGGTTTTACTAAATTTGGATTAATTACGTAACGGTTTTTTTGGTAAGAACTAAGAACGAACTTTCTACACCTCCAATAATTTTAATATAATATTCATCTTCTTCATCATCAGCTCGTTATAGTCCGTAAATATGGGCCTCCACCGTTAAATCCCAGGAGGATTTGCCTTAATTCTTGGCAGGCAGATTGACGTTCGCAATACCAGATATCTCGCAACCGTTACGTTTTTCCACATCGCCGGTATGTGTTCGTCATATATATAACGCCATCTATCGATAGCCAAATGAATTTTCTGACATTACGATTCACTTACGATATCCCTGGAACATAAACGGAGTGGTGAATAGTCCTACACAGTCACCACACGATAAAATATAATATTATAGATTTATAATACCGAATTTTGGTCACGCTTGCCAGTATCAACTGAGACTAGCACTCTGCGCAGGATAGGATTATGCTCTGGTAGGAAACACCGTCAAGTTCCTGACTCCAGTCTGCTATTGGATTTTTCTTGACAAAAAACTTTACAATTGATTTTTCTCGACCCGATATAAGTGCTATTGCTGAACAATAGGTCCTATTATATATACAATATTATGGATATACTAGATGACCTTTTTTACCATCTGGGAAAAAAATAGGGTGTAACATATGAACCAATTAGAAGCCTCTGGCACTGATCTTTTACAAGAAATAAAAACAAAAATTATGAATTAAATAAATGAATTAGTTAAAATCTATCAAAATTCAAATCATATCCACCCTACTTTACGAACGAAAATAAAACAATAAATTTAGTAGGCGTCTTTGACCTTGTACTTCGCAGTGTCACAGGCCCAATACCAAAGGTCAAAGCAATTGTTAAAAAAATCTAACGTTTAATTCGAAATTTGTGATTTTATTTTTTGTAAAATATCATATAAAATATTTTTTCCAGACGGTAAAAAAAGATCACCAGTATATATACACAAATACTTATACTTACGTAGAACTAGGTACTTAAGTATAGAGTATTTATTATTAATTTTACATTAATTACAGCCTATTAGAGTAATCATAAGGGTAAGGAGGATATCTTCCATAGTTACCATGCTTGGCAGACGAGTTGGCTATTATAGTTCTTTTTTTACATTCCTGAAAAAAAAAGCTGTAGAAAATCCGGTACTTAAAGAACGGCTGGAATAAAAGTCAGACCATGACTGCTCTCACAATAGGCCTGCGCAACCAGGCCTTAACTGTTCCAGAAGCTCTCGGTAAAGAAGTGACTTACGAGCAGCTCCTTGAGACATTGGAGGCTAGATATGGCAACGCTCACCTGGAACACGTCTTTCGAGGAGCACAGCTTAGAGTTCGCGTGCAACGCAGCAACGAAAACCTGCAGCAGTGGGCTCTAGAGATGGAGAAGCTGGTGCGAAAAGCATACCGGTCTGTACCTGCGCTCATTGAAGGGAACCTGGTGCGGACATTCATCGACGGCATCCGCGAACTTGAAGTCAGGACTGCTGTGAGGCTTGGGCACCACGTGACGCTTAAGAAATCCTTGGCCCATGCACTTGAGGTTGAAGCCGTACGGCAGGATCTTCATTCCCATCGCGTCAGGTAGGTTGCAGCAGCTACAGTTTGCAACCGCAATAATGAATACAGCCTTAGGTACCTATGGCTGTGGGGAAAGGGGCCATCTTCGATCCAGCTGCCCTAAGCGAACTGTAGCAAGGGAAGTTAATCGATCTTGAGAGGGTAGTGCAGCTAACGGCACAGCCTGGCGGCGACAGGATCATCGTTCCCCTCACGTCAGGGAGGTTGCAGCAGTTACGGCTCGCGACCACAATAAAAATTACAGCCCAAGGTGCTACGGCTATGGGGAAAGGGGCCATCTTCAATCCAGCTGCCCTAAGGGAATCCTAGAAAGGGAAGGTGAAAGATCTCAGGAGTGTAGTGCGGACAACAGCACCACTCAGCAGCAGCAGGAATACAACTTTACTATCGGACACTGCAGCGGAAATCTCATGGCAACACAGATGCATTGTTAAAAAGACCTTGTACTGAAGATTGCAAACATTATACTGGGCAAGAGAGTAAGGAACTGGTATCCGTGAGGATGCACAGGACAGACCACCTCAGCAACGAATGAAACGACAGCCTACAACATGCACGAATATTCGTACATTAAGCCGATTCTGGAATGGATGAAGGTCAGTGCTTCCAATCTCAAGTGGAGCGACGTCTCAGCGATGAGCTTGACCACGAAAAACTATTGGGTCCGATGGGACAGCTTGCTGCTTCAGGATGGATTTCTGTGCCGTAAATGGGAAAATGTTCGGGGAGACAGCTGTCATTTGCAAATGGTTGTCCCTAAAGGTAAAGTACCGGATGTTCTACAGCTGTACCATAATAATTGTTCAGGAGGCCATCTGGAAGTTAAACGAACTCTACTGAAGTTCCGAGAACGGTTTTACTAGGTCCACTGTCAAAACGATGTCGATGACTGGTGTCGCAAATGTACAAGTTGTGTGGCTGTAAAGGGACCTCAGACTCGTAGTAGAGGTGCAATGAAGTTGTACAATGTTGGTGCACCATGGGAGAAAATAGCCATTGACGTGGCGGGGCCGTTTCCGGAGATTGAAAGCGGTAACAAGAATTTCATGGTTGTTATGGATTACTTCACTAAGTGTGAAGAAGGCCAGAAGTCTTCGCCATTCCAAATCAAGAAGCTTCAACAGTTGCAGATAAACTAGTCCATGAAGTTTTCTGTCGTTTTGGAGTACCTTTAGAGATTCACAGCGATCAAGGAAGGAATTTTGAGTCTCAAATATTCCAGGAAACTTGCCGACTTATGGGTACTCATAAAACAAGAACGACTTCTTATCACCCGCAATCTGATGGAATGGTAGAACTATTTAATCAGACATTGGAGAGGTACCTAGCAAAAGTTGTAGATAATCGGCAACGAGATTGGGACAAGCACATACAACCGTTTTTGTTGTCATATCGAAGCGCTGTTCACGAAAGTACATCAGTGACACCAGCTTTCGCAAACTTTGGAAGAGAATTGCGGCTGCCTGCAGATCTGATCACCGGGATACCACCTGATGCCCCACGCAGTATAACCGATAATGCAAATGACTCACGAAGCAAAATGAATGACATTTACGAGCACGTCAGACAATCGGGCCAGCAAACGTCCGAAAAAATTAAAACCCGGTATGACCGCAAAATGAACAACAAAGGGTTCAACGAAGGTTCACTAGTGTGGTTGCACAATCCAGTCCACAGCAAAGTGAAATCTCCTAAGCTTCAAGCTAAATGGGACGACCCGTACCGGATTGTGACCAGGATCAACGATGTAACCTACCGGATACAGAAAGGCGCAAGAGGGACTCCTAAGATCGTCCATGTGGATCGACTGGCGCGTTATTATGGGGCCGATAATGCTAGGGACGAGCATGTCTTAGGAGGGGGCAGTGTTACGTGCCTAAGCTAACGTCTGGTACTTGGCACTATCGCCATCTAGTGTCGGGAACCAGAGGGAGGAGGGCTTCCTAGAAAATGTCAATCTTAAACTTTCCACCAACAGCGCCATCTACTATCGAACAAAAGAATTAAGCTTCCTAGAAGCCCCACACTCTAACTAACTTTCTGCGTCTGGTCGGTCGGCGCCCTCGTATTTACTAGAATATTCTGGATATTTCGGTGTAAAAGGTGTATTTAAAGCCAATCGCGCAAGCCTGCGGGGCAGTTTTGAATTTAGCGAGACAAGCGGAGCTTCGGAGTGAAATAAAGTGAATCAGTGTGATTAATTATTAGAGTTTTTTTTTTAAGTTTTAATTGGTGTTCGGTAGTAAAAGTGTAACTTTTTGTAATTCAATCGGCAGTTTTTATTGTCACGAACCTCAAGCCCGTAACAATATGAAAGTAGATAAAAACTGCATAATTACCACTGGTTGCGCGGAAAACGATTTATATTTTAATTTTATTCGAGGGTATGCTTGCCAAGCGTTTATCCTTTCCTTGACATATCGTCCCTCCGTACACACCGAGGTGGGGGGTGAGAGGGGAAAGAAGAGATTCTAGAATGTTGCGTGATTCTTGCAACCAAGGTGAAGCGCGCCCGACCGAGATGCATTGATAGGGGGGCCGAAGCAATATAAGCTCGCGCATGGCCCTCGTGCGCTCTCTTGCCTGCGCGCCGCTAGTCTAAACCGCACCTGGAGCAGTCGAGCTCCAGAAGTAACCGCCTCACATAGTGTGAGATATCGTCGCGCACCACTCTCTTCTATCGCACCACCGGCCAGGACCGCATCCCTGGGGCGCCCCAGAAGACTCATCAGAAGTCGCACCACAGCAACAAAGCGCACGCATCCAGCACACCCCGGTAAGTGTCCTAAATTCAAGCAGTTTTTTTCCACCGCCCTCTTTGTCGAGTTCACCAAAAAATAAACGCGCAAAATCCCCTATAAACCCGCAGGAGAACCGAATCGAACTCGGGAACCCTAAGGCCCGCCGCCCAACCATTTTTCTGGTCATTCAGAACGTCACGAGTCACGAGCAGATTTGGAACTGGTGCTTTGTAGCCTCATCGAGTCGAACTGCTGAAAATTCCTTAGACAATGCAGTCTAATTTAATATTGGATAGATTTATGTAGTTTGTTTAGTTTAAATTTAAAATTTGTTAGTTATTCGCATAAGTAAATCGACTTATTTATTCAAATAGCTTGGATCCGCTTAATCTTATTTAGCCTACCCACCATTTGTAAAAAATAGTGCGAGTTTTAAATTCTTATCGGTCGACGCGCGTTATTTCGTTTGGTTGCAAAGGTGTTCAATTTAACGACGTAATACGGCACGATAAGACTAAGATCAATAGTGTTGTGAGATATAGTTGTATTATATTGTGTCCACCCTCCAGCGTTGTATGATTGTTTGTGATTAATCTAATATTAATTATAGTGATTTAAAATGGCAGTTAGTGGAAATGAAATTAAGCTTAAAACTCTTTACGCCATGAGGGACGTACTCTTTTCACGTATACAATATATAAGTGATCACATAAAAAATATTAACGTAGATTCAGTGCGGGAAGCGTTTTTATGTTAAATCGAAACGGTGGACTCTTTGCGATCGGATTACGAAAAAATATAAGACAATATTAATAGTTTAGAATTACAAATCGACCCTTTTTTTTGTGGATGGAAAATCATCTAATGACGCCTTTCGCTCTGGGTGGAGCGTAAGGGAGTGTCAGACTTTTACTGACTAAAAACCATCCGTGTTCCTTCAGTGCCCTTACGTTCCGGAGCCGCGGTATCTCTTTCGAACAGCCCGCAGCCCCGGCAGGCGTCGGCCCTTGCGGGCCCCTTCGCGCTGCTGACAGCTCTTTGAGGCGCGCGTGGAACAAAACGACACGGCCTGTCGTCGTTAGACGGACGGACGGCGAGCTACCCATTGCTCGCCGTCCACAGGCCCGCGGCTACGGTGGCCGGGGGCCACGACGTAGCCCCCGACACCCGAGGCGTCTCCTGCGGCGACCGGGGAGGAAAGCTGCTACTCTCTCCTTCTCCCGCTCCGCCACCTCCTTCGCTAGCATCACTGCTTCGCAGAAAGTAGTGACGGCATCCCATTCCGTCTCGCTCCGGACCATGGCTACGACCAGGGCCGGACGCGAGAGGTCGCCGCCGCCTATCGCCGCTACGAGGACACGGCGGTGCTCCGCCCAAGCAGGGCACACCTCCACGGTGTGTTCCACCGTGTCCTCCGGTCCATCCTCGCAGTGGGAGCACCCGGCCGTTTCCTTCCGCCCGATTCGGTGCAGGAACCTCCCGAACACACCGTGTCCGGTGAGGACCTGCGTCAGGCGGAAGGTGAGGATGCCGTGGCGTCTCTCAAGCCACTCCTCAAAGAGAGGTCTTATCGCCGCTATAGTGGCGTGCCCAGCACGGGGTTGCGACAGTCGCTGTCTCCATGTCGCCATGAGATCGTGCCGGAAGTCTGTCCGTTGCGCGACAACTTGCCGCGGCAGCGGGGTTTCCCCACGGCATAGTGCCTCCGCGCGCCTCCAGATCCCATGGCGGCAATCCGGCAAGGAGGCTCGCCGCCTCGCGGGAGATCGTGCGGTAACCGCGAACCATTTTCACGGTCAAACCACGCGCCCACACCGAGGCCCCGTAAAGGGCCATGAACCGCACGATCCCCGCGTAGAGCCTCCGGCAGGAGGCGTTTGGCCCTCCCAGGTTCGGCAGGAGCCGCCTGAAGGCAGCCCCGGTCCGTTCCAGTTTGGGAGCCAAACGTCGGAAGTGCTCAACGAAGTTCCATCGGCCGTCGAGGACGAGTCCTAGGTACTTCAGCGTCGACTCGACGCCGATGGATACCCCTCCTACCATCACTGAGGATCCCGGTGGTGACCTATTCCGAGGACCATGGAAGTGCATGACCTCGGACTTGTGCAGAGCCACCTCGACACCCAGTTGCCGAATCCTCTCAACGACTATCGCAACCCCGCGTGTCATAGTTTCCGCCGCCGCCTCGTACGACCCCCCTTGTGCCAGTACCAGCGTGTCGTCAGCGTAGCAAACTACGCTAGGACGCCGGTAGGGCGGTCGGCGCGCAGCACCCAGTCGTAACCGATGTTCCACAGAGGTGGCCCCAGAACCAAACCCTGTGGGACACCGCACGACATCTCTCGCCGGTTCCACTCACCGTTGCGACGGGGTAGATGACGGCCCTGTCCGTCAGGTAGTCCCCGACTATACAACGGAGATAGGTCGGCACCCGGTGATACCGGAGTGCCTCCCTAATGCAGCTCCAGGGCATGCAGTTGAAGGCGTTGGCGATGTCGAGAGACACCGCCAAGACAACCCCCCTCTGGCCACTGCATCCCCCGTCGTGAGGGTACAAATCGACCCTAAGTATACAGTGAATTATCAACCACTTCCATCATTTGAAAATATGTTGTGTCGCGTAAAAAAGAACGGCAAAGCTCTTACAGTCTCCAGCCCAAAGCGAAGCAAAACCAGAAATCCAGGTACGCTCACGTGAATCACTTAGATTGGCCCCCATAGATATTCCGGTATTCAACGGAGATATTAAAACTTGGCCGTTGTTCATAAATAGTTTTGAAACCACTATACATAATAATCCACCGTTATAGGACGCTGAAAGATTGTATTACTTAATTAGTAAATTGAGCGGTAGGGCACAGTCCATTTGTTCGGACTTCACGCCAACAGAAAACAATTATTCGTTAATATTTGAAACACTTTAAACCAAATATGAAGATAAGCGAATGTTAGGCTCTTCATATTTAGACCAGATATTCGATCTTAAAGCCATATCATCCGCGAACATCACTGGCTTAGAGCAGTTTTTAGATAAATTTGTAGCATCGGTGGCTGCACTCAAGAACCTTAAAGAAACTAGACTCGGACACCGTGCGTGCGTTTGAAATGGAGCATCGTAGCTCTGAGTTGCCGTCATTCGACTCATTAGCATCCTTTGTACAAGATCAAATTAAAGTGATACAGCGCTCCTCGAATATCAAACAAGAAGCTAAGAAATGTGTCGATCGCAGACAGATCTCATCAACTAGGACTGCTGGGTCTCTGACGTACGTAACCGCTGCGCCTACATCGCCTCATAGCGCCTGTGTTCTATGTAAGAATTAACAACACAGTAATTTGTATAATTGTGCGACCTATCGTAAACATTCACCCAGCGAACCAATATAAAATATAATAGAATAGTAAAGAGGAACAACTTATGTTTAAATTGTCTAAGCGATAGACATTTAGTTGCTAAATGCAATTTAGCAACTAAATGTCTATCGCTTAGACAGTTATTTTATTTTTATTTGTTACACTTGTTCCGTGTGTAACAAGTGCACCAGCAGACATCACACGTTATTACATTTCGAAGGTGGCAACGTATTCACGTCGAGTAAATCGGACAAGGAAACTACACATATTAAAGTCGACGATTCTAGCGGTCGACCGGATGACGTCGCCCTGTGCTCACTGTCGAATGCGAGAACACAGTCTCCTTCCACCGTGTTACTGAGTACAGCCCGTATCGTAGTTAGGGATTCGCGTGGAAACGAACAAAGTGTCCGTAAATTGCTAGACAGCGGATCACAAAGTAGCCTTATAACGCGACAATGTTGGCACAAGGCACCAACTTGAGACCTTGTCTGAGCTTGACGCATTATGCAACGGGTCAACTTCTGCTTCACCCGTTTATCCTATTGTGGTTGAGGCAAATAAGGCCCCCGAAGATAAAGGTGCACCACAGCGTACTAAGAGGGCCGGTAAAAAATGAACTTTTTCGTAAAAAATTTTATTTTATATTTTATTAAATTTTGTAATTCTGTTATAACTTTTCTCTGGACTTCATATTTTAGTTTTCTTTTTTATCATTATATCTTCATTACTTTTCGTTGTTAATTGTAGATTAGATAGTAAAATGTAATGATTAATAATCTCCTTGAATATTTATAAATTTCTTTATGTTGGTAATTTTATTGTAATCTTTTTTGGAATGTTTAGTATTAGTGATAAAAGTATATTGTAAGGTAGATAATTGCTAGTTATCGTATTGTAACTTTGACACTTTGACTCATCTGACATTAACACCTCTCACTTTTGTGTCTATGGTATGTTAACGTTCCGTTTCTTCACTTATTGTTAAGTGAATTAAACATTTCTTTCCATAATGCTGGCAGGTAGTTTACTGATGACTTATTTATTTTTGAATTATTTATTTTATAATTATATATATTATAATACATACATATAATAATACATATTTACTTAGTTTTACATATATTTAGTAATCAGATTTAATTTAATATGATTTCTTCAAATGATAGTGTTCGGAGTTCCAATTCCTTCGCCTTTGATTCTGCCTCTGATGGATTAAGCAGTATTGACAGCTTTGAAAGTATTGAACCCTTAAATATTATGTTAGATTCAACTTTTTCTGAATCTAACAAAAACTTTAACGCTATTCACATAAATGCTCAAAGTATTCCTGCTCATTACCCCGACATGTTGTCAAGTTTTAATAGCAAAAACATACACGCTATCCTTGTTTCGGAGTCGTGGTTAAAACCATGTCTTCCATCAACTTCCTACTCGCTTCCAGGTTTTCATTTGATTCGTAATGACCGTACCGAACGGGGCGGTGGTGGTGTTGCTATTTATCTGCGCTCACATATACCTCTTACAGTAATTCAAGTTTCAAATGGTTCGCAGACTGGAAACGAAGCTGAATTTCTCTTTATCGAAGTTCTTCTTGGTCATACAAAATTACTTCTTGGAGTTTTTTACAGTCCCTCTCTCACTGTCGACTACTTCACCACGTTAGAAAATATTCTTGACAATCTTACACCTATCTATTATCACAGTATTATTATGGGTGATTTTAATACCTGTCTTTTAAAAAACAACGCTAGATCAATAAAACTTAAATCTATTATTGAAGCAGCAAATTTAAAACTTCTTCCTACTTCTGCCACACACTTTTTCCCGAACTGTGCCCCTTCTCTTCTCGACATAATGTTTGTGTCTTTACCTGACCATGTTCTTAAATTTGGGCAACATGCTGCTGATTCTTTTTCCTATCACGACCTTTTATACTTGTCATACAAAATCCGTCCCCCCTAAAGCTAAGTCAAGGATACTACTTCAGCGTAACTTTAGTGACTTGGATTTGGAGCAGCTTTTAAATGACGCTGTAAAGATTGATTGGAGTGTAGTCGTCAATGCGTCTACTGTTGATGAACAGGTTGCTTTGTTCAATTCTCTGTTAATTCAGCTTTACGACGTTCATGCTCCATCTTGTTCGACCAGTGCGTGTAAAGCATCCTCCCTCTCCTTGGCTGACCGATGATATAAAAAAAATCATCCACATTAAAAATTGTGCCAAAGCTAAATACAAGTCAGTCCCTAGCGATTTGAATAGAGAGAAGTATAGATTAGTACGGAATCGTTGCAACAATCTGTGTAGAAAAGCACAACGACGCCATATCCATGAATCAGTACAAGATCCTGATCCTGCTAGGGTCTGGAAATTTCTTAAATCCTTAGGAGTTGGGAAATTACGACAAAATCTCACACACCATAACCTTCATCTCAATCAACTTAATTTGCATTTCTCATCTTCTTCTTGCATTAACGATAAAGCAAAACATAATACTTTAGATTCTCTTTCAAGAGCTCCCACTCCGGACACCCCTGCTTTTAATTTTAGCCAATTTAACAGTTGTGATGTTAAGAGAGCCATAATGTCCATCCATTCTAATTCGATTGGTAGTGACCGCATTAGTCGGAAAATGGTCATCCCTCTCATTGATCTCCTTTTACCTATAATCACGTCTATCCTGAATAAATCACTGAATTCTGTTTTCTTTTTTCCCCTTCTTTCAGCTTGGAAAGACGCATTTGTAGTTCCTCTTCCGAAAAAGTCAAATCCCTCTAGTTTTTCCGATTATAGACCTATCTCTATTTTGCCTTTCTTTTCCAAAGTTCTAGAACGTCTTGTGCACAATCAATTAAGCACCTATCTTTTAAAACACAATCTTTTAAATCCCTTGCAATCCGGTTTCCGTCCTGGCCATAGTACGACTACTGCACTTTTACAAATCACTGATGATATTCGGTATGGTATGGAGAAACAAAAGCTTACTATTCTCACGTTGCTCGATTTTAGTAACGCATTTAATACTGTAGATTTTGATATCTTGTTAAGCATCCTACGCTCTCTCAACATATCTCCAACTGTAGTTGACTGGTTTCGAAGTTACTTGTTTGGTCGCCGACAGCGAATTTAGATGCAAGAGGTTTTTTCCACCCGGATTACTACAGCTGCTGGTGTACCACAAGGTGGCGTGTTGTCTCCTCTCCTTTTTGCAATTTTCATTAACTCTATAAGTCATAATTTGTCCTCTTCCTACCACTTGTATGCTGATGATCTCCTAATCTATACTCAGTCCTCTCTTGAAGATTTATCTAAAGCAGTTGACACTATGAACGCTGATCTCACTTGTATTTCGAATTGGAGTAAATGTTATGGTTTAACGATTAATCCTAAGAAAACTCAGGTCATTGTCATCGGTAGTTCTAGATTAATTGGTAAAATTGACTGGTCTTCCCTACCCCCTATTATACTAGACTGCACTCTAATCCCTTACAGTAACAAGGTTAAAAACCTGGGGTTGTATCTTGACTCCTATATGTCTTGGACCTCACAGGTTAGTGAGGTCAGTAGAAAAATGTTTGTTGCGTTAAGCTCTTTACGTAGATTACGTAATTTCCTTCCCACAGCAACTAAAGTTACGCTCGCCCAGTCTCTTCTTCTGCCTATCCTTGACTATGCTGATATTTGCTATCTTGACATTACCGAGGAGCAGCTTAATAAGCTTGAGCGCATTCAAAATGTATGCATTAGATTTATATTTGGGCTTCGCAAATATGATCATATCTCCGAATTTCGCAAACAGCTCAAATGGCTCCCGATCCGCCTTCGCAGGAATACTCACATTCTCTCCGCGTTGTATAGTGTGCTGTTTAATCCTTCTACTCCTCTTTTATAAAATCGTTTCCAGTATCTTTCTCTTACCCATAATCGGTTCCTTCGATCCTCCATCAATCTTTCTCTCTCTACACCTTTGCACTCTTCTTCCTTTTTCAAGAAATCCTTCACCGTAATGGCTGTGCGATTGTGGAACTCCTTACCTCTCCATATTCGTTGTGCTAAATCTCTTCACTCTTTCAAAATTCTTGTTAAATCGTATTATTTAGAACGCTATTAGATAAATTACTTTACCTTTCTCTTACTCTTTTCATTTAATCTATTATATGATATTTTATATATAACTTTCACTTACTTTTATTTGTATGTATTGTTGTATTTTTTTTTATTATTTTGTATGCCCCCCTCTATTTGTAACTTTTGTTTGCATCATTACTCTACGCAAAGGTTGTCTGGAAGAAATCACTTTCAGTGATAAGACCGCCTATTGTACATACTTTAATTAGTTGTAACTATATTGATGTTTCTGTATTGTGTGTACAAAAAAGGATTAATAAATAAATAAATAAATGTTGCCAGCGTTTAGGATTGCTAATAAATAAGATACCTTCATGTCCCGTAGTCAAAGGCATCGGAGGTACTAATAAAATTACCCAGGGCTCTATAAATTTGAAATTTTATTCTCGGCTAGATCGTAATATTAATGCATTAATAGTAGATAAAGTCACCGAGTGTCTGCCAATCGTTTCGGTCGACACCTCGGCAATGATTGATTTTGAAAATTTGACTCTGGCAGACGATACTTACGCCGTCCCCGGAGATATAGATATGCTCATTGGAGCATCGCTTTTCCCTCATCTTTTGTTACACAATAAGGTCAGGGGCAACTCCTCGCATACCGCGCCTTACGCACTGGAGACCGTCTTAGGCTACGTCATCGTTGGTTCCGCCCCTATCATGGATAATATTTCGGCAACTTCTTATTGTTGTATGGCTGTCGAACCTCTCGAGTCGTTAGTTCGCAAATTTTGGGAGATGAAAGAGGTGAACGTTCCATGTATAGTTAGTCCAGATGATAGATTATGCGAGGAAATTTACGTCCGCACGATCGTTCGTGATCGCGACGGTCGATATAGTGTAGCGCTACCCTTTAAAGGAGATGTTTTGTCTCTCGACGACTCGTGTCAAATGGCGGAAAAACGTTTCTATTGTATGGAGCGTAGGATGCTCGCTTCGCCCAGATTAAAGGAAGCTTATGACGGCGTCATTAATGAATATATAAGGGGAGGGTTACATATCACTTGTGGCTCCAAAATTAGATAACTACGAGGACGCGCCGTCGTATTTCATACCGCATCACGGGGTCATTAGGGAAGACAAACTTACGTCCAAGTTGCGTGTAGCGCTCGACGCTAGTGCTAGAACTAGCACTCACCTTTCGCTTAACGATATCCTCTATAGTGAGCAAAATTTACAGGGCAATTTATTTAATATAATAGCAAATTTTCGTTTGTTCATTATAGCACTATCCGCCGATATTCGCCAAATGTTTCTTTGCATAGGGGTCCTTGAATGCAACCGTCGATTTCAACGCATTTTATATCGCTTTGACCCAAAGGAATTTTTAATGGTGTTAATTTATCTTTTTATCAGCCCATTCATGCGCTACGCACGGTGAGACAGCTCGCCTACGATGAAGGTCCCTCTTATCTTAAAGCTAGCAGGGCAATTGAGAGTGGATTATATATTTTCCAAAGCAAAGCAGCAAAAGTACAAAGCTGTTTTTTATTACGGCGGGCGCAGTAAGAGAAAATAGCAATACATTCGCTCAAGCTCAACACACAATAGAAGAAGTATTTTTTGACACAATGTAAACACTTAACACTGAAATGTGACACGAACTTGCTAACATATCGTCGGCTCGTCGGCGTCGGCCGCGCGCCTCCCCTCTCGACTAACTTCATACCTAACGTGACCAAACGTCCCACTTTAGTCGGGAAGTTCCCGATTTAAATGTTTGTGTCGCGCTATCCCCAAAATACTTAATAATGTCCCGCTTTGACAAACAAAAGCGTGACAATCACGCAAACCCTGTCACCCGTGTTATCATTATGACACCGCGCGTACCAGGTTTGCATAGCTTGTCTAGTTACGTGATTATTCTGAAAAGCTACACTTTTGAATTTAAAGTTACAAAGTGACAATTTTTAATTAATCTACAATAAATTATCAAATAACATAATATATTTCCGATTAGTATTTATTTGATGTTTAGAATGCAGTTTTGATCATTAAAAGACTCAAACAACTATGTGTTTTATTTATAAAACAGATTTTGTGTATTCGGTTGATAGCGTGGAGGAGGCCATCGTAACCACCGCCGAGGTTATAAAGCTCATGAAAGCGGGTCAATTCGATCTCGTCAAGTGGACTAGTAATTCGAGTACGGTTTTAGATACAATCCCACTATCACACCGCTTTTCAGCGATAAAGGAATTCGACGATTCTGATACGCACAAGGTGCTCGGTTTGTGTTGGTCAGCGGAGTCCGACGTGTTTAGCCTTAAGGTAAATCCGCCCGCAGAAACGTGCACAAAGCGCACAACGTTGTCATGCGTTGCTAGATTATGGGATGTCATGGGTTTCGTAGGCCCGGTGGTACTATGCGCTAAGCTTTCGATTAAACAACTTTAGTTATGTGAATGCGATTGGGATAACCCGCCGCCTGATAGCATTGTTTGTTCGTGGCTGCGTTTTAGAGAGGAACTTCCTTTGCTAAGCGAAATTAAAATATCACGTCATATAAACGTCGATAGAAATAGCCTCATCACGGCCGTTGGGTTTGCAGACGCTAGCGAAAAGGCTTACTGGGGCGTTGTATATTTTCACGTCCGGAATAATGGTAGAAATTCGATCAGCCTCATTAGCTCTAAGTCAAGAGTCTCCGCCCGTAAGGTTGTCTCTCTCGCGCGCTTAGAGCTTTGCGCGATATTAGTCCTTGCCAAGCTTATCACCGCAGTTATCAGTGCATGTAGTGACAGAGTTCACATAGAAAGAATATTTGCCTTTTCTGACTCAACCGTCGCTTTATGTTGGGTTCATTCTTCACCCCACCGTTGGGATACGCTTGTCGCGAATCGAGTGGCCAAGATCCAATACGAGTTAGGAACACGGAATTTTTGTCACGTGTCCGGTACGGAAAACCCTGCCGATTGTCTATCCCGTGGACTCACCCCGATGCAAATAATGGACCATCCACTTTGGTTCCACGGACCTTATTGGGTTCACTTGGAACCCTCGCAGTGGCCAATAACCGATTTCGACCCTTCGTCAGTGTCTCAACTACCGGGAGAGAAAACGCTCTGGTGCGAGCTTTTCGAGCGAGGTTTCTCCAATGATTGCTTTGGCAAACCGTCCTCTTGGTCGAAATTATTGCATAGCGTGATTTACGTTTGTCGATTCGCGAAGCTTTTACTGCGACGTTTGTATATCGTAGCGTCCGATTACAGCTATGCCGAGTTGCTAGTATTACGTGAACTTCAACGTGCACATTTTTCCGATGAAATTACAAGATTACAATCGAATAGAACTTGTAGTCGCGCTTTTCGACGTCTTAAGCCATTTTTGCAAGATGGAATCGTCAGAGTAGGTGGACGCTTGTCTCACTCGCAGTTGAGTTTCGACCAACGGCACCCTATAGTTTTACCATGTAAAGACCATATCATGAATTTATTAGTTGATTACCGTCATAAATTGAATTCTCACGCTGGCCCCGACTTGCTGATGTCAATCTTGCGTCAGAATTATTGGATTTTTTCAGCACGTAATTTAATCCGCAATAGGGTGCACAGATGTAAAGCTTGCTTTCGAGTACGTCCTAAGCCCTCATTTCCGGAAATGGCGGACCTTAGGTCTCGTCGAGTAACACAATCCGTAAAACCCTTTATGCACACCGGGTCTGATTTTGCTAGTCCGTTTAAGGTCACGCTCACTCGCGGGCGTGGTATAAGATCCACAAAAACTTACGTCTGTATTTTCGTATGTCTGACTACTCGGGCTGTGCATATAGAACTCGTTGGTGATCTAAGCACAGCGGGCTTTACGGGTGCATTTAAAAGATTTCTTTCCCGCCGTGGCCCTGTAGGTAAATTGTATTCGGATAATGGTACAAACTACGTCGGTGCGAAACGTATTTTATCAGAACTACATGAGCTTTTAACCAGCAAGTATTATAATTCTGAGTTCGCTCACATCCTAGCCGAGAACCGCATCAAGTGGTCTCTGAACGTAATGATTTCTTATATTTACGCGAACACTACACATTGAAATAATACTAATTTTTACGGAATTTATCGCGTATATTTAACTTTTTTTACCCGACGTTTCGAGAGCTTTACAGCACCCATGGTCACGGGAAGGACTGAGATGTTCAACGTCTGCAGTCTGTGAACATGTACAGGATCGCCCCCGTCACTACATCAGATTTGATAGACCACAAATCCTCGCTAAAGAACACCGATTCCTTCCAAGGATGATTCGCGAGGCTATTGAAATCAAAAAACATCCTAATTTCAATAGAGAAGATGGCTGGGTGCTACCATCTGCTTGGGATCCTATAATAAATAAAATTAAATCCCAACCCAAGCATACAACTGCAAGACTCCATGATACCATAAGTTCATACTGTGTAGATCGGAACAAAAAGTTAAATTTTAATCTATGGTAACCGCGGTTAACTATGACAGCTGGACGTTGAACATCTCAGTCCTTCCCGTGACCATGGGTGCTGTAAAGCTCTCGAAACGTCGGGTAAAAAAAAGTTAAATATACGCGATAAATTCCGTAAAAATTAGTATTATTTCAAGTGGTCTCTGGACGTCCCAGCCGCGAGTCATTTTGGGGGAAATTGGGAGACTAATATTAAGAGTCTAAAGAGTCATTTATACCGAGTAATAGTAGATCAAATTTTATCCTTCGAAGAGTTAAGTACTGTGCTCGCTCAAATTGAATACGTCATGAATAATCGCCCCCTTTGTCGTACGTTGTCAAGTGACCCCTCGGAGCCGCTGACTCTAACTCCAGCACATTTTTTGAATTTAACGCCTTTGAAGTATCTGCCCGCCATAGACATGGACGAGAACAAATTTGGTATTTCCGCATGCCATAATTTATTGGACCGGTTGGTGCAGTCGTTTTGGAAACGTTGGAGGATGGAATATTTGCATACGTTGCAGTCTCGGCAAAAATGGAACACAGCAACTGAACCTTTAACTGTCGGAACTGTGGTTGTGCTCACCAAGGAGAATACGCCGCCTCTCCATTGGCCATTAGGGATTGTCGAAGAAGTTTTTCCCGGTTCCGACGGGGTAACTAGGGTAGCTCGCGTTAGAACCACGAATGGGTCTTACATGCGTCCTGTTGTCCGTTTGTGGCCTTTGCCCCTTCAATAGTTTAAATTAGTTTTCTAGATTAGAAATTGTAGTCGAAATTTAGGTTTAATCTTAGCGTTAGTTGTTTTAGTTATTTGAAGGGGACCCTTCAAGCCGGGGGGATGGTTGCGCGGAAAACGATTCGTATTTTAATTTTATTCGAGGGTATGCTTGCCAAGCGTTTATCCTTTCCTTGATCTATCGTCCCTCCGTACACACCGGGTTGGGGTTGAGAGGGGAAAGAAGAGGTTCTAGAATGTTGCGTAATTCTTGAAACCAATGAGAAGCGCGCCCGACCGAGATGCATTGATAGGGCCGAAGCAATATAAGCTCGCGCACGGCCCTCGTGTGCTCTCTTGCCTTCGCGCCGCTAGTTAAACCGCACCTGGAGCATTCGAGCTCCAGAAGCAACCGCCTCACATAGTGTGAGATATCGTCGCGTACCACTCTCTTCCATCACCCCACCGGCCAGGACCGCATCCCTGGGGCGCCCCAGAAGACTCACTAGAAGTCGCACCACAGCAACAGAAGCGCCTAAGCCGCATCGAAGTCACACCCCGGTAAGTGTGTTTTTCCTATAATTCAATGCCTGCTTAAGCATTTGTTTGTTAGCTAACCCGCTCCATTTCATTCCTCCTAATGTGCTCAAGCAGGATTCCTTCATAACCTTGGCAAACAATAGATTTCGGAAGAACGAGTGCATTGTCAAGGGTCCGCCATCTTCTTGAGGCAGAAGAAGCTTCCGCGTATACAGTCCATCTAGTATAACATCTCGCGTAATAGGGTCAAGGCTCGACCGGGGAATCGAACTCGGGAATCCTAAGGCCCGCCGCCCAACCAACCCCATTAAAATTAAAGAAGCAGCAGCCTACATAAATCCCATAAATGGGCACAGTCCGCAGAGAGTTTTGGGCCAATAAAAGTTAGTGTTCGCTGCGCTGACTCCAACGCGGAATAACCTCAACTGGGGGACTTCTCAGATATTCAGGTATCCTCACAATGTTTTTTTTCACCACCGTGAACGTGTAAATCCACACTTCAAATTGCTATTAAAATATAGCGAATTTGGGTTGTTTACAAACTTTGAAATTTACATTTGTATTTTTTCTAGAACGAACATCCTAGATAAATCCATAAACAAATATTTGTATTCATATACATATACTTGTTTGGTGTGGGATTCACAACTCAATACGGAACTTGCCGAAACCGAAAATCTTTTCCGCTGAACTTTTTTCTCAGTCTCCGTTCTGTTACCCCTGCTCTGTTACTTTGGTGGTGATATATATGTATATCATATTTTTGCCAGGGCTACGGATATTAGAGTTGTATGGGACTATGGTTGTGTAAGGACTTTAGAACCGCTAGGCTACAGCTTTCCCTACTATTGCTGTATAGTCAGCTAGCTATTACAGGACACAACACTTCTACACAGTGATAGTTTAACAGACAATTAAAAAAGACACCCAACAATACTTAACATACAAAAATATAGCTAATTAACTTTACGAATCTCTATGACTGACACGAAAAAGTAAATGTTCATTGACGTTTATTATCTTCAAACTCGCTTTTAAACTTAAGACATTACAAAGTAGGTCCGCATGAGTAATAAGGCCTCATGAGTAGATACTTTCGTTTATCTACTCATGTGGTAGGGCCGTAACTTAACAAAGACTCAAGCCTTAATAAAAAGGCATTTTAAAGTTGAAGGAAGTTGTAATTAAATATAATTTTAAAACAAAGAACGAACAAGTCGTGGTCGAACTTGGGGGAATCTACTGATTTATTGATGACGATGTATTTTGTATTAAGGACGATGTACCTATTTATTTTTAGAATTTAACAGAAAGTGTCAGCTACGGGGAAAAATATAGTATTGATTACAAAAATAAATCCTATATACAAAGTATATAATCGACATAGATTCTCTGTACTACTGTACTACTTGGTACCGCGTGCGTTTTAATTAGGGATTCGCGTGAAAATGAACTTAGCGTTCGCTCTTTGTTAGACAGTGCGTTGCAAAGTAATGTTATAACTTAGCAATGTTGTCAAGATTTAGGATTATTTGTAAATCGGACGCCTTCATGTCCCGTAGTGAAGGGAATTGGAGGCTTCAATAAAACAATCCAAGTTTCGATAAATCTAAAATTTTATTCGCGTTTCGATCCCAGTATTAATTTCGGCGTAAATTCATTAGTTGTAGACAAAGGGGCCGAGCATCTGCCATCTGTTATCTCTCTACAAAGCATTTTGCTTTTAGTTGATTTCGACCAAAGAAATTTCTTTGCCAGAAGTTTGGAAGAAGAAGACGGAAAGCTGAACTCCAGACATAAAATATTACGGAAAAAGCAAAATCATCTTCTGCTAGCTGACGTACTATGCTATGCAAAATATTTAAGTACTTAAAAAATATTTTTTTAAATAGAATCATGTTGACAAACGAGCACACAGGTACTACTTAGTTTTGAATACTCTTCATATAAATTTTTTAGTTTTAATTTGTATATTATTAAAAAAAGTACCAAAACTGTTACTGTTAGAGCTTATCAAAAGTCCACTGCTCAACAGTCTCCCCATTGAATGTCTCATAGAGCTAATATTTACCATAGTTGGCAACCGCAGTTATTATTTTTATTTTTAGTTATTATTAGAAGACGCTGCTGCCCATCTCCTGGTTTGTTTCTCTCTGTTGCCGCTTACTACATCCGCGGGACGATGTAGGGTAGGATGTAATTATTTTAATAGTAGAATACTTACACCACCATACACGATACCAGTAAATTTATTTTAGTGATTACCACGTTTATTAGCCATATAGGACTAAATTATTTTTTTAACTTTGATTGTCATCCGTCTGTCTCTATTAAAATGTTATATTTTATAGTATGCTGAATATAACGTCGTAACACGTATAGGTAATTGTTTAAATATTCATCTTAGTATGATTTATAATAGTTAACACGTATATTTGTAACTTTTGGTCATGTAGAAAGAATTAATGAGAAAAGAGTGACAAAACAAATTTAAGTTGCAGAAGAGAACGCAAGAGTCAGAAAGGCACGTCCTAGGCGCAAGTTTATCGGACAAATTGGCGATATATTGAAAATGATCCAAATTAAGAGTACCCTCAACCGACGAGCATGCATGCGTAGGTATATGGATGTGCAGGAGCCGAGAGAGGAAGGTCAGGATTCTGCCAAATGGGACTTCCATTTGGCACGATCCTGACCTTCCATTTAGTCTCTGCCTACCATTCTGGGTGACAGGCGTGAGTATTTATGTTATGTTATATTTTTTATACTGCCGTATTCTTTCAAAATTATTGGTACACAATCAAGTTACCTCTTTGATTTGAAAATGCAACTTCCTTAGTACATATCAGTCTGGTTTTCGCCCGGGACAACTTACCACCACAGTGTTATTTCAAGTTATAGAAGACTTTAGAGAGGGCATGGGGGAAGGTCATGTTTAACTGTTCTTGTCTCTGTCTAAATATGTGTGTAATGCCAAACTAGAAAAACTTGCTGCACTGCATGAGAATTTTAAGAGGATTGAGGGGTTATAGAGTTTTTTACGTTGTCGAGGTTTCAGTTATCAAGGTTCTACCGTATACATATATATATATATATATATATATATATATATATATGTGTGTGTGTGTGTGTGTGTATGTGTGTGTTAGTGTGTATAATTGAATGTGTGGGGGTGTGCGTGTGTGTATTTTATGTGTTGCAGGTATACCATTAAAATTAATTTGATCATGACAACTTAATTGTCCATAACTCACTCTCTGTTCTACCCAAGGTTAGCTGGTTTGGAATGTCATATTGCATTAAGCTCCCCTTTGTACGAAATCTTTAAAGCATTAAAAAATAAAATAAATAAATAATATTCATTTGCAACATAAATTAGACAATGTTCATGTACTCGTATTTCAGTAGCTCCAGTAATTCATCAATTAAACTAACATCGAATTCATATTTTCTTAATTTCAACCAAGACAATAAACGTTATTAATAAATAAAACCTATCGTGCAACTTACCGGAAAGGTCAGAACAAAGTTTGCCGGACCAGCCAACAATTGTCTAAAATGTATGTGATTGCTACAACCATTGTTCGTGAAGAAATAGGTAAATCTTAAAACAAAGTAACGAAGACACATAAATATTTCTTAAAAATATTTATTTCTTATTTAAATTTATTTTTAACCATTATAACCTAGAGTTAAGGCAATCTTATGGTACGGTGTGTAGATAGATATGAAAACGTTACCTCACTTTCTGGTGTTTTCTAGCAAAAATCACTAAGTGAGGAAAATTTTAACATACAACATGCGGCCATCCTCGAAAATGTTTCTGCTGGCACTGCAGCAGTCGGAAGCGCTTGAAATATTTTACATTGTTAATTTTTATTATAATTTAAAAGCCTTTTTAATAATATAAATGAAAGATTCTATAACAACCGTAGTAATATTTATAATCTTTTTTGTCGAGCCTATTATTATAATTTACGTTTTTGTGTAATAGTTAAAAAATAATATACATAACAATAATGTGTTGTTTTATGCAATAGTAACATTCTTGTATATTTACAGAGGTTAAAAAGTTTCAAAAATACTACAACGTTACCTTAAAAGTATTTTCTTTAGATTTTATATTTCTGCTTGAAACAACCGCTAAGTTTTAGCAATTTCTTTTCTTACCAATGGCCATTAAACTATAGTAAGTTTAATGGCCATTGTTTATTATTCCGTCACTGGTGACTAGATCTGAGTGATCTTGCCTTAATAATTCTTATATTAAACACAATCAAACAGTTGACAATATCAAATTAATATATTATAAATAGGATATATATTCGTGACAATATTTTCTTAATCATTAAATATTTAAGCACAACTTACAGGCAGTAATAAATAATTACACAAAATATGTACAAATAAATTCTAATTGTTTTTAATACGATAAAAACAGTTATCATTAATACTCGGAAACAATCATTCTCAAAATATAGATAAGCACTATCGATAAATTTTATCATCGTGTGGTGGCAAGCTAATAAAATACGGTGCAGGTGGAGGTGGTGCTAAATAACGTACAGACCCAGGGCCTGATTGCACCTTATGAGGCAAAGTTGCTGTCGAAAGCGAAGCTGGGGGTAATGTTGCTGCATAACCTGGCCAAGCCGGGCCCCATAAAGGAGCTGCACCTGCACTTGCACTATTTGCTAATGGACCACCCCTGTACGACGTTGTAGTCATTCTTAACCTGACGATGCATATTGCAACAATAAGAATTACTATAAATGCAACGACTCCTCCAACAATCCCTATAATAAGATTGTCATCGTTAGAAGAAGAAGCTATTACAGGAGCTCCTTTTGGTTCTCCAGGCGATTTTGCTCGCTCATGTGATGGAGCTACTGACCAAATTATGTCAGGTTCCACTGAAGTTCTGTGAACAAGACGTGGTGAATTTGTAGTTGTTAAACTGCTTGAAGAAGACGTTAGAGTTGTTCTTTTTCTCGTATCACACGTCAGTTCATCGTCACCAATTTCAACTAATAAAAATCCAGCCAAATAGTCAGGAGAGTGACATTGTACATCTTCTATTCCTACGTTTGGTAACCATCTACGCAACGCTCTTGCATTACAGTCGCAACGTATAGGATTTGTATCTAAACCAAACATGGAAAGATCTGCTCTCCGGTCATCAAGTGCTACCAATAACTGTGGTTGCAACGTTGTTAACTGACTACCGGCCACATCTATTGTTATTTGAGATGATCTTGGCAACGGAAATAGTAGAGCTGGTGGCAGACTAGAAACTGATGTATTTCTAAATCTTACTATCATAAATGGGGACTTCAAACCAGCTAGCACCCCCGAAGAAATTGTTTTTAATCTATCTCCACGTATTCCTAATTCTTCAAGTCGTGGATGTAATGCAGAGGCAAGCTGATCTGCCCCGATATTTGTATCTTTTACTTCAACATCCAATTTTTCCAAAGCAAATAAGTGTTGTAATGTGCCTTGCACGTCAAAATATCCTAACCGTGGGTAGCCATACGCACGAAGTTCAATAAGATTAGGTAAAGACCTAAACGTATTCTTTTCAATTTTTGTGCATTTGTCTAGATATCGCATGTCCAAAATTCGTAGTGACGAGAGACCTTCAAAATTACCATCCACAATCACCTTTATAGGATTATTAGAAATATTAAGTCTTTGTAAGTTTTTAAGCTTCGGCCAAGAAACTGCAAGTGATCTAGAAACATCTTCTATTTGATTGAAGGATAAATCTAAAGACTCCAATAAAGTAGTTCTGACAAAAGTTTTTTCAGTTAATTTAGTTATATTGTTAAATGATAAATTCAATCTGTGCAAAAATGGAGTTTCTAGCTGTCCAACAAATTTTATTCCAGTGGCAGCAAGGTTTAAATCCCTTACAGTCTTTGGTTCCGTTAAAACATTATTTATTGTTTTTTCAGACAGCGGATTAAATGATAAATCTAACTTCTTAATATTCACCATAACACTATCTTCTGCTGGTATATCTACAATTTCGTTATGAGACAGATCAACGGACGATACAAAGAAATATTGCTTTTGCAATGCCTTCAAAGGAGGGTGTTCAAATAAGTTATTACTTAAAATTATCGTTTCTAGCATGTGCAAACGTGTTCTATCAAATATATTTTCAGGCAGCTCGTTTATCAGATTACCACTCAAATCTAATTTTTCTAATCTTATTAATCCTTCGAATAGTCTATCTCCTAGACGATCAATTTTATTGAAAGATAAATCCAAATGTTGTATTTGAGTTGAATTATGGAAAGCCATTTCGCTCACACTTTCGATTTCGTTTCGGGCTAACAAAACTGTTCTCAGTTTTGGTAGGCGAGCAAAATCCAATTCATCAACATTTTTCAAAGCATTACCAGATAAGTCTACCAATTCCAAATATTGCAGTGTACTAATTAATTCCGATGGGAAGAAATTAAACTTATTATTTGTCAATATAATTTCCCTTATACGCGGATGTATTTTAAATGAAGAAGGAAATAAATAACTTAACTGATTATCAGAAATATCTATCACTTCTAAACTTGTACCCGTATTAAAGAATTCACCCTTAAATGCATTTAATTGATTACCTTTTAATGATAAATACTGAATAGACATTACATTAACAAAGGCCGGTGTTTTAATACTTACTATGTGATTATACGATAAGTCAAGTACTGTGAGATTTCTAAGATTCTTAAAAGTGTTCTCTGATACCTCTTGTAATAGATTATTGGAAATATAAATTCGTTCTAAGCTAGGATTTTTAAAAAATAAATTTACCGGTAAAGCTTTTAGGCCAACATAACTTATATCAACAACTTTTAGAGCTTGATTTTGACCAAAAACGTTTTGGGGCAAAACACTCATATGGGAATTATGACTCATATTTAAATGAACCAGACTCGGAATCGATTGAAAAGCATTTACAGGTATTTCAGATATCTGATTATCAGAAATATCAAAGTACCAAAGATTAACAAATTTTAATTCTTCCCCCGTAAATCCTAAAATTTTATTTTGATTTAAAGACAAAAATTCTAGTGTCATCTCTAAACCACCAAACACCTCAGCAGATATTGAATTTAAGAGATTTCCAGACAAATCTAAGCGACGTAAGGTCTTAAAATGCTCAAAAGCGGACGACGGGAGCTCTCTGATGACATTTCGAGAAAGAACCAAACTATCGATTCTATCAGAAACTGCTCTTAGGATATCACTGGAGAGAGCCGTTACTCTATTAAAGCCTAAATGTACTGAAATCAAATTAGGTAGGCGTGACAATGCAGTAGCGGGTATGAGAAGTATATTGTTATCACGTAGAAGTAGCGTCTGTAAGCCCGTTAAACCGTCAAACGCATCATCTTCTACCTGCAAAAGATAAAATTACATGTAAAAGTGATCTAAACAATTAATTGCTAACATATTGTTAAAGTATTGTAAGAAATATTCTTAACTTTTTTCTTTTAAAATAGATTAATTAAATCTTTGATATGAGCTCCAAACAACATATATTTTTATGAAAAAAAAAGACTCCAATTTGAATAACTTTATTTCGAGTAGACCAAAGATGCACTAAAATTTCTAAAAAAATAAATACTTACAGTTCGAAGAGAATTTACACCGACGTCCAAATAACGCAATTCAGTGAGTCCCACGAAGGTCCCCGGTGACAGTTTAACAATGTTATTTCTACTTAAGTCCAGTACTTGTAACGAAACCAGCGAGCTTAAGTGGCTATTATCGATATTCTGCAAAAACAACGTTTATTTTGTTGTATTTATAATGTTATGCTATATTAATGCATTCGTAGGTATATCTTTATAATTTTTATTTGCGTGACTTATGACTTTTTATCAAATTTTCAATATATTATATTAATATGTTTAAATTTTACATTAATACAAAGCAACTAAAATGACATTTCGAACTTTGAAACGAACCAACATATTTCGTCTCCCCCTGGTTTATCTGGGAGATAATGCTTAAAATATTAAGTCTGTCCATATATATACTTTTTTACGGTTTTCTATAAGTGGATATATTATAAATTATATTTCCCTCCTCACAATGGAGAGACCGACGTCTTGCCAGGTAACACTTACGTTACTTAACTTTACTTAATATTAAGTATGCAATTATGAGTATTTATAGTGAAAAACTTTTTTCCCTTTTGCAATAATATAATTTAATACACATTTAAATAAGGTCCATTTGTTTAGAAGGTAGATTATGCATTTTATAGAACTTTACTTTCGGTCGAGTCGGTAAGGGACGCCCTAGGCGAAAATTTGTCGACCAAATTGTCGGTAGACCTACTGAAAAGGGACCCTTTACCGACGAGCATGTATGCGTAGGTATATGAATATGGAAGAGGCGAGAGAGGTGTGTCAGGATCGTGCCAAATGGAAGGCTGTAGTCTCTGCCTACCCCTCTGGGTGACAGGCGTGAGAGCTTTTAATATATATAGGAATATGTATTTACTTTTTAAAACTTTATAAGTTCTTTGTATTATGACATAATATGTAAGATTATATTATACTACCTGTTACTCGCCCGCTTCGCTAGCCCTATACCTTTCTATAGGAACTGTTCCGTATCGTAATCTAATATATAAATATAAATTTATTTGATTGTCATCTATGCGTTCCTTTACTATTCAATTAAATACGATCAAAACTTAAATGAGTTGTTACGTGCGTTCCCGCTATTGCTTCTGACAAAAAAAAATTATTTCACGGTTCACATGATATATTATAATAGTACACGTACCATAAACCCTAACTAAGAACTATCGCCGATTAATCACAAACCCTATAGAAAAAACCGTATCTACATCGATCAAAGCGTTTTCAAGATAAATGGGAACATTCGTTTGCACGCACAAACAACTTTACACTCTCGTATTATTATTTTTATATAATGGTAATAAAAGTCACTCACCGTAATCATATTACTGGAAAGATTTAGTTGCCGCAAATCAGTAAAAGATTTCATGGCAACTGTAGGGAAATCTGTTATAAAGTTTTCCGAGAGATCTAACTTTTCCAAGTTTTCTATTCCCAAAAATACATCGCTGTTAAACTTTGATAGCCTGTTACGACCGAGATCGAGGACTTGCAAATCTCTCAAACTTACGAAAGCGCCCCCTTCTATCGTCGATATCATATTGCTGTGTAGATCTATTGCTTCCAAGTTTTTTTGAGATATAAATGATGCTTGTCGTACTAAAGCTGAAAAGTAAACATTACATAAGTCCCAATTTTAGGTATATCGTTTTATAATGGCTTAAATATTTCATTATTTTTGAGGAATTTTATAATATGTATTCAATGTCACATTACAATATGTACTTAATGTTACAATGGATCTCAAATAATATGGTAAGCTTTTTCAAAGCCATAAGTAACATTTTCAATCACAATTTTGATTCCATTTTAATTTTCGTTCCAATTTTTATCTATAAATAAAATTTTGCTAGAAACACCTTAAATAAACTTTGGCCATTATACAAATACCAGCTTTAACTTACCTATTCTATTTTCCCGCAGCGAGAGAACTTTTAATGACTGTGGGCCGTTAAGCGAGGATGATGGGACGGAATTCATATTGTTACGGTCGAGGCGTACGGTCTGAAATTTTTTTTGCTATTAAAATATAATTATATGCTTAAATTATCACGTTTGATAATATTCCTCTGTTATTGTATAATAAGTAGTATTCGACTTATTTGCTTATATACGCATACGTACTCGTCTTGTCGTGTTTTTTTTTCAATTATGTAGGCGTTATTTATTATAATGTGTTTAAAATCTCACCCCAAGTTGCTTATTTTGTTAAGTATTGTTTAGAAATTCATAAGTGGAGTAGAATTGAAAAATTTTTTGTAGAATATAATCAGTATGTATTTATGACTAATGAAGTACACAATTGTGTATCATTCAACAGATGGCCATTCCACAAAATGCTTGGCCTATCAAAGCGACAAATGAAGGAGGCGTTTGGTATCGTAATCATCAATCAAACTGAAATTGCGATGATCACACAAAGTGCTCCTCAATAAAGCCCATATCCAGCAGTGAACTAAGTCATTAATCTCATGAACAATCAATATAACATTAAAGCTTGCAGGTGCATGAATATTATACAATAGCATTGTATTGGACTATACTATCTACGTCTAATATAGTATAATACACATATGTAAAGGGATGAAATCCCAGTCAAAAGTTAATGTTTGTTGCCTTTCTGATTTTGTTTGCGCTTTGATTTTCATCGAGTTTCTGACCCTATATCCTATTTTCTTTTCGATATTGCAGCATAAATGTTACATATGACACTGTTAGGACTTATTTTCATTGGTTGGTAACTCAGCAGTTATACTGCATGCGGGAACTATCCGCAACCGAGAAAATGGCTAGAGAAATCAGCAGATCAATAACGCAGTTGATATACAGCATGTGAAGATTTTCCACAGTCGAGCTAACAGCCAATCAAATTTACCAGCCGATATCTAGTATGAGGAAACCCGTCACCTCCCCGTACGTAATGTGATCTCCTCTTTTTCACCTCAGTCACGCGTGTTTCTGCAGACTGCACATTCAAAGCGACTGACAAATGGTAAATGATTTTTGGGACGTTCCATAATCCACATGTGTATATGAATTGGTTTTAGAAATCTTTCGCTATCCAAATGTGTTCACTATTGATCAATAAAACTTTTTTATGGCATACATGTTAGAAATCTACCGTATCCCGGATGGGTTCCCTAAAAATGAGCATTCAAGTACGTAAAGCAGAGCCTCTGTTCTAAAGAGTACACTTGTGATTACAGTACAGTATTAGTAATCCTGTAGTATGTCTAATAGTAGTAGTAATCCTGTGCAGTGACTGACTTATGACAATGATCAAAATATCAAAGAGATCGCTGTGGTCAGTCACGAAAACATTAATTGCTCTGATTTCATTGTTATTAAATTTTGCATTAAATTTCGCTAGTTTGTTTAATTTATTTGAAGTCCTTAAATATGTAAGGCTGAACTTACCTTAAGAACATCACAGCCAATAAGTAGACCCTCTTCTAAACCTCGAATACTGTTTCCACTAAGATCTAATTCTTCCAACGCTGGCAAATTGTGGAATTCCGTAGTTGAGAAGATCGGATTTAAATTGTCTCCAAGTAAGTTGTCCGCCAATACCAGTCTTGTGATGTTCCCTCTGACTCCAGAGAGTAAACGGTCGGGTAACCGTCTTAAACTATTATGTGAGAAGTCAAGTTCTTTTAGTGGAAGGCCATATGTTGAGAATATCTGAAAAGGATAAGCATACTTCACATCAATAATACTTTTTAGTAATATTACAAATCAGAGATACATTATATCGAACTTCAAAATCTTCTTTCCTTTAGTTTAAATTGTATGCCATTTACGAACATAAACACTTACGGCCTTTCATTTTATTTTCGGAGTTGACAACACGTTTTTGGCAATCTTATTTGAATTTGATTATAAGTGCATGTAACTACCTTTTTGGACTAGTGGTCGTAAAAGTAACAGCTGATCATGAGGGTCCGGTTTCGAATCCCGGGTCTGGCCAAAATCAGTTATCCCTATGTATACAACGCGTTTTTCACTCCTTGCCTCAGAAAGCACGTAAAGCCGTTGGTCATGTTGTGTCGGATTGCCGTTCCATCTGACTACGATAGTGACGGAATAGGGAGGGTACCTGTGCTTGCGCATACACTCTGGCACTATAACTCTGAAATCGATCTGGAGGACATTATTATTATTATTACCATCAGGTAAACTGTTAGATCTTTTGTTACACAAATATTGTAAAGATTATAAAACATGCGACATAAATGCGTCATCGCGCTTGTTGTATAAGCTATTCTGATAGAGTTGTACTTATAGATTTTTTTTGTTTTTAATGAGTAATTTATGTTATAAAATAAAATGAACAAATATATTTCCTTAAAGTAACTTTACTTCATTGACGTACAAAATAAATGTGGCAAATATAAGTTTACTACAAAGCTATGTGTATTTTCTAAGGTTAAATACCAAAAACAATTGAGACTCTTAGGATGATGTCAGTATCGGGGAAACTGAATACGACATTTTTCGGTCATATATCTCTAATAGACAGCAAATTGTTCGAATCGGTGATATAGAAAGTAATCACGAATTTTTAACCTATGGCGTACCACAAAGCTCCATTCTTGGTCCCTTACTCTTCATAATATACGTAAACGATATGCGTAACCTTAACCTGACACTTGTTTATATTTATTTGGCAATGACATTGAGCAGGCCATTAAACAAGCACAGCAATATTTGGATACACTCTCTAGATGGTTCCAAAACATTATTTTCAGGGCTAAGAACAAAAAAATTGAAAATTACTTAGCTCTCTTCATAAATAACGAACCCTTTACTAAAGTTAATTCAAAAGAGTATCTTGGACTCCACCTAGGTAAACATCTAATGTGGCAGCCATACCTAGTTAAATTAAGATCTAAGCTATCTTCTATCATGGGTGCGCTTCGAGATAATATTTACTGTCTGCCAAAATCAGTGAGATATGTTATATACAACTCCATGGTAAAACCACATCTGGAATAACTAATAGAGGTGGTGGGGTAGTGTGGCTAAAAAATTTCAAGCAAATCGAAGCAATTCAAAACATAATAATTTAACAAAACGACCCAAAAAATTTTACCGGTAAATATTTTCCTCCGGACCCCCAAAAGGGGACCCCCTTTTTTTTATAATAAAAAAAAAAAGAGGGGAAAACAAAGCAAACACCCCCCCCTGGCGAAAAAAAAAAAGAAAAAAAAAAAAAAAAAAATACTATTTCATTATCATTAAGTCCCACCTATAAACAATAGCAATAACACTATCGCACAGTCATACTCATTACCATGCTGGCCGAAAATATCCTTAAAATTTACTGATCCATCAACATGGTCTTATTCGCAAGATCCTGAACTTGATGATGGTTTGGTTCCAATAAAACCTGGCGCGTTCATTTTCGAACACGATTTCTACCAATTACTTGAAATAAGACCGTTTCCAATCCACAAGACCGTTGTTCAGAGCTAGCAAATACTCGTGTTAGAATCTATGATCCTGGCTACTAAGCCTAGTATCGTAGCACTCGTGGCACCTTCGATAGTTCTGAAAGTAACCACTATGTTTTAAAATCTGCCAAGAGATTACTTTTACAACATATACTATTTTTCTTATTTCCTAAAGCAAGTGGTGTGTTTATTTAATACAATATTTTTAATAAAATTGTTATCATAAATTTTTGTAACATGTTACGACATTTAAATTAATGTAGTTTTAAATATTATTTTAAACGTATGTAATTTTAAAGAGCAGTTTAAACTTATCATAATATTACAATTGATTGTATTTTAATTAATGTTTTAAGTGAGCACTTCTAAAACGGGACAGTGTTTTCCATTTCTCAATACGTAGTTAGATCATGAATCGCGTACGTGAAAAGAAAACGGAGTTCAATATAGAACATGATGGAACATGCTGCAACTATTATTATATTTATAGCATGAATGGATTGGTTTGACGAGGAAGAACCACGCTTTCACAGAATACAAGTGTAAAATAGCAGCTTAATACTGCTGTTTTTTTGTAAAGTAAACATATTCTTCTTTATTAGCCTATGCCAGGTACGTATTACTTTGATTTTGCACTGCCATGTTCCAGTATTAAATTACTGACTGTGTGAGGTATTCTATATTAGTCCTCTGGTGTGACAACTCATCCTCTCTTTTTTTATTGGCTGGGGTGTCTATGGAGTAATATAACCACTTACCATCAGGTAGATTGTGTTTTAGTTTTTTAAAGTTTATTACATTCAGTTAGAGCCGCGTTCATGAATTACCCAAGGTAATGCAGTAAGCAATCAGATAAAGTTTTGATTTTTTTTAAATAAGAAGATATTTCCCCTTAATTTTATTCACCTCTACATATAATAATATTTTCTATCCCTCAACCCACGACCCTCAAATCCGCGCATTTCGGAAGTATCTTAAAAATTAGAAATTTCTAAAATTCTTCTTTAGTCTACGTATTCGAAAATAAAACAAGCCGAGTTGTATACGATCCTGCGGATGTCGTAAATGTCATCTTGCTTACGTCAGACGTAAAATAACCAGACTGGTGACAAACAGCAGCGATCAAAGTTAACTAGATTTAGTATAAAAATCATTTTATAAACAGTGTTGGACATTTTACTTTATGATGCTAAAAATTCGGCGGCATCCCTGACATGGGAAGCGCCACGCAGATTTGACTAAAAGCAGCTCCGGTTAATTCCACGGCTTAAGGGTTGTTTATTATCTTTGCAAAGTAAATACATCACCTGAAATTATTTGAACCAAAACGGATAAACATTGGGAATTGCTGTATCAATAAGCTCTCTGTCGACCGAGTTATTTTTAAAAAAACAACTAAGCTGCTTGTTGGCTTATACAAAAATACTAGTCAACATAAAGTCTCTATAATAACGGATGTAGTCTAAAAAAGTCTATTAATTCTTTCTTTGTAAAACGATAAAAATTGTGTTGGCATTCTAATACAGAATTTCGTACACTATACACCGACTTTCATTTACCCAATAACCATATTCTAACAGGTTATGGGCCCAGGTCACTTTGCTAAACAGTAATATTTAAAGTGTAATTCTTAATCGAATTACTATAAAATTATTTTCAAATAATATTAAACATGAATTTACGTAATAAAAGAAACATCCATCAGTTTAACAGTGAGATATATAGTACGTGAAAATTTCACATAAGATCACTTTTAGAAGAACTACAAATATTAAACGTAATTGACGAGGATGTATTAACTACCCAAAATGAAGAGTGGAGTAAGAAAAATTTTATTGCAAAAGGTACAGTTGTAGAATATTTAATTAATTCATTTTCGAATTTTGCAAGAGAAGAAAATTATTTAATGCAAACATTTTAAATGACTTATCTAAATGAAATAAAAATGTTTCTAGGAATAGGAACTGAGAGAACTTAGCACACAATATCTTTAGATCAAACAATGTATCTTCAAAATGTTTTAAACAAATTCTGCATGAACGAGTGTGACTATACTAAGTTACCTTTTCCATCCAAACTTAACTATTCGGACCGGAACTCTGATAACAATTATGCATCCATGCAGAAATGTTATTGGGTGCCTAATGAATGCGATCCTTTGCACGAGATATTTGTGCAGTTATAAGCATATTGAGTACCTACATATCAATGTGTAAATATTGAGGTTTTAAGGAAATATTTAAAACATCTTTTAAGATACGTAAAAGGAATATAATAAACCTTGTATTGACATTCTAATACAGAATTTCATACAGTATACTTAGACTTTCTTTTACCCAATAACTATATCCCAACACTCCTGAATCCAACTAAGTCCAAGTTACATAACTTTAAGGCCCCGGTCTTGTAAAAATTTGTGTTCTCGCATAATTTACAGCAAAACAAATATTTTTTTATGGTAGTTAAGAAAAAAAAGTAAAACATATTTTACATTTATTAAAAGTGTAGGATTTGATATTTTGGAAACTGTTTTTTAATTTTATTTTGGTGTTTAAATTAATAGCTCTATTAGGCGTTAAACATACCTATGTTTAGGTTACATGCGTAAAAGGTCTTATTAAAGCATCTGCTATGTACAAACTATAACAATATCAAGAAAAGTATTCAGATGACATTTATTTAAATATTGTCTACAATAATCTGATCTGGTCATTTTTTTTATAAATGCTTTAATTTTCTTATTTGAAGGGCTTAAAAAGTTGTAATTTCATGAATTTTTTTCTGCAAATATCTACTTTTTTCTATTAGAAGTATAAATGTGGCAAAGTCGTACTTAAAGCCACATAAAGTATAACTATTTTCAAGTAAATTAGAAATAAATAAAATTATAAAAAGTTATATTTTCGTACCTTTTACCTATATACCATTTATAAACTAGAAAAGCGTGAAAGTTCTCTCAGTTCCGCTGGGATTTCTCGGCGTTCAGACGTGTGCTGTGTTGTTCAACGTTATTTTACCTCTCGCTCGCACGGTTGATCTCTTTCACTCGCGCAGCTCTTATGGACTGACAGGAGCATATCGTGAAATTTGCTCTACATAAATATATATTATTTTTATTTAATTGTACATATTAGTTCTAGTTTTTAGTGTGTAAGTGTATTAGTGTTTATATTAGTATTAGTGTGTTAGATTAATAATTGACTTTGACTTCTATTTGGTGAATTTCAATTTACAACCAAAAGAAATAAACGGAAAAAGATGGATGGAAAAAAGAGGAAATATCCTTGTGTCAGTATAAAGAAATGTAAAGCAAGAGTTGAAGTGATGAAAAGAAACAGACTAAGCAGGTATGTTGAATACCACCTAGGTATAGGTGAATAATATTGATATAACTATAGTTAACAAGTGTAATTTGAGATATTATTTATCGCATTATCTATACATATGTACAACGTACTGCTACAAAGGCGACGTTTATATACGTGGTAGAGCCATACTGTTGTTATATTAGATGTATATTTGTAGCACGAATGGGTCGGCTCGACCGGGGAAGGACCACGCTCTCACAGAATACCAGCGTGAAATAGTAGCTTAACGCTGCTGTATTTCGTATGGTGAGTGTAGAGAACCGGAGACCCATTTACTGGAAACGAGGCATTCTATCTTAGTCCTCACGGGTGACAACGCATTGCATTTTGATTCGTAATCGAGGATAGATGTAGATGTCTATGGGCCACAGCAACCACTTACCATCAGGTGGACTCTGTGCCCTATCCTATAAAAAAAAAACAAATATGTTTTCACATTTTCGTTTCATGAAGCAATTATTTTTCAATTAGACGTTATTATTTACGGATTTATTTAAATTTTAGAAACTAGCATCTTACTTATATAATAATACAATCTATACTTAGCTACTTAGAGAACTGTCGGCGAGCCGGAGACCCATTTACTGCAAACGAGCCATTCAATCTTAGTCCTCACGGGTCACAACGCATTGCATTTTGATTCGTAATCGAGAATAGATGTAGATGTCTATGGGCCACAGCAACCACTTACCATCAGGTGGACTCTGTGCCCTATCCTATAAAAAAAAAAACAAATATGTTTTCACATTTTCGTTTCATGAAGCAATTATTTTTCAATTAGACGTTATTATTTACGGATTTATTTAAATTTTAGAAAATAGCATCTTACTTATATAATAATACAATCTATACTTAGCTACTTAGAGAACTGTCGGCGAGCGGGCAGCGCAGGTAGCGCAAGTGACGCGTGCCCTGTGAACGTTTCCGCGTAAAAGACGCTTACCTATTGTTATATTTATTGTAATTAGGATAGTGATTAGTAGGGTTATGGTACTGCCATAAAGACGCTTTGTTTTCTAATCTAGTAAGTACGTTTACATTTCTTGCGACACGGACGCTTTTATTTGCTCATTACTATCGATATTGATGACGAGCAATTGTTTGGAAATATTCTTATCTGTCTTTATGTTTGTACGTGTGTGTTTAATTTATCCCGAAAAATGCAAGGTCCGTCTCTATTATAATATAATTCATTAAAATAATATTATTTTTATTTTGTTTGGATTGTCAGTAATTTATTTACGTGACCTTTATTCTTTTCAGTAATGTCAGTGCCACTGCGTCTACTGATCGTCAACCGATGTCAAATTTTAGCAACACTTGCCCTCCAGTAAATGATATTATGCCATGGTAACATTTTCTGTTGTTACCTTTTTTGATTAAAATATATACTTTAATGCCATATTAATTTTTAATACTTACGCAATCTTTAATACTTACATATACAATACATGTAATACTTTTCGTTTTAGTGATCAAGAGAACAAACCTCAATATTCTTCTAAAAGTATTACCGACTAATGGTTCTAAGGAAACAAAAGGACAAGATGTAGCAAATAAACCCCAAAATGAAAACTCGGTACATATACAGTTATTTTTGAGTTTTTTTATATATATAGTTAATTAGCCAGTTATCGTGCATAAAACACATGTTGTACATGTTTAATATCTACAATATCGCATTTGTTTTAAAATTGTTATTCCTTTTTATTTATGTACACAAATAAATACTTGCAGTTTTGCTATTTAAAAAAGCTAATAATAATATTTATTTTAGGTTAATAAAAAGGGGCGAAAACGAAAAGCCACCAGTGGATTGCCTTTTAGAAAAGTTAAAACCAAGGTAATTCAAATATGATAAATATGGGCTCATAAAATTTGAATCTTAGAAATGTAAAACAAAGCTATTATTTTTTTATTTTAGCGCCAGCCGTCCGCACGTGAAAAGGGTGATTGCTTCGACTTCAATATAGAACGTGAAAAAATGTGTAGTAAAAAAGAGGATTTTGATTTAGAGGGACGTAGAATTGTCTCTATACGATACTTTTTACTTTCTCTGCAAGCAGTTGCTGATCACAGTCATGAATCATTTGGATGTAGATTTTCAAATTTGAAATGCATCGGTGAGACCAGAAAAGGCTTTATTTCAACGTTGTGCTTGAAATGTCAATTATGTAACGCAGAATTTAACATAAGCAAAATAACCTTTTGGAAATACGACAAAAAGAATATATTCAAAGTAAATAAAAACCACATCTATTACTACCAAATTCAAGGTCAACTTAATATAACGGAACAAAATATTTGCGTGTTTGCAGTTTGGACTAGTGAACATCAACCGATGAAAGTAGAATATATAGCAAGGGATAAAGAGTTTTGGGAAACAAAAATGCTGCCCCCTTTGACAAAGTTTTACCACAGTTGTCTGCTACCAGAACTAATTGATTCGCGCCTTGAACGTTCTATGCCGATAAAAGACCCCCCCATTTATAACAGAAGCAATAGAAAATAAAAAGCATAAAATATCCTCAAAAAGTTAACCCCTACACCATACACAAAACACTCGAAAAAACTTTCTTATTTTTAATCTTGTCACCAACTAAAAAAATAAATATTTGTGTATTCAGTTATTCTTTTGTTTGAATTTTTTATCGATTGCCTTCTAAATTACTAAGCTATACGATTTTTCTTTAAAAAAAAAAACAGGTATAAGCGCTATTTGTATGTTCAGTTTGTATAAAAAAATCATATACATCCGATTAGACGGGAGGAGTTGGAATCATGGAGCTGAACCACATTGCATACAAAAAAAATTAAATTAAAAAATTTACTTATTCATAATACAAAATGTACAAGGTAGAGTCGTAATTTGTATGAATAAAAACAAAAAGCACTATTTTTTTCCTTCGGTTGTATTTACCCTTTTTAAACTTACAACCCGTATAAATACCACTAAAACGACATTTATAAAATATAAAAGGGTAAAAAATTATACTACCACAACAAAAGTAAAAGGAATATTTTGGAAAAATATTAATAAGTTATATATTTAATGAAATAGAGCAACTTCACGTGCGATCTCGAACGTATTTATGCACGGGGGAGAGCGCCCCCTCTAATGACTGGAAATGTAAAACAGCACAGCTAGACGGAAGCCTTAACTCATTAAAATAAAAACTCATTGAATAAAAGTGTTAAAACATTGGAGGGATTTTTATTCAAAGGATTAAAATGAACAGGAAAATTGTTGGTAAATGATAGTACTAAGTATATATCAACCTTCCTAAAAAGTAAATGAAGGAAAAAGTATTAAAATTTTGTATTTTAAGAAATATTGCCATATCATCCTTAATTTTGAAATATAAACCTAAAATTTCTAACGTGACTGATACTTATAAAACTTTTAAATTCAGAGACGTGTTTTAATAGTCGAAATGGTAGCGAGAACATCATTAGATTTCTTAAGAATTATGTTAATAACGAAAGTCGAGTTAGTTCAAAGTATTATTGCCCAAGTAGATTGATTAGATTACTCGTGCTCCATGGTCAAAGAAAACAGCGTGAGGATACCTAGACCGTTAAATATAAAAGTAAATTAAATAAAACGAGTCCGTTAACACGCAGTAGGGTAGTGCGATAAACTCTACTTGCCTAAATAATACCATTCAGAAATTTTAAGTTGACAGTACTTAGTAAAAAGAAAAACATGTTGTTCCTTTACTTATCAATTAAAACAGAATGTTTCTACAACTTAAATCTACGGCAAGCATTCTAATCAAAACATTTACGCTACATCTATTCTCCGTTTAATGTAGGTGTTTCAAGAAATACATATATAGTTAACAATGCAAACATCAGCAGCGTTTAAAGAAAAAAAACACAACCCGCCGTTTTGTATACTGATAAAGGTATCAACTAAATTACTAAATAACATTGTGCGTGAGACGGGTCGAGCGCGTAATCAGCGCCTGATATCACCGCGCGTATTCAATTACCTGGTCATGTTAGTGATGATGATATTTATTCGTAAATGATACATAAATTTTTACTTTAACATTATAGAAAAAAGCTCATGTATGTTGTAAGCTATAACCATGCTAAGTATCGTCAAAAACCATTCAGTAATTTCTGGATCTTATTGCGTTCAAAGGGACAAAAAGACAGATGGACAAAAAAATAATCGTTATAGCTTTAATATAAATAAAGAAGTATAAAAAATAAGTGAATTAATTTTAATTGTTGTAAGGAAATAGTTTTAATATAGTGTAGTAACATAAATTAAGTGGATATTTTGTTAAGATTCAAAACTGATCCTATGTATCTTATTGATGGAAATAAAAGTTGGTAACCTGCAAAAATATTATTAGGAAAACGTCCTTGTGAAAATGGTGCGCGATATTGAGAACACATGTTGAGCTTTCTGAATATTTTTACGAGAAAGTAATCAGGGCATCATCTTCTGACATCTATACGCAATATTTTTAATAGATCAAATTATATATTTATATAATATATATTTATCTAAATAGTTATATATTTATGTAGATAAAAAGGTTAATGTGCTTATAATACGCATGAATTTAATTAAGTTTGGAAAGAGTCGACATTCGAAAATATCAAAGATATATCTTGTTCTGACTTCTGACAGATAACGAAATAACTGCTTCGCATTTGCAAAAGATTTACTGGCTGTTTATTAACCAGTCGCTATTTAAAAACTGTAAATGTGGATGACGAATATGCGGTTTTGAAACAGGTTTGTTATTTCTTGTGCTCGCCACCATTCACTTTATGTTAGATGGTACGGTACTTTTTATGGATTTTTTATAGAATTAGAGTCACAAACGGGTACATAGTCCGCCTGATATTAAAAATGATTTTGCCTACCTACATCTATTTCTCGATTAAGAATCAAATTATACATGTGTTGTGACGTGTAAGAAATACGAAGAAATACTTCGTTACCAGTAAAAAGAGTCTCATGTTTTCTACGCTCACCACGGCAACAAAAACAGCTATTTTACGCTAACATCGTTGGCAAAGTGATCGTTTATCGATCAAGTTCACCCCGTCGTGATGCAATAAAAATAGTTGAAGTGAGGCTCTAACATGTCAATTATCTACTGTTAAGAAAGGAGTATTAAGCAAGCATTCGAGGAACTCTTAAGGCTTTACCTCTAGCGAACGACCTTGAGCGTTTGGCCTGCCGACGCTCTCGATACAATATATCGCGTAAGCAATCTGCAAGACGCCACCTACTGGTACGAACGTAGTATTAATTTATCAATGTCAATGAACTATTTTATGGAAATAGACACGGCAGACAATGATACGTGTATTTTAATTTTCTTTATTCGGTATATTAGTTGCATTATATTAGAATTATGTATTCTCATATATTATCTAATTAATAAAAATGACTATTTTGATTATTTTTAACTATATACTATACTGCTAATATTGAATTAGCTTTTTATAGAGTAAATTATAATATTTGTGGAAATGTTCATTATGGATTCGAACTTTACATGCTGTATATGTATGTCTGTATATGTATATATGTATGTATATGTATATGTAAGTAAATAAAAATAACAAAAATGGTGCTTCATTTTTGTTATTTTCATTTACTTACATATTGAAAATATACTTGAATAGTAGGTATTATTATTTTATTAAGCTACTGAATTTTAGGATATGTTTTACTTTGAGGTCAAATATAATTTTGAGGAGCAATAGTTATTACCTACTAATCTTTTATCTGCTATTACTTATTTAGGAACAATATTAGTAAATTGAGTTTGAGGGAGATTAACTGTTTATAATGCTACATTTATTATTTTAATATTTACCTACTGGGTAGGTAATTATTAAAATAATAAATATAGCATTAGTAACTAAATAGATATTTTTACCCAATTACAATAACTAATGAGATATTGTGATTATTTGTGATTAGTAATACTGGGTGGGTATTAATAAATAGAACAAAATAAAATATAAAGTCGTAATGCCGCCCGCACTCTGCGCACGCCCCTTTATCATAGAAGTCACACAATTTTCGGAATTATTTCAATTAAAAAAGAAAAAAGAACTTAAAAATTTAAATAAAAAGTGGAGAATATAGATTTTTTAATTATCTATCCATTAGTGTAATCCTCAAATGATTAGAGCGTTGCGTTTAGCAACAGATGCATGTAATCAAGGATTTTAGTCATTTTTTAGAAGTTGATTTTAAATGTATTTATAGCACATAAAAATAAATTACAACGTGGAATGTGATGATAAGATATCGAACATTAATAATGTACTTTTAGATGATGTTTATTTTTCATAACTAATGAGATAATAGAGTCTGAAAAATGCACTTTCGCAATATTTTGGTCAGGGATACCCCTTAAGGTACTCTCCATAACAAGTCCCGATAACAAGCGTGATTTCAAAGCTTAGGTGCTATGATTTTTTTAATGTAAAACTAACCTGTGTAGGTAATGATTGCTGCCCAGACCAACGTTGACTGAAAGAAACAATAGGGGCACCGTATGGTAAAGGTGGATAATCACCAGCGAACACCACCCTGTCACAATTCATCAGGATACCAAGTTGTAACGCTCGGTCAACTTGCACCTTGCAGCGGCAGGGGTATCGCAGATCGTCGTTTAGTTCGGAACATGGGACCCAATTCTGCTGACCCATGCTGTATGTCACCATAAGGAGCAAAAGCACCCTCTTCATTTTGTTCTGAAATTAAAAAAATATGTCTATATTAAAAATTATACCTAACAATAACATCTTCGTAAAATTGTTGGTTTAGCTTTTTCTGATTAAAAAATAAACAAATATCATTGAAATACCATAAACCTCAATTTTATAATCCTTTAATGTTTACCTTCCCCTTAAAGTATCTTATATAGTATATTTGAAAGAAAACAACAGCTGAATGAAATGACTTTAAAAAATAAATGTATTGCTTTTAATTATACCTTATTTAAAATCCTGCCGTTTCAAATGCTTTAGACCACCCGTTGTCACTGCGGATCTGAATTGCTCAACACCCTTACGTCATCATTAACCCTGGCTACTTTTAGCTTATATTTTTTTTGTTATAGTTTCATTTACACAAATGAACTTACGGTATATACGAAACGAGCTAACGGTATCTTTAAATATTATTGTAGTACTGTGCAAACCATAAAATGCCATAGCGCTCTTCTCTTTCCATTCATGCAACGGTATCAAATAAATAGTACTGTTGCAAACCATAATTAATGCCATTAGCGCCATCTGTCCATCTGTCCATCGCCAAAGTTTCATGCAACGGTATCTTTAAATATTATTATAGTACTGTTGCAAACCATAATTTATTCCCACTAGCGCCATCTAGTATCGAGTGACGGAACTGGGAGAGAACTTTCTTCACCTAGTCGGTCGGGACCGGTATGTGCTCGAGCATTCTGGATGTAGAAAAGGTTCAGTATAGAAGTTTTAGTAGAATAGAAGGTCCTATATAAAGGCGTTCAGGACTGCGACCGAGTCAGTATTGAATTAGCAATTCAAGCGAAGACTTCGGAGCGATATACATTCGAACTAAAGCGTTAAGTGTGATTAATTATTAATGTGTTTTAAATTTTAAGGTGTTCAGTAATTAAAGTGACCATTTTGGTAATTTTATCGGTAGTTTTTGTTGTCACAAATGCTAAGCTAGTAACTATTGGTGTCAGAAGTAGAATACAATCATGCCGATTTTACCTAAAGACGACACGGAGAGTGTCCGTACCCTACCTAAGTCAACGCCAGCAGGAAATGGACCAGAGACGATTTAATGGTGCAACGCCCCAGATGTTGGAGGACCAGCTGCCGGCCACGGAGGCTGGCCCGTCAGCAGCTCCTACACCTGCAGCATCTGACTTAGGTGCTCTGATGATGCTGCTGCAGGAGCAGGCTTGACCAGTGGAGGAACAAACTCGTCGGTTGGAAGAGCAGCTACAGCGCGGACGGGAGGAACAGGCCAGTCGTTTGGAAGAGCAGTTCAAACGCGATAAGGAAGAGCAGATGCTTCTCATGAAGGACCTTCATGCTACCTTCGGGAAAGAGATAAGGGAGATGAAAGATAGGATTTCTCAACATGACAAGACGACCTCAAACTTGGGGTTGGAATTACAGCTCCCGTAGTAGCTACAACCCGTAGCTAGTCCCGTAGTACCTTCGCTACATGGATTCAAAGTGCCGCCGTTTGACGGAACTTCTTCATGTCTACAAAATCCAGTACGAGTCTGTCATGAAGGCGAACGGCTGGAATAAAAGTTAAGCCATGACTGCTCTCACACTAGGCCTGCTCGACTAGGCCTTAACTGTTCTGGAAGCTCTCGGTAAGGAAGTGACTTACGAGCAGTTTCTTGAGAAATTGGATGCTAGATATGGTGACGCTCACCTGGGACACGTCATTGGTGCGCAGCTATAAGATCGCGTGTACAACGCAGCAACGAAAATCTGCAGCAGTAGACGCTTAAGGTAAAGAAGCTGGTTCGAAAAGCATACCAGTCTGTACCTGCGCTCATTGAAGGGAACCTGGTGCAGACATTCATTGACAGCATATGCGACCTTGAAGTCAGAGCTGCTGTGAAGCTCGGGCGCCACGATACAATTAAGGACGTCTCGGTACATGCACGGGGGTGGAAGTTGTGCGGCAGGATCATCGTTCCCATCGTGTCAGGGAGGTTGCAGCAGCTACAGTTCGCGACCGCGATGTGGGATAAAGCCCAAGGTGCGACGGCTGTGGGGAAAGGGGCCATCTTCGATCCAGTCGCCCTAAGATAACTGGAAAAAGAGAAGTTGATCAATCTCGAGAGGTAGTGCAGTTTACAGCACCGGGAACACGGCTTTGTGATTAATATCGCGGCGGGAAATCTCATGGTAACGCAGATACAGTGGTAGAGCCACGCGGCAGCTTTGCTGTTGCACGTATGGGCCGGCTCAATCCGGGGTGGTACCACGACCTCACAGAATACCGGCGGGAAGTGGAAGCTCTGCTTCCGCGTTTCGTCTGGTGAGTGCAGGTGGCCGGAGGCCCAAATCCCCCCCCATCAACATGGTAGCGGAATTAAATAATGATCGACTACCCCAGGAGGGTAACAGCACCCCTAGAGAATCCCTCGCTGAGCATCCACGACCATGTTTCTCCACTTCTGAGCGTGGGTGCTCAGGCTGCCCCGCGTATTCTGGGGGCAAAATTCCGCTCAAGACTACAACTGCTCGGGGCAAACGGAGCAACAAGACCAAGGCGACCCCTGCCACGCTGTCCGTGAATTTCTGCAATATCAGGGGACTTCACTCTAACCTAAACGCCGTCCACTACCATCTCGAGACGGCGAGGCCGGCTCTGCTCTTTCTGACCGAGACGCAGGTGTCCTCTCCGGCTGATGTCTCGTATCTCTCCTACCTGGGGTACAAACTGGAACACTCCTTTGTTCCTCGGGCTGGAGTTTGCGTTTACGTCAGAGAGGACATCTGCTCTCGACGCCTCGGCAGACTTGAAGGTTCGGACCTATCCATCCTTTGGCTACGCGTAGACAGCGACGACCATCCGCGCGTCTACGGGTGCCTCTATAGGTCCCATAGCGGTAATACCGAAACAGACCGACTATTCGACCACGTCCAAATTGGCTGCAGATTCGTTGCTACAGCAGATCCCCTCCGCAGAGATCGTGATCCTCGGCGACTTTAACGCCCATCACGCCGAATGGCTTGGTTCACGTTTAACCGATCATGCGGGGAGATCTGTTCATGATTTTGCCTTGGCATATGGTCTGACACAACTGGTTACTTCGCCTACGCGGATTCCAGATGTGGAGGATCATGCACCTTCCCTGTTGGACCTTCTGCTGACCTCTCACCCGGACGGATATCAGATTTCCGTCGACGCCCCTTTAGGCTCCTCGGACCATTGTCTGGTCCGGAGTGTGGTGCCACTCACGCCGAAATCGCAGTTGCATTCTGCAGGCTGCCGCCGTGTTTGGCACTATAGGTCAGCCGATTGGGATGGGATGCGGTCTTTCTTTGCATCCTACCCTTGGGGGCGGGTTTGCTTCTCGCCGGATGATCCCAACGTTGTTGCGGACTCTGTTGCTGATGTGGTACTTCAGGGTATGGAACTTTTTATTCCTTCCTCTGTAGTCCCCATTGGAGGCAAGTCTCAGCCATGGTTTGGTCGCTCCTGTAAAATAGCATCATGCTATAAGCAGGAGTGCTACCAAGCCTGGGCAGATGCATCAGCGTCCCGGGATGTAAACACCAGCGCTCTAAAAAAGAAGTATAATTCCGCCTCTAGGTCCTTCAAAAGAGTCATTGCCAAGGCAAAGTCAGAGCACATATGCAGAATTGGCGAGAAACTAGTTCGCCTTCCTTCTGGAACCCGTGCATTCTGGTCTCTCGCCAAGGCTGTCCAGGGGAATTTCTGTCAGCCATCTCTTCCATCTCTGCACAGGAAGGACGACTCACTGGCCCATACCGCAAAGGAGAAAGCCGATCTTCTAGGCTCTTTCTTTGCGTCTAACTCGACTCTCGATGACGGGGGGAGTACTCCGCCGACCATCCCGCGGTGTGAGTGCTCCATGCCGGAAGTGCACTTCACACAGCGCTCGGTTCGCAAAGCACTCCTCTCCCTGGACATTCTCAAGTCGAGTGGGCCTGACGGAATCCCCCCCAATTGTGCTGAGGACGTGTGCTCCAGAGTTGGCACCGGTTTTAACGCGTCTTTTCCGGTACTCCTATTCCCTATTCGTAGTCCCAAAATCATGGAAGACGGCTTACGTCCACCCGATCCCTAAAAAAGGCGACCGCTCTGACCCGTCCAACTACCGGCCAATCGCCATCACCTCCTTGTTCTCCAAAACAATGGAGTCCATTGTAAACTGCCAGCTCATGAGGTACCTTGAAGATCACCAGCTGATTAGTGACCGCCAATACGGTTTTCGCCGTGGTCGGTCAGCTGGTGATCTTCTGGTCTACCTAACTCACAGATGGGCGGAGGCAGTAGAGTTCAAGGGGGAGGCATTGGCCGTTAGTTTGGACATTGCGAAGGCCTTCGATCGGGTTTGGCACAAAGCGCTTCTTTCGAAGCTCCCTTCCTATGGGCTTCCCGAGAAATTGTGCGATTGGATCACCAGCTTTCTTGCAGATCGGAGCATCAAGGTCGTTGTAGACGGTGCAAGCTCCGATTGCAAGCCTATTAATGCTGGTGTTCCAACAGGGCTGTGTGCTATCGCCAACGCTGTTTCTTCTGCATATCAATGACATGTTGCGTACCCGTAACATTCATTGCTATGCAGATGACAGCACTGGTGATGCTCTTTACACCGGCCGAGACAATATTTCTCGGGAAAACGTCTCCGAGTGCCGGGACAAACTTGTGTCTGAAGTCGAGTCTCTGCTGGACAGAGTCTCGGATTGGGGGCGACTAAATCTAGTCCAGTTTAACGCCCAGAAGACACAAGTTTGCGCGTTAACCGCTAAAAAGAACCCCTTTGTCGTATCCCCTCAGTTTCAAGGCACTCCCCTTGTTGCCTCAGCCAGTATCGGAATCCTCGGCATCGACATATCGAGTGACGTGCAGTTTCGTGGTCACTTGGAAAGGGAAGGCCAAATTGGCCTCTAAAAAGCTTGGCGTGCTCAGCAGAGCGGGACAGTATTTCATGCCGGCACACCGCCTGCAACTTTACAAGGCGCAGGTTCGGCCGCACATGGAATACTGTTCCCATCTCTGGGCTGGGGCTCCCCAGTACCAGCTTCTTCCACTTCACCGCATCCAGCGCAGAGCGGCTCGAATCGTCGACGACCGAGTGCTTTCCGATCGGCTCGATTCACTGGCGCTGCGAAGAGATGTTGCATCTCTTTGCGTATTTTATCGCATCTATCACGGGGAGTGCTCTGAGGAATTGTTCGGATTAATCCCAGCCGCCAAATTTCGTGAACGCACTACACGTCAAACGTCCCGATACCATCCACACCATCTGGATGCTTGGCGGTCCACCACTGTACGTTTCACAAGGAGTTTTTTTCCACGTACAACCTCTCTGTGTAATAGTTTACCACCGGCGATTTTTCCGGACCGATACGACCTGGGGACCTTCAAGAAAAGAGTTTACCCCTTTCTAAAGGGCCGGCAACGCACCCGCAATTCTCCTGGTGTTGCGGTTGATCATGGGCAGCGGTAGTCACTTAACATCAGGTGAGCCACATGCTCGTTTGTCCCTTCTTCTATAAAAAAAAAATGCATTGTGAAGAAGACCTTGTCCACTGTCGTGACGATGTCGATTGGTGTCGCAAATGTTTTTTTTCCGGAAAACGCCGTTTGCGGAAAGTGAAAGTGGTAAAAAATGTTTCATGGTCAGAAGTCTTCGCCATTCCAAATCAAGAAGCTTCAACAGTTGCAGATAAACTACTTCATGGAGTCTTCTGTCGCGTTAGAGTACCCTTAGAGATTCACAGGGATCATGGAAGGAATTTTGAGTCTCAAATATTCCAGGAAACTTGCCGAGTTACGGGTACTCATAAGACAAGAACAACTTCTTACCCCCCGCAATCTGATGCAATGGTAGAACGATTTAATCAAACGTTGGAGAGGTACCTAACAAAAGTTATAGACAATCGGGGACGAGATTGGGACCAGCACGCACAACCGTTTTTATTGTCATATCGCTGTTCACTCAGTGACACCAGCTTTTGCAAACTTTGGAAGAGAATTACGGCTGCCTGTAGATCTAATCACCGGAATACCACCTGATTCCCCACGCAGTATAACCGATTATGTAAATTACTTGCGGAAGAAAATGAATTACATTTATGAGCACGTCAGACAATCGGGCCAGCAAATGTCTGAAGAGAAGAAATCCCGTTATGACAGCAAAGGGAAATCTTCTAAGCTCCAAGCTAAATGGGATTGACTGTACCGGATTGTGACAAGGATCAATGACGTAACCTACCGGATACAGAAAGGTGCAAGAGGTACTCCTAAGATCGTCCATGTTCCATGATCGACTGGCGCGTTATTATGAGGCCGATAATGCTCGAGACGAGCATGTCTTAGGAGGGGGCAGTATTGCGCGCCATAATTAATGCCACTAGCGCCATCTACTATCGAGTAGTAGAACTAGGAGAGCTTTCTAGAAAGTTCCGTGCTAGAACTTTTTCACTAGCGCCATCTCGTATCGAGTGGCGGAAATGGGTGAGAACTTTCTACATCTAGTCGATTGGGACCGGTATGTGCTCGAGCATTCTGTATGTTTCAGTTGAAAAGGTCCTATATAAAGGCGTTAGGGACCGCGACCGAGTCATTATTAAATTGACGACACAAGAGAAGACGTTTAGTGTGATTAATTATTAGTTAAGTTTAAGTTTTAAGGTGTTCTGTAATAAAAGTGTCAATTTTGGTAATTCAATCGGCAGTTTTTGTTGTCACGAAACCTAAGCTCGTAATAGTATGCTTTGGTTGGATTTTAATTTTAATAATATTAGATCCCAAGTAAATGACAGCACCCAGCCATTGTCTTTATTTTAATTTAAAAGCATACTCGTAAATCAACATTTTATATGAAAGGTGCACTTTGTATTCCATCGTTCTTTTAGCCCGATGGAATCGCAATCGACACAACTGAAGAGGGGTCAGGCGCAGAGCTTTACGTGGATTCCGAGGCAAGGCGGTGAAACATTATAAAATTACTTACTTCAGGCATTTACTTAAACTTTCTCGACTCAAAAAATAAAATAATATGATTTTGATCAGGCCCGGGAATCGAACTCGGAACCTCACGATAGTAGTCGCGCTTTTAGAGTTAGACCAACGAGACAGATGATTTTATCAACATTTCGTAGTCTTCGCGTAAATATAAGAAAATTTTGTTATTTAATATACTGCGATTTTTTACTGATTCTAAATGAATTTAACCGAAATGTAATGTTTTGTGACTAAAAAACATTGCTTGTTGCATTCACAAAAATATTTGCTACTTTATAGAAATAATGCTATATTTTTATAAGGTATGGAAATCAAAATTTGGAAAATTTGTATTATTTAAATAGAAATGATAATACCTACATTCATTAAAATTTAATTATATCTTATAATATGACTTTCAAATAAATTTGTCGCACCACGCACCACCTACTGTAAGTTAAATGTACTATGCCTATAGCCTTCGCGCAAGCTCTAGCAATATGTTGACAAAGTTTTACTGCTGTCTGATAAACAGAGTGCAGCGCATAATATACGAAAAAACAAATATAAATTTTTATTTATTATATATTTATAAGATATTAGATATTACCCGGCGCGTTGCATTTAAAATAATTATATTGTTTTAGTAGAAATAAAATCATTGAAATTGAATATATGATAATATTTGATTTTGAATAAAACTATTATTTACGGATTTTATCGCGTTTAATTATTTTAATTTATTTTTATTATTATCCCGACGTTTCGGGTGCTTTACAGCGCCCATGGTCACGGGGGGGACTGAGATGTTTGACGTCCCAATGTCATAGTTAGTCCGGCTACCTTCAGTTTTTTAATATTAATTTTTGGTCCGATTTACGCAAAACGAGTTTATAGTATCATGAAGTCTTGCAGTGGTATGCTTGGGTTTGGGTTTAATTTTGTTGATTATAGGATCCCAAGCAGATGGTAGCACCCAACCATCTTCTCTATTGAAATTTGGATGTTTTTTAATTTCAATAGCCTCGCGTATCATCCTTGGTAGGAATCGGTGTTCTTTTGCGAGAATTTGTGGTTTGTCAAATCTAATGTAATGGTGGGGACGATCTTGAACATGTTCGCAGACTGCAGACTTCCCGGAGCGTCGGTGCTTCACATCAGCTATATGTTCCTTCACGCGGGTTTTTATAGATCTCTTTGTTTGACCTATGTAAGAGAGACCACATTCACAATCTAGCTTGTACACACCTGCATCTTGTAGAGGAATATTACATTTGATGGATGGTAAAAATTGACTAATCTTCTTCAGCGGCTTGTAGTATGTCTTAATGGACGCTCGCTTCAAGATGTAGCCAATCTTGTCCATGACTCCTCCAACATATGGTAGTAGAGCAGGTGCGCGCTCGACTGTTGCCGGCTTCACTCGTTCACTGTGACGTAGGCGCGGGACCCGAAGCTTGTTGTCTTGCAATACTTGCTTGACGTGCTGAAGCTCCGCGGCCAGATGTTTTCTGTCACAGATCCCTCGTGCTCTCTGAAACAAAGATTTACCCACGGTAGCTAACTGTGAAGGATGATGGTGAGATTCACCATTTAAATATCGGTTGGTATGGGTCTTTTTCCTATACACAGTGTGACCAATAGTGTTATCAGGATTTCGGATGACTAAAACATCTAGGAAAGCTAAAGAATTATTTGCCTCTAACTCCATTGTGAATTGTATTTTAGAGTTTATGGAGTTAAGGTGGTCTAAAAATGCAGTTACTTTGTCAGATGGTAAAATTGTGAAAGTGTCGTCTACGTACCGCTTATAGAACCTTGGATTTACAGGAGCAGTAAGAAGGGCTTTCTCCTCAAAGTCCTCCATGAATATGTCGGCGACTATGGGAGACACAGGTGAGCCCATCGCCACACCATCTACTTGCTTGTAGAACTCCTCCTTCCACAATAGATAGCCAGATGTGAGGCAATGTTCAAGTAGTATTGCATATTCTTGAGGCATGTTATTTTCTTCTAGCTTCCTAGTTACAATTGAGATGCAGTCCACAATAGGTAGGCATGTAAATAGTGACTGAACATCAAAACTGACCATAGTTTCATTGTTAGCGAGATGTAGGTCTTTTATCTCACTCACAAAATGGTATGAATCCTTTGTGTGTGCTCTGGTATGTCCTCTCAGTGGTGATAGTATTTTTGCTAAGTATTGTGCCAGCTTATAAGTTGGTGAATCGATCTGGCTCACTAGGACTTTGAGGAGAAAGCCCTTCTTACTGCTCCTGTAAATCCAAGGTTCTATAAGCGGTACGTAGACGACACTTTCACAATTTTACCATCTGACAAAGTAACTGCATTTTTTAGACCACCTTAACTCCATAAACTCTAAAATACAATTCACAATGGAGTTAGAGGCAAATAATTCTTTAGCTTTCCTAGATGTTTTAGTCATCCGAAATCCTGATAACACTATTGGTCACACTGTGTATAGGAAAAAGACCCATACCAACCGATATTTAAATGGTGAATCTCACCATCATCCTTCACAGTTAGCTATCGTGGGTAAATCTTTGTTTCAGAGAGCACGAGGGATCTGTGACAGAAAACATCTGGCCGCGGAGCTTCAGCACGTCAAGCAAGTATTGCAAGACAACAAGCTTCGGGTCCCGCGCCTACGTCACAGTGAACGAGTGAAGCCGGCAACAGTCGAGCGCGCACCTGCTCTACTACCATATGTTGGAGGAGTCATGGACAAGATTGGCTACATCTTGAAGCGAGCGTCCATTAAGACATACTACAAGCCGCTGAAGAAGATTAGTCAATTTTTACCATCCATCAAATGTAATATTCCTCTACAAGATGCAGGTGTGTACAAGCTAGATTGTGAATGTGGTCTCTCTTACATAGGTCAAACAAAGAGATCTATAAAAACCCGCGTGAAGGAACATATAGCTGATGTGAAGCACCGACGCTCCGGGAAGTCTGCAGTCTGCGAACATGTTCAAGATCGTCCCCACCATTACATTAGATTTGATAAACCACAAACTCTCGCAAAAGAACACCGATTCCTACCAAGGATGATACGCGAGGCTATTGAAATTAAAAAACATCCAAATTTCAATAGAGAAGATGGTTGGGTGCTACCATCTGCTTGGGATCCTATAATCAACAAAATTAAACCCAAACCCAAGCATACCACTGCAAGACTTCATGATACTATAAGCTCGTTTTGCGTAAATCGGACCAAAAATTAATATTAAAAAACTGAAGGTAGCCGGACTAACTATGACATTGGGACGTCAAACATCTCAGTCCCCCCGTGACCATGGGCGCTGTAAAGCACCCGAAACGTCGGGATAATAATAAAAATAAATTAAAATAATTAAACGCGATAAAATCCGTAAATAATAGTTTTATTCAATGTGTAGTGTTCGCGTAAATTTAAGAAATCAATATTTGATTTTCAAATAAGTTTGTCGCTATGATATGCGCGCCACCTACTGTAAGTTAATTTTACTATGCCTTTATTACATTAACCGACTGCCTCGTTGGTCTAGTGGTTGTAGTTCGAAGTAGGGTTTGAATCCCGGGTCGGACCAAAAAATTAATTATTGAGTTTCCGTCAAGAAATCCTCAGTAGTTGCCCGGAGTCAAGAAGGTGGCGGTGTCTCACCCCCGTGCCTCGGAAAGCACGTAAAACCGTTGGTACTGCGCCTGATCTCTCTCCGGTCGTGTCGGTTTACCGTCCTATCAGATAATGAGAATGAGGGAATAGAGAGTGCACCTGTGCTAGCGCTTACACTTGGGCACTATAATCCTGTCCTGCGCCGATGGCTAGCCTCCGTTGAGGCAGGCCGCCGTGGCCGAAGTTCGGTCTGGAGGACATTATTATTATTATTATATATTATTATATTAACATACGCGCGAGTGACAGCAATAAGTTGACAAAGTTTTACCGCAATCTGATGAACGGCATGGCAACGCATAAAATACGAACAAACAACCATTAACTTCTATATATTAGAAATTTAGATATGTGTGCAAAATATAATACGTTTTGACAACATCGTTCAGAGTATCTGAAAAATGCGACCGCTGGTCGAATCACGGTGAATTTTATCGAAGCCAAAAAAAATTTCAAAAACTCAATGCCAGTTATAAATATATTGTAAATTTTCCCTAGACGATCAATGATGCCAGACCAATGGGTTGTGAAACAACATAATACTTGCTAATCTTTGATAATCCTATTATCTAAAGCGGCTCTAAGCCACAAACCCACACAACCGTAACGTATGCGGATAAGTAATAAAATTACGAAAAAAGGTCATCTGTCAAGGCGTGATAACTAATTTTATTCCGTGATTAATGATTTCTTATATTTACGCGAACACTACACATATAATAAAACTATTTTTACAGGTTTTGTTACGTTTAATTTACTTATTTTTAACTCCCGGCGTTTGCGTTGCTTTGCGGAACATAATTTCACGAGGGGACTCAGGTGATTGACGTCCCGATGTCAGAGTTAGACATGATTATAGAACATTAGTATATATATACATATATATATATATATATGCTAACTAAACATACATAGGACATTAGTGAGTATATATATTTATACTAACTAATGCTACATCTTAAAGCTTCCAGATATATATCTGTCTTACATACTTAAATATATATAAGTATATATTTAAGTATGTAAGGCGAAAGATGATCATATTCAGGTGAGATCACGATGGAGGGCGCATATATGGCTATAAAATACAATAGGTAAATCGTTAGCAATTCGTTTAAAGTACGCTTTCCGATGATGTATTTCTCAAAACTCCTATGAACAAAAAAGCTTGCCAGATTACCAATGATACTACGCTTCAGTTCGGCAGAGTAAAACCTTTTTACTCTCTTAAATCTCTTATCGACATAATTATGTATATATTTTTATATGTCTATTTTACAATTTGGATTATTGCTGCAAGGCCTCTTATATGTCTTTTTTTTTTCAGCCTAATGCTTGGCTGAGAGAGAATGGCCTATGACATTAAGTCCGCCATATGTACCACTTTGTGCATGTATAAATTAATAAATAATTGGGTATTTCACACTTTAGTCAAAGTAAAGTAAAAAAGTAAGACTTGTCAAAACTAATATTTCTATATTAATTTTAAAGAATGTGTTATGTCTCTATAAAGATTAAATATTTTATACCGTCATGATTTTCGTAGTCTAATAATATTATTTTTATAGTTTTTGAAAATCGATCAAGTTTTAAGAAACTACTAAAATAGCATATTAAAGTATTATAATTTATTAGTTACTGAGTAGTTGCGTGCGTAACATAGCCTTAGTAGTCAGCAAAATTGTGTCAAAATTTGTTCCCTAAAAATATATACAAATATATATCAAGTACTACATGAACGATATTAGTATACCAAATATAGATGTGTATAATTTGTATTACTTTTATTTTTATTTTTTTATTTTATTTTAATAACACTTATTGTACCTAATAATAAAAAATATATAATAGAAATGTCATACAGTCCCCGCGGTATAGTGCCAAGAACGCTGTCAGCGTTTCTTCGCTGAATGGCTATACTAATACTTTAGCTTTTTACGAGAAAAGAACCAGCACTCTTGTCACCAGCGTCGACGACTAGTCGCGAAACTGTACCTTTGGGAACTTCACTTCACAAGGACCTCACGGACCCACAGTCGCTGCAAAAATGCCAAAAATATTTAGTTATCTCTCAGAGACTCTAACTTGCGCCATTTACTCAGTTCAGCTATAAATTATGCCATTACGACTAAATGACGTATCCATAAGACAAGAGGTTTGAAACTTTGGCGTCAAACTTGTTTTTTCATACAAAATGGCATACGAAAATACTGCTAAACCGATGGTAAGTGTCTGTGTAAAACTTATCAAAAGCTTATGAATATAGAATTTAATTTTTTACATATTTGAAAACTCTCTCAAAATACAAATTTCAGTTATGACTGCTGCCTATATATTCAAGGAATATTCTTTATTTTCACAACTTTCATGAAGTATTATTTACACTTTCACTTTCTGTTATCCCACGTAACACGTATCAGGTAATATTGACCATTGCTTTCTAGCATACTACATAATATATTGACAGAAATAATTACTTTATGATCACACAGTTTGAGTTGCCTTGTAAATCTCATTGAATAACAACAATGACATTGATTCTGCACTATAAAGATTTTAATACTATCGTGCACAAGCACTTATTTAAACAGAGAGATCCTTTCAAATATTTACCATTTGACATTTCCTACAAACTGGCCACACTCCTGTTCAGGCGAGCTGCTTACCGTAGGGACGAGATTCTCATACTGGTGATTCTGGTCTCATATACCGGTCTGTTGCATATCAGTTCAATTCATTTCAGAATTTAAGAGATTACGCTTCATCATTCGGTAGTCAGAGACTTTTTAAGTAATCAAAGAGGAGCAGCACATGCAGATGAGGCCACTAAAAGAGTGTTTGCTCTAGCAGTGCGTCGTTTATACAGGACTGTTTTATTTTCGCCTTTTACCACAGATATTTGCTGGATATGGTAATTATCGAATGACTTCGGAATAATAAACTCCTATGGAAATAATTAGTCACAAACTTGTTTATTACTCTTTTAGTAGAGTAACAAACGAGATAACTACAGTTAAAGAGTTTTCCCTTCCGTTCCTTATAAGAATAAAGAACTCTTTTTATTTTTTAAATAAAACTTCTTAAGGCGATTGTTGACGGTAGCTCAAATTTTTAGGGACGGAAAAAACCGTTTCCACATTTATAAAGGTAAAGACTGACTATATTATTTTCTGAGTACCCATTTGTGTACACACATAAAAATACAATTTTCAGACGCCTACATAACCTACTACAATTTACATCTTCTTAAACGTATTTCTGTTCTAGTTTATATACTCGTAGTTCTTTTTTTATAGCACATAAGTGTGTAAAAGTATCCACATATGCAGATGCGTTGTCAACCCTGACAACGCATCATTATATATATTGATTACATACATATTGATTCTTAATCGAGGAAAAGTATAGATGTCTATGGACTACAGCATCTATTTACCAGGATTTATCAAGTAGATTGTATGCACGTTCGTTACCCTAATTATATTAAAAAAGAACCATTATTTTTCTGTCAGGCCGGATCTGGCCAGGCTAATCTCTAAAATAGCTGAACCGATTTTAATAAAATTTCAAGAACAGATAATGAGCATTACTACAGAGTGATCCAGTCTGTATTGCACTTGAGTAAATACCATGAAACACTTTTATACGAAATTAAAAAAATAAAATAAATAATATGATGTGAAATCGTGGGTAAAAGCTAGTTTAATGTATCAAAATTAGCCTTATTATTAGCTTTGCGACGCAGTAACAGTGGATCTTTTTAATGACAATATTGAGATTATGTTATTTATTAGTACACTCAAAAGGTTAAAAAAATACTTTTAACAAATTTCGTATTGTGAAGTCAGGGCTTTAATTCTTCTATACACTATATCTTAGAACGGCTTCAAAGTTTATGTTTTTTCTTTTCGAGATAAAAATAACTTTTTACAAAAAGTAAAAACAGACTTCAAATAATTAAAAAGCTGGTGGTGGTAATTTAAGTTGAATGGATCACGATTTTTTGATTTGGTGACAATAGATCACTACATCTCCGTTTCATAAACTGAAATTTTGTAATAACAACTATTTAATGATGTTGCAATCTGATGCCGTTAAACTGCATCGTTATCCACATTAGCAAAATCTATTGCGCGCTCTAATGTTCTAGATAATGATCCTACCGCTAGAGTCGTTAATAGCTTTACGTTCATGCTTACGAGGATGCTCTATCTTATCAAACACATATAGAGAATTAATATGAATAGTTAGTAAGTGGGTGTCTCCTTTATGTAATTTTAGAACCAAGCTTATAGTGAGATTTAAAAACGAGGATGGTAAGTACCTACCGCAGCCCACGGTCAACTGACGGATAAAGGTTTTTTTCCAAAAAATAAGTGTGACTAACGAGCGCACAAGTTGTGGCTCGTAACATCTAATTTACGTAATCCTTTATACTTGGTTTCAGGGAAATACGTAACTAGTATAGAACGTTATTATATTTATTACGAGTCTTATTTTATTTCAGTTATTTTATTTAATGCTTTTGAGATTATGATTACTAATGTTACCATTAAATATAACAGTTAGCTCGTCATCATCATCGTTACAGCTTATCTCAAATTCACTACACGAAATCTCTCCTAAGCAATGACATAAAGCATTAAATTACGAAGCACTTAGCTACATGTTATGTACGCATTTACGTTAATGTTTTTTTTTTCATAATTTATCCAGGCTTAGAATTGGATTAATTTTTGGATTAGCATAGAATAAAATGTTTTATTTTCAATACAGATAATAAATAATTCATATTAAAAGTAACTTGTTAATTTGACTAGGTACGTACTGGTTTTCGAAAAATACATCTATCCTGTGAAAAACCAGAAAGAAGTCCAGTCAGACATTTTACACAGTAGCCTAATACACCGTAAAATATGTATTATAATAATAATTCAAGAGTGTGTGCTAGCTCTAGTCCGATGGGACAGAAATTCGATACGACCCGAGAGAGATCTGGCGCAGGACCAACGGCTTTACGTGTTTTCCCAAGCACCTAGGTGAAACATTGCGAATTTTTCCGGACTGCTTCTGAGAATTTTCTTGATAGAAAGATCTAATAACTAGTTGATTCGACCCGGGATATGATCAGTAGTCGCGGTTATAACTATTATTCTAACGAGGCCGTCAAAACAATGAGCAAGATTTAATTTTTTTATAGTGTAAGTTACAATAAAAGGGCTCTCCGATTCTCTACACTCACCATACAAAACGCAACAGCATTCAGCTGCTATTTAATGATTATTTCTGTGAGAGAGTTTTCTTTCCCCATTTGAACTAAACTTAGCTTTCATCGTATCAAGATGTTGATAGATTATCACTGCGTTTTCTTAACTAGTAGTTAACTGCAGGTATCCATAGGCTGTAGAGATGCAGTAGCTTCTTACCACCACATGCATTATAAGTTTAAAGAATTGAAGGATTATTAAATTTAAAATAGTTAATCTTTCTGATTCTTAATGCTATATCTTTATCTTTATTTATTTTTTGTTATCTTCAAACTTGTTAAATAGTATTTGGTCCATGTTGTGGTTAGTTATTTAAATTACAAATATCTAATTACTAAAGTAGTACATGTTAAATAGCAGGAAATATGAAAGAGGAGAATGGCAGCAGCATCCTTCTGATCACAACTCAAAAAAATAAAAAACTGCGGTTGCCAAGCGTAACAACTATGGCCAAATTCTTCCCACACGGGAATCTATGAAGAGGCCTACGAGTATGTTCTGCTGCGGATCTCTTTTGTATGCTGTAATGAACGGACGACGTTAAGGTTATGTGTATGCATTATTTTAAGCTCCATTGGAAATCCTTAATAAAAGAATTTTGTGAATACCAGTAAAATCATATTTTAATTGATATAAAATTATATTATCAATTCATCGCAAAACAGACACAAAAGTAAAATGCTACTGGGTAGAAATATTGCGAGTAAAACAGCGACATTTGCACTTTTTGGTAACATTATTTAAGAAGAAGATCCTACTAGCAGATCAACAAATAACGTTTTCAACAAAAAGTTCCCAGATCCGTAAACGTAAATAAATTATGAAACGCTAACGCTAATAAAAAAAAAATAAAAAAAAAAAAAAAAATAACTATATATATACATAGTGATAAATAATAATGATCATTTATCACTATCTATATATATCACCGGTAAGTCTTGATATGTATAGCGAAATAGTTTGATCTATTCATATCATCGTATTCATAGTCAACTGTAGAAAACACATAGAAAATCTTTTGGTTTTCAGTAGATATCTTGAATAGGTTTTCTTTTAAGTAATCGTGCATTCGCTCGATGTATCAAAAACTTTCTCTCTCTTCATTGTGTCTGTTATATGGGTATTGTCATTCGGAAACCAAGCAGGTGGTCTGCCAAAAGTTCGTATTCAATATTTTTTTCGTGGGTTCGAATCCGCCATTTGACTACTGGCGTGAACCACTCGTAACACAAGCAATTTAAGCTTAAGTGGTTAAGGGGAATATTAGTAATGTTTATAGCATTGTTAATATTCTTCTTTTTTTTAAGTTATTCCGTTACATTTCTCAAATATCTATCGATGAACTTAACATATCTTAAAATTTCTACAATCTTAGAAATATTTCTTTTATTAGAAGGAAAAAGGAGCGATTCTCGTATATATATATATAAAATCGGAATCTCGCAGAAACATGAGCGCTCCAACGATTTTCATAAAGTAGAGTTTTAATTTTAAGCGACTGTAGAGAGTGATTCGGGAGCAATAAATCGATCTAGCTAGGATTAGAATGTTTTGCCTAGAAACGGGATGTCTTTTAGTCCGTGTTTTTAGGCAATGAGAAACTGCTACAATATCGTTAGAATAAGAAGGTAAATTTTGACACTTTATTAATGATTACAAATAGCTTAATTGGTATACTGGGCGGTCACAAAATTGTAATACCATGGTTCGAGCCCAGACCCACCGACCGACTTTTTTAAATTTTGTGTCTTTCTTTTTTGAGAAAATCTATTTTTTCGTGCCCTTTTTTTAGTATTTTTTAAAAACACGAAAATTTAAATTAAACTAATTGCACTCATGATTTCTAATTCAAATAACCAGTTCAGTTTTTTCTATTATGTCGCTACGATCAAAAAATATTATTCGTATTTCATCAGTATGTAATTTGTATCTATATATAATTTCCGAAACACACGAATTAAAAAAATACCGAGCGAAAAATACCGAGCAAAGCTCGGTCAACCGGGTACTTTTTAATAGTGCCAGTAGTGAGTTGGTTATGTAACATGTAATATATATACATATCTGTATATTCATTGGCTAAAATATTTATTTTCACTCGTAATCACACTCGAAATAATTTACTCGTAATCACAATAAGGTTAACTAACAGATGAGTACGGATATTGTAGTAGCAAAACAGACTTATAAAAGTTTAATGGCTACCATAAAATATTATTTAACATTTAATATAGAAATTTTATCACATATGATCATAAAATATATATAGTGCCTCCACAAAGCCATTAAAATTTATGATACGAAACCTATAATATCACGACATAATTTAAGTGTCAATTTAACGTTTGGTTCTACTTTTCTCGCATGTTTATGAGTGTCGCTCGCTATAAAACCGCACAAAATGAATTTCTATTCATTATATTATATTCTTATGTGCAACGTGGGTGTAATAATTTTTTCAATACCGATATCAAATAAATAAAAATATAGCTTTAAAGGACATACAGTTGTGGTAAAACAAATTTGATTGATTTTACAATATTGCTTAATCTGTTATATTTTATATTTATTAATAGATTTTTCTCTGTGCTATTATTACAGGCTGCAACTAAAGTGCATTGTTAAGATTCCTAAAATGGATTACTTAATATCAACCGTTTATTAAATATGTAAAACCCTTTTAGGATCTGTACACAGGTCCTATGTTACATCAAGATGTTATTTGACCTCATAACGGAAAAACCGCAACACCACAAAAAATCATGCTAGACGTACAGGAAGATATCATTGATTTAAATAACAATTTGAATAAATAAATCTTTTGAATAAATATTTACATTTACCGTTTAATAACTTATATTTATTTTTCTGGTGTTGAAATAAAATTATCCATAACAATTATCAATATATTATAAAAAATATCAGATTATGTGCAAATACCCGATAATAATTGAAATTCACCCTTACGCATAATACGCTTCTCTTCAATCTTCCCCTATTGTTATTCAGTGAACTGTAAACTATAATAATGATCTTCACTAATCACTGTTATGGAAAATAAAAAACTTCCTTTGGTCAGTGACCTTTTGAAATTAAACGATTAATAACCATTCATATAACACACAGCGGCTCTATAGAGCAGTGGGTAAACATTTGGTTGCGACGCTGCTGCAGGATCTAGGTTTCGTATCCTGCTCAAACCAAGTGTTTGTAAAGTATATAAATAATTTTTCTGGCTCTGGATTTCTGAACTTGTGCAATTTATGCAGGTAAACCGCGATACATGAGAAATTTCTACAATGGGAGCTACGCTTCATAAAAAAATATATTCTACGCCATATCGGAATTTCAATGCATTAGAATTTGCCACTACATTCCAATGATTCCCTGCAGATATCTTATCAAAAAGAAAGGAGAAGTTACGAGTAAGTAATTACGAGTGTATTTATGCACAGTTTTAAAAAAGATATAACTAAGCAAACTCCATGAATAGTGAGCCTGTGGCTAACCCAAAGAAATCTAAATAATAATTGCCTTATTATTTAGATTTCTGTGGGCTAACCGATGGGACAGCTACTGTTCTTTTCAGTATTCCTTGAAGTCCACGGCCATTCAAAAATGTTACTGCTCGTCAGTCTTTGAATATATATATATATATATACAACGTGTCCCAAAATTCAACGATAAGCCGACACCGGAGGATAGACCTGCCCCGGACTAATCGGGGAAAAAAAGAAAAAAAATATATCCCAATTATATTTTAAGTTATATAAAAAAAAAAAATTCGTCAGAAATTGAGACCGTTTATGATATTTTTCACTACCATGACCACAATTTTTTTTAATATTTGTTTCTTTTTTTTTATAGGCAACCTGAATAGCACTGCTATCTACCACAATTCTTAAAAAAATCCAGAATAACTCTTGTTTTATCACGAAAATTAATGAAACTTTTTTTATTCCCTAAATTTTTTGAAGACTTTTACTTTTAACCAAATTTAACTTACCGTGGTGTAAAAAAAAGTATGAACACTAGTATGGCAAGTTTTTTTAAAAATTGACGCAACTAACCAACATTCCAAAATGGTATAATACTCTAGGAAAACAAGTTATAAAAAAATATGGGTCTATTATTGCTTAACAGGGGCCGAATTCCTTAAATTGTAATTGTCAGTAATCACTTTTACTACATGCCCAAAATGGGTTCTTGTTACAATTTCTAGGCATTTTAATGGGGCATACATACCTTATATGTTAGAGAGAGATAGATAGATAGAGATATTTACGTTAAAAAGAGACAACAACAGGGCAGGTAGAGAAGCTGTTATTATTCTCAGCAAGTCAGTTCAGTACGATCTGCTCCTTTGTTTACTGCGCACCGTTCCCAATTCAACTTACGTGGCTCTCGTACATACTATTTGACTATACTATAGACTTTTGACATGGCTTTTTGTACTGGAATCTACCTACAAACTTAACTGGCCTGGCATTATTTGGACTTTCGGGATTCCTGTAGCTTCTTCTATGGCACGTACCGAAGTAGTCGAATCATTTTCTATCTCATTGAGAACTTCTTCATCACGATCCAATCTAGGTCTTCCAGCGCTTCTCCTATTGGATGGCATACGAACCTCCGAAAACGCTTGATGCATATTAATAAACACTCGATAATCAGGATATCTTTGAGCATTTGGGTATCTTTTTGATACAGTCTGCTAGCAGCGTTAGCATTACATCGGCATTCTCCAGATTAAATGCATATTAGCGTATTTTTGTGGTGTGTACGGTTGCGGCATGTTAAACGCCAAACAGTCCAAAATGCGCCAGAACTCTAAATCACAAAACACACAATCGTAATCCAAGATAATGCCAGGTCAGTTCAGTTTGCAGATCACTTCCAGTCCAAATAATGTCAGGCCAGTTAAGTTTGCAGGTCGATTCCAGTCCAAAAAGCGAAGCCAAAAGTCGATAGTATGTACGAGAGCCACGTAAGATGAATTGGGAACGGTGCGCAGTAAACAAAGGAGCAGAGCATACTGAACTGAGTTGCTGAGAATAATAACAGCTTCTCTACCCGCCCTGTGGTTGTCTCTTTTTAACGTAAATATCTCTATCTATCTATCTCTCTCTAAAATCTAAGGTATGTATGCCCCATTAAAATTCCTAGCAATTGTAACAAGAATCCATTTTGGGCATGTAGTAAAAGTGATTATTAACAATTACAATTTAAGGAATTTGGCCCCTGTTAAGAAATCATAGACCCATATTTTTTTATAACTTGTTTGCCTAGAGTATTATACCATTTTGGAATGTTAGTTAGTTGCGTCAATTTTTAGAAAACTTGCCATACTAGTGTTCATACTTTTTTTTACACCACGATAAGTTAAATTTGGTTAAAAGTAAAAGTCTTCAGAAATTTAGGGAATAAAATAAGTTTCATTAATTTTCGTGATAAAACAAGAGTTATTCTGGATTTTTTAAGAATTGTGGTAGATAGCAGTGCTATTCAGGTTGCCTATAAAAAAAAAAGAAACAAATATTAAAAAAAATTGTGGTCATGGTAGTGAAAAATATCATAAACGGTCTCAATTTCTGAAGAATTTCATTTTTTTTATATAACTTAAAATATAATTGGGATATATTTTTTTTTCTTTTTTTCCCCGATTAGTCCGGGGCAGGTCTATCCTCCGGTGTCGGCTTATCGTTGAATTTTGGGACACGTTGTATATATATATATATATATATATATATATATATATATATATATTATAGGTATACCTCAATCTCTGAAAACTAAAGTGTACAACCAGTGCGTGTTGCCAGTGATGACTTACGGATCAGAGACGTGGTCCTTCACTGGACCACGCTGGCCGTATGAGGACGCTCAAGGTCGCTCAGCGAGCTATGGAGAGGGCTATGTTCGGAGTTTCTCTGCGTGATAGACTCAGAAATGAGGATATCCGCAGTAAAACCAGAGTGACCGACATAGCCCAACGGATTAGTAAGCTGAAGTGGCAATGGGCCGGCCATATAGCTCGAAGAACCGATAACCGATGGGGAAGAAAGGTTCTCGAGTGGCAGCCTCGTACCGGTAGGCGTAGTGTAGGGCGAGCCCCCCACTAGATGGAGTGACGACCTGGTAAGATATGCAGGAAGTCGATGGATGCAGGTGGCTCAGGACCGTGCTTTGTGGCATTACTTGGGGGAGGCCTATGTTCAGCAGTGGACTTGTGAAGGGCTGTGATGATGATGATGATATATATATATATATATATATATATATATATATATATATAGTGCAACCTTCATGTATGGATTTTCCGTCCTTAGCCGATCACCAGAATTAAACATCGGGAAACGATGGGGCTGATAGATTTCACATTTGAAGAAATAATAGGTTCTAATTATCGCCAGAGCTAAATTATTCGGAAATTAAAACCCCCTAGGTTCATATCCGCTACAAGACTACTGCATAAAACTATCTATTATTACAAACAAATGATAGTGAGGTAAGTTTCGTTGTTTGTACCCAGGTTACAGGTACGAACAACGAAACTTACGTGGTAGAGCCATGCCGCAGCTATATTAGTGGTTAGTTGTAACACGAATGAATCGGCTCAACCGGGGAAGGACCACGCTCTCACGAACACCAGAATTAAATAACAGCTTAACGCTGCTGTGTTTCTTATGTTGAATGTAGAGAGCCGGAGAACCTTTTTACTGGAAACGAGGCATTCCATCTTAGTCCTCACGGGTGACAACGCATCTGCATTTTGATTCGTAATCGAGGATAGATGTAGATGTCTATGGGACACAGCAACCACATAACATTAGGTGAACAGTGTGCTCGTTTGTTATCCTTATCCTATAATAAAAACTTAAGGATCGTGGGTTCGAATCCGCCATTCGCCTTCTTAATCTGGAGATATGAGATGAGATATAGCGGGAATATTATATTAATAATATTATTAATAGCAGTGCCATAAAAATGAGTATCACTGGAGCAGTAACTACTAGGTATTTTATACAAGATAATATGTTTAGTACTGCAATTACCAATGTAATTGTATGTATATTAATGCCTAGTGATTACGAAAAGTTAAAGTAAAGTAGCAGAATCATTGTTCCGTAGTGAAATTGTTGCTTACATAAAAAATCATACTCATTTTTGAAAACTTTTTAAGAATGAAGAATATACTTTTAGGAACGTTAACACTTCAACTCTATAAATTACATGCCTGTCGAATACACTATAAAAAGTTTATTGGCAATAATAATATTGAGTAGTTGAACAAGTAGGCGTTAAGAGAGGTGATACTAAATGCCAAGGTTTCGTTCAAATATGACAAGAATTTTACTTGGTAAATACCTTCCAATGCCAAAAAACACTCTATTCGATGATTTCGGTTCGAATATCGTACGGCCTGTAGAATAAGATACGAGGCACTAATAAATACCGTTACTAAATAAGCTTCCCGTTATACGTCTAACGAAAGGTAATCATAAATAAATATTATTTAGAACTATTTTGCGATGGAGACCATGAGGCTTAGTTTTCAAGAAACGCAACGACATAATTTCTTGTTTCTATAACTTAGTTTCTGTAAGAAGTGTTTATGCAAATAGTATCTGACACTGAATCCAAGCTTACGTACGACATCATCTCAGAAGCTTAATGCTTAACTCAGACTACGATATAACCTAACGAATATAGCAAATATTGTGTAGCGCAATAATATTGCTTAGAATTCATTTTATAAGTACGTTCGCACTGTGATTATAATATAATATTGGATGGCTTACATATGAAACAATATAATATATCATACCATTTAGCACAAAAGTATAACGTAATTCTTCGATTAACAGTTGCTATTGTTGATCGAAGACGTAATCCGAACGTGTTCAGAGACTATCGCGAGCTTTAAGTAAAGCATTACAATATCAAAAGGAGATGGCCAAAAATTGTATGAACCTGTGCCCTAGACTGTACAGAGATGAAATCTATGTCATTTGATAGTACAGACCTTCTATATAAAGATTTATAAAAGTACTGCGTAGCGCAGTAGTGGACAAAAGTTATGAAGATTTAAAAAAGTCGGTTTTTATCATTATTACACAATGTAGATATTAAAGTTCCAATTCATGAGTGTTATGTGGGTTAATGTATATGCATGATGATTAGGATGTGTCCTACCGGTTTAGCTAAAAAAACAAGGACAGCAGTTTTTTTCAGTCTTCAAAATTATTATTTGTAACCATTGAAGTAATATGTACTTACGTACTAGAACAGCTATCTCAAACAAAAAATGTGCGCTACTCTGTGTTCGCTCGATTTTTTTTAAGCTATTGCATAGCTTCTATCGCGGGCCTTGAGCGCGGGGACCAAATCCAGAAATTCCGTAACGAAAAAACCTCACGCTCCCCACTCCGACGGGCACGGAGTTGTGGCTTGTTTTAAAAAATACTATAAATCATCACGCGCAGATGCCGTCCGATTCAGTACGCTCCGGGTAAACCCAACGACAGGACGTATCACTTTTTCTCACCGACACCGCGCGATCGCGTTGATACACCGATAGGGATATACTACACTATACTATAACTAGCTACCTATAGCACCATCAAGCATTTTAAACGATTGAGACTTTTTAAACGATATTTTTGGTAGTAAGTAATTTTGAAATATGTTTATGGTATTTAAATAATAAATGATTTAATGGTAGCAAATTTACATTTCATACATATTTTTTTAGAAATGGGTAATAAACATAAGCAATTCGGCTCTAGAAAAATACAAAATCGTTGGCTTTCAACTTTGTCTCCGTGGCGGAGTAACTTGGTAATGAGTTATAACGCTGAGCGCCGCGGGTTCGAATCCCAGACGGAATAAAAATTTCTGTAACCGACAAATTATTGTTCCGGGTCTGTATGTTTGTCCTTGTGAAATTAATGTATTTAAACTGCCTCCACGATGTACTTAGGAAAAATTCTTAGTGTGGAGATAACGTTATGATTAAATAAACACATAAAAAAGATATGAGCCGTGCTTGAGTTGAGTAGCTCAAGGGCGAATTGTTCGCCATAAACGCGAGCAATCCGGGTTCGATCCCCTCCGACACTAATGAAATTGTTAGTTTGATGAATTATGTTTACATTATGAAACAGAATAAAAGTTTATCAAATGATATATATTTTATATAGTACATATTTTTAATTAGAACATATTTTATAATATACTCAATAGGGTGAAAATGTAAAACCGACTTCAATTTCCTAAAAGAATAAAACAATTTCAACATGTTTGTTAGCGACGACAAAATGAATTCGAACATTTAATCTTAATTATTTCTTATCAGTGATTTAAAACTAAGTGATAGTATTTAATCTTAATTGTTTCCTATGCGTAAAATAAAGCTAAGTGTAAAGACTGATTAGTGCTGAAAACAGGAAAGTAAATTAAACACTTCTATTCTTATCTTAAAGTAACTTATATGAATCTATTTAATATTATTTAGGTCTGATTAGAACATTAGACGCAAGTATAAGCTTATTTCTAGTAAGATTTCTTTTATCATAACTTTAAGAGCTATTAACATATAGGTGATTAATGTAATTCTTTTTACTTTAAAGTAATTCAAAAGAAACATTAATATGTCAATTAGTCACTATATAATGTCATTTCATTATGAGAAAGATTTAAATTTTATGTAAAAATATTGTATAGATTCTTAAGCATCAATCCTGAAAAAAGTGTTGTACATTCCTACCTCATGGCGGCGCTACTTGTATGTTCGGCAAAAAATACTATCCTACTCCGGAGCTAAACCGTGAAGCGACCGCGAAGCTATTTTTATTTTTTATAAGTGTAAAATAAAGGTTTATTGAATAATTTAGGTTTAGAATAATAGAAATAAGTTGTATCTATCGCTAGGAATAAATATAAATATTGTAAGATATGTTTTACCACGTTTATTAAGGAAATTGTAAATCTCTCTTAGAAAGGGTTATTCTGTGCTCTGATTGGTCAATAGATTCACTAATGCCGTGTGCGATTTTTTCTTAATTACGATTGGTTACAGCCGCTTATAAAAAAGGGGCGTTTTTCGTGGTAAAACATTCCAAATCCGGCAATGTAATAATAAGGAATCAAGAAATAAAATAAGAAGAAACTCTCAAGAAGTGTTATTTATTGCTCATCTAACTGCTACTGTATGCTCTCCAGTTAACATCCCGCCAGCAAACCCGCTCTATTTTATCGACGCTCCCTTATACGAGCAGTTACAATTGGTCCTTCGAGAAGCCGGATCGGGTTTAAGGAAAACTAGGAAGATGCCTTCAAATACAAGATCAAAATCAGTGCAGTCGAAGACTACGAGTGAAAGCAACGCCACTACGGGTACCAGTACGACGGATTGGAGCATGAATACGCCGAGTGATTCTACAAACACGACGGCTACCAACACGTCGACTTCAGATCGATCGACGCTTACAAGAGCATCGCCCAGCAGCGTACACAGACAACCCGTACTCCTTAACAAGAACATTGCCGGAAAAGAATCAACACCGGGGGACGTAACCCATACCACCCCCCCGACACGCACCGTCGAAGCGTCAGTTCCTCACCAAGAAGAAAGTCATCCAACGCCGCAGAATCAAGAAAGAAGTGTCGCAATGAAGACTCTGCAGCAGCCTCACCCTAAGAAGACGACCCGCGATCCAGACACGCTTTCCGTTCGCTCGTCGCATAGGAAGAGAGCAGAAGCGCAAGCGAAGATGACAATGGCATTAAGGGAACTAGAATTGGCAGAAGCGCGGTCAAAAGTTGCTCAAGCGGAATTAGAACTTCTCACCGCGGAATCAGAAGAGGATTGGTGCCGGAGAAGAGCTGTTCGAACGAACTCGAGAAGTCGAACGCTGGTTCATCCAGACCGGAGACATGCCTAATAAGAACCACAAACCAATAGAGGCAGAAGAAAAGAAAAGTGACATCCAGGAACTAGCTTCAGTCATACTAAAGCTATCAGAAAAATCACGTGACACCGTTTCACCGAAGCACCTAGAACTCCCTCACTTCAACGGGGCCTGCGAAGAATGGTTAGCCTTCAAAAGATCATACGAGGATACGGCTGCTTCTTTCAGTAGCAACCAAAACCTAGCGCGCCTTAGAATAGCGATCCAAGGAAAAGCTAGAGAAGCCGTCCAAAGCCTGCTGTTCACCGCCGAAGACCCACGCGAAGTGATTAAGGGACTGGAAGCAAGATTCGGAAGACCTGGAGCACTAGCATTAGTAGAACTAGAGAAAATGAAGAACCTCCCAAGAGTCGGCGAAAACCCGAGCGACATATGCATATTTGCAAGCAAAGTAAAGAACGCAGTCGAGACAATCAAAGCCCTGAAGAAACCACAGTATCTCAGTTCACCTGAAACGCTGAGAGTTATAGTAGACAAGATGCCGACGTCAATGAAGTTCCGTTGGTTCGCCTACCACAGAAGCAGAAGAGATGAGGAAATTCAGGAGCTATTACTTATCGAAGCGTTCCTAGAAACAGAAGCAGACATGTGTGGAGACTTCGCCCCGCCCGAAGCGTCCTCAGAACAAAGAAGAGGAATAAGAAAACCCGTTCATTTGGTTCAAGAAGCGTCAAAAGAGAAATATAAGAAGTCGTGTCCGTTCTGTGGGGAAGAACACTTCGCATTAGAATGTAAAAGGTTCAAAGAAGCCAATCTGAATGAAAAATGGAATATGACCAAGAAAGCAAAGATATGCTTCAAGTGCCTTCGATTCAGACACTCAAGAATCAACTGTAAAGCACCAGTCTGCAAGTTGTGTAAAAGATGGCATCATACCATCTTACATTCTGACAAACCACCGGCGTCGATAGAAAAAGAAGCAAAAGACACCAATAGCACCTCAGAAGAAAAGGTCGCCTCAATTCATAACGCCAAAGGAGAAGAAAAGGCCTACCTAAAGATGATCCCCGTGAACCTCTATGGCCCAAAAGGACAAGTTCGCGTATTGGCACTACTAGACGAAGGGTCAACGGTCACACTCTTAGACGCATCAATCGCTGAGAAAATCGGAGTCGAAGGAAAGAAAGAAAAACTCACGATCGAAACCGTCGGCGGAAAGGTATTAAGAAAAGATAGTTCACAGAAGATCGAGTTCAAAATAAAAGGGGCTCATAGAAAAGAAAAAAGAACTATCGTAGCAAGAACCATCGATGACCTGAAGCTGTCCGAACAATACATAAACAAGGACACCGTGAGAAACTGTGAGCACCTGAAGGCAATTGAAAATCAACTCCTCTACGTCTCCGAGAGGCCCAAGCTACTGATAGGCCAAGACAATTGGGGACTGATAGTGACAAGAAAACTGAAGAAGGGCAAACCATCAGATCCTGTAGCTTCCCTCACGAACTTAGGGTGGGTGCTACACGGATGTGAAACAGGAACAACCGCCACAGTACACTTCACTCATTATGGCAGAGCGACCACTGGCAAGGAAGAAATAGAAGACCTCGTCCGAGAACACTTCCAATTAGAGTCTCTAGGGATCCAAAATCGTTCACCATCTAACGACAGCGACAGAAGAGCATTAGAAACCCTCGAGAAAACTACCAAGAAACTGCCAAGCGGTCAATATGAAACGGGACTCCTGTGGAAAAAAGAAGATGAACGCCTGCCCAACAATTACAATCAAGCTGTTCGACGCCTGGTCAGCATCGAGAAAAAATTGGATCGTGATCAAGAAGCAAGAAAGCACTACGAGGAGCAAATCCTGAGTCTAATCGAAAAAGGATACGCAGAGAAGGCTCCAGAAACCTCTAACGAAGGAAGGACATTCTACCTACCCCACTTCGCTGTTGTACACCCAGTCAAGAAGAAGCTAAGAATAGTGTTCGACGCAGCTGCCAAGTACGAAGGAAAGAGCCTCAACGACGCCTTGCTCTCGGGCCCAGACTTGCTACAATCACTATTCGGAGTACTGCTGCGTTTCAGAGAGGGACCAGTAGCCGTCATGGCAGATATACAAGACATGTTTCTCCGAGTAAAAGTCAGAGAAGACGACCGAGACAGTCTCAGGTTCCTGTGGCGCGGAAACCGAAGAACCGGCAAGCCTGAAGAGTATAGAATGTCTTCAATCATCTTCGGAGCAGCGTCATCACCTGCAACAGCAATATACGTAATGAACAAGAACGCAGAGGAATTTAAGAACACTCATCCTCAAGCAGTGAAAGCAATTAAGAGAAATCACTACATGGACGACTATCTGAAGAGCTTCGCATCTACAACCGAAGCAAAGAAGATATCCAAAGAAGTGAAAGACATTCACGCAAGAGCAAATTTTCATCTGAAGGGATGGGCCAGCAACAACTCGGGGGTAATATCAGAGGTAGAAGACACAAACGAAGAAAACTCCTTACAACTGACCAAGGAAGAGAAGACTCTGGGACTAAGATGGCTGGTGAAAGAAGATGCATTAGCCTTCAACGTCGGGCTACGCAACACGCCGGAAGACCTGCAAGACGGCAGAAGGACTCCAACAAAAAGAGAAGTCACAAGCGCAGTAATGTCCACCTTCGATCCAATGGGTTTTGCTACACCAGTTCTAATACAAGGAAAGAAACTAATCCAAGACATCTGGCGAAAGAAAATAGACTGGGATGAACCAATCAACGAACATCAAAAAGAAGCCTGGATGAAATACCTGGAAGAAGTTTCAACATTAAAAAGGCTGAAGATCCCGAGATGCGTCTCACTCAAAGGCAGAAAAGGACAGCTACACACGTTCTCCGACGCGAGTGAAGAAGCCTATGCAGCAGTAGTCTACTGGAGAATAGTAGAGCCCGGAGGAAAGGTCCATGTCTCCATGATCGCTGGCAAAGCAAGGGTAACGCCGACGAAACCTGTGTCAATTCTGAGGCTAGAGCTACAAGCGGCCTTACTCGGAAGCAGACTAGCCGCCACAATCGAAGAGGAATCAGAGCTCGACATATCGAAGAAGGTTTACTGGACCGACTCCAGCACAGTACTGCAGTGGATAAAGTCAGAACCAAGGAAGTTCAAAACTTTTGTGGCCAACCGACTCGCCGAGATCGAAGAAAGGTCCAAGCCAGAAGACTGGAGATGGGTGCCAACCAAGGAGAATCCAGCGGACGACGCCACGAGGGGAACCCCAATCGAATTCGACCACAACGCCAGATGGTTCAAAGGCCCGTCATTTCTCCGTCAACCAGAAGAAGAATGGCCATTCCACGACTTCAAGCCAGAAATTGTTATGCCAGAAGAAAAAAGCAAGCAAAAGGTGTTGGCAACAATGGCAGCAGAAGACACTCTACTAAACCTAGAAAGGTTCTCGAGCTGGGAGCGACTGCTGCGCACTACAGCCAGAGTGATCGCCTTTACACACCTACTAAAGAAGAGCCGTAAAGCGACCACCACCGCCGCGCGCCAGAAGGATGAATCCTGGAAACCACAAAAAATCCAGAAGAAAGAAACACAAACCTCAATCCCGTCGACCAGCAGAAGTGAAAATAAGCGCCTATACTCACCCATAGAAGCAGAATACCTAAAAAAGGCCGAAGAGATATTAATAAAAATAAGCCAGAGCGATAGTTTTGCATCAGACATAAGAAAACTGAAGTCAGAAAAGCCATTAGAAAATTCGAGTCGACTCAAGAAAACCGACGTTTACATTGGAGACGACGGAATAATTAAATTAAGGAGCAGAACAATGAAATTCCACGATCAAAACGGAAGAATAATGAACCCTATCATTTTAGACGGAAAACAAAAGATAACTCGTCTAATAATACAACACTATCACAGGAAATTCCTTCACGGAAACACCGCTACAGTAATGAACGAAATTCGTCAAAGATTCTGGATCTTGGGTTTAAGAGCAACTCTAAAAGCGGTCGCACACAGCTGTCAATGGTGCAAGACAAAGAAGAGTTCACCAGAGATACCACCAACAGGAGATCTGCCGAGTGAAAGATTGCAGCATCATCAATTTCCGTTCTCCTGCACAGCTGTAGACTACTTCGGGCCGATGCAAGTCACCATCGGAAGAAGGAACGAGAAGCGCTGGGGAGCTTTATTTACCTGTCTCACAACTAGAGCAGTACATTTAGAGCTGGTACCTTCTCTCAGCACCAGCTCAATGATCATGGCACTCCGACGAATGGCAGCCAGAAGAGGAACTCCGAAAACAATATATAGCGACAACGGAACTAATTTCGTCGGAGTGAAAAGGGAATTAGAAGAGGCCGCACAGGAAAAGGGCATCCAGTGGAAGTTCATCCCCCCCGGGAGCTCCAAACATGGGAGGCGCCTGGGAGAGGCTCGTACGAACAGTCAAAACGGCGCTAGCAGTAGTCCTCAACGAGAAGAGCCCACCCGAGGAAGTACTCCATACGCTAATGACCGAAGTTGAACACATCGTCAACTCGAGACCTCTCACCCCGATCAGCATGGACCCAGGAGACGAGGAGAGCCTAACACCGAACCACTTTCTGCTGGGAAGATCATGCGGAGCTATGGCGCCGGGAGAGTTCAGCGACACGGAGCTCATCGGAAAGGCAAGCTGGAGAACCACCCAGAGACTCGCAGACCACTTCTGGAAAAGGTGGATTAAAGAATACTTACCTCTCCTGATGCCAAGGAAACTCGAAGGGAAAGAAACCAGAGACCCAAGGGAAGGAGACATCGTGCTAATAGTGGACGCCACATTACCGCGAAATTCATGGCCTCGCGGTGAAATCGTCAAAACCTATCCCGGACCAGACGGAAGAACCAGGGTGCTGGACGTGCGGACATCAGGTGGAATACTTCGCCGTCCAACTCGACGTGTCATCGTGCTGGTGCCAGCAGAGTCGTCGCCTCCAGAGGATGCAGTGCTACGCACCGTGGGGGAGAATGTTAGCGACGACAAAATGAATTCGAACATTTAATCTTAATTATTTCTTATCAGTGATTTAAAACTAAGTGATAGTATTTAATCTTAATTGTTTCCTATGCGTAAAATAAAGCTAAGTGTAAAGACTGATTAGTGCTGAAAACAGGAAAGTAAATTAAACACTTCTATTCTTATCTTAAAGTAACTTATATGAATCTATTTAATATTATTTAGGTCTGATTAGAACATTAGACGCAAGTATAAGCTTATTTCTAGTAAGATTTCTTTTATCATAACTTTAAGAGCTATTAACATATAGGTGATTAATGTAATTCTTTTTACTTTAAAGTAATTCAAAAGAAACATTAATATGTCAATTAGTCACTATATAATGTCATTTCATTATGAGAAAGATTTAAATTTTATGTAAAAATATTGTATAGATTCTTAAGCATTAATCCTGAAAAAAGTGTTGTACATTCCTACCTCTTGGCGGCGCTACTTGTATGTTCGGCAAAAAAATACTATCCTACTCCGGAGCTAAACCGTGAAGCGACCGCGAAGCTATTTTTATTTTTTATAAGTGTAAAATAAAGGTTTATTGAATAATTTAGGTTTAGAATAATAGAAATAAGTTGTATCTATCGCTAGGAATAAATATAAATATTGTAATGATTTCTTATATTTACGCGAACATTGCACATGATTAAAACTACTTTTACGGATTTTATCGCGTTTATTTTTTACTTTTTATTTTTAATTCCCGACGTTTCGGGCGCTTTCCAGCACCCATGGTCACGGGGGGACTGAGATGACTGACGTCCCGATGTCATTGTTAAACCCGGAGTACCTTCAGCTTTTTTAATTATTGTTTATGGTCCGATCTATGCAAAATGAACTGACTATGGCCTGAGGTCTTGCAGTGGTATGCTTGGGTTTAGTTTTAATTTTAATGATTATAGGATCCCAAGCAGGTGGTAGTACCCAGCCTCCTTCTCTATTGAAATTAGGATGTTTTTTAATTTCAATAGCCTCACGTATCATCCTTGGTAGGAATCGGTGTTCTTTCGCGAGGATTTGTGGTCTATCAAATCTGATGTAATGGTTGGGGCCGTCTAGGATATGATCACAAACTGCAGACTTCCCGGAACGTTGATGCTTCACATCAGCTATATGTTCTTTTACGCGGGTCCTAATTGATCTTTTGGTTTGTCCTATATAAGAGAGACCACATTCACAATCAAGCTTGTACACTCCTGCATCTTGTAGAGGAATATGACACTTGACGGATGGTAGGAACTGACTAATCTTCTTCGGCGGCTTGTAGAATGTTCTAATAGAAGCTCGCTTCAAGATAAAGCCAATCTTGTCTGTGACACCTCTGACATATGGTAGTACAGCAGGCACACGCTCGACTGTGGCCGGCTTCACTCGGTCACTGTGACGTAGGCGCGGGCCCCGACGCTTGTTGTCGTGCAGAACTTGCTTGACGTGCTGAAGCTCGGCGGCCAGGTGTTTGCTGTCACAGATCCCTCGTGCTCTCTGTAACAAAGATTTGCCCACGGTAGCTAACTGTGAAGGATGGTGGTGAGATTCACCGTTTAAATATCGGTTTGTATGGGTCTTTTTCCTATACACAGTGTGACCAATGGTGTTATTAGGATTTCGGATGACTAACACATCTAGGAAAGGTAAGGAATTATTTGCCTCTAACTCCATAGTAAATTGAATTTTAGCGTTTATGGAATTAAGATGTTCTAAAAATGCAGTTACTTTGTCTGATGGTAAAATTGTGAAAGTATCGTCTACGTACCGCTTGTAGATCCTTGGTGTAACAGGTGCAGTAAGGAGGGCTTTCTCCTCAAAGTCTTCCATGAATATATCGGCGACAATGGGAGATACAGGTGAGCCCATCGCCACACCATCTACTTGCTTGTAAAACTCTTCCTTCCACAATAGATAGCCAGATGTAAGGCAATGTCTTAGTAATACTGCATATTCTGCTGGCATGTTATTTTCCTCTAGTTTCCTAGTTATAATTGAGATGCAGTCTTCAACAGGTAGGCATGTAAATATAATTGAGATGCAGTCTTCAACAGGTAGGCATGTGACAGCAAACACCTGGCCGCCGAGCTTCAGCACGTCAAGCAAGTTCTGCACGACAACAAGCTTCGGGTCCCGCGCCTACGTCACAGTGACCGAGTGAAGCCGGCCACAGTCGAGCGTGTGCCTGCTGTACTACCATATGTCAGAGGTGTCACAGACAAGATTGGCTTTATCTTGAAGCGAGCTTCTATTAGAACATTCTACAAGCCGCCGAAGAAGATTAGTCAGTTCCTACCATCCGTCAAGTGTCATATTCCTCTACAAGATGCAGGAGTGTACAAGCTTGATTGTGAATGTGGTCTCTCTTATATAGGACAAACCAAAAGATCAATTAGGACCCGCGTAAAAGAACATATAGCTGATGTGAAGCATCAACGTTCCGGGAAGTCTGCAGTTTGTGATCATATCCTAGACGGCCCCAACCATTACATCAGATTTGATAGACCACAAATCCTCGCGAAAGAACACCGATTCCTACCAAGGATGATACGTGAGGCTATTGAAATTAAAAAAACATCCTAATTTCAATAGAGAAGGAGGCTGGGTACTACCACCTGCTTGGGATCCTATAATCAATAAAATTAAAACTAAACCCAAGCATACCACTGCAAGACCTCAGGCCATAGTCAGTTCATTTTGCATAGATCGGACCATAAACAATAATTAAAAAAAGCTGAAGGTACTCCGGGTTTAACAATGACATCGGGACGTCAGTCATCTCAGTCCCCCGTGACCATGGGTGCTGGAAAGCGCCCGAAACGTCGGGAATTAAAAATAAAAAGTAAAAAATAAACGCGATAAAATCCGTAAAAGTAGTTTTAATCATGTGCAATGTTCGCGTAAATATAAGAAATCATTATGTTAACCAGTACGGACTGGAAATAGCAAATAAAATACGCCGATTAGAAGATCTAAAGACCAAGCGCGCAAGATACATAACAGCTTTAAATTTCTTGAAGAGATGCAGAGATCATAATCTCATTCCTACGTGTGTCAAGATATCCACTAAAAAAGACATTCGAGGAAGCGCCAAGATCTTAAATCAGGCTAGTAAAAAAGTTGTTAACAACGGTGATTCAGCAAAAACGTACCGATCTATATTTCATAAACAAAACCATAGACAATTCGTCCAGTGAATTAAAGACAGTTTTATCGACATTTGATTATAAAAATTGCATGGAAACTTTAGATAAACGCGAAACAACTAAATACAATGAATGCAAAAATAAACACATTGATAAATACCATAAATTAACAACTAAATCAAATGTCCAACATACGAAATCGTGGACCACAGACACGAATCATAAACAACGCGCTGTCTACAACTTATCAAAACAAACACTGGACGACGCCACAATAAAAGTTTTAGAAAAAGGTATTAATTTCGCAATAGCACCGCGAAAAATACCGTATGAGGACATTATCTGTAGTGTTGAGGACTGTCTGTATAAAAATAATATTGGTAATGAAGATTTAGAGGCCATACGTCAAGACATCTCGTCTATGTTACGTCGAAGTTCAGCGCCGAAATTAAATCTCCCCAAAAATGAATTTAACGCGTTGAAAAACTTACGCAACAGACCAGAGCTTACGATTCTCCGCGCAGATAAAGGTAATTCTACGGTTATAATGGATACGTCAGATTACAATTTTAAAATACAACAACTTTTGTCGGATGAAACTACTTATCGAAAGGTCAAAACAGACCCTACAACTAATACGCTTAAAACAACTAGCGATCTAATTAAGAAATACTCCGAAAAATTGAATCTGGACGTTAATTCGATAATACCTTCCTGTGCCAAACCACCGAAGTTGTATGGGTTACCAAAGATACACAAACCGAATGCTCCATTACGTCCAATAGTGAGTCAGATTGATTCGCCAACTTACAGATTGGCTCAATACTTAGCTAAAATATTATCACCACTCAGAGGACACACAAGAGCACACACTAAGGATTCATACCATTTTGTCAGTGAGATAAAAGACCTACATCTTACTGACAATGAAACCATGGTCAGTTTTGATGTTCAGTCTCTATTTACATGCCTACCTGTTGAAGACTGCATCTCAATTATAACTAGGAAACTAGAGGAAAATAACATGCCAGCAGAATATGCAGTATTACTAAGACATTGCCTTACATATGGCTATCTATTGTGGAAGGAAGAGTTTTACAAGCAAGTAGATGGTGTGGCGATGGGCTCACCTGTATCTCCCATTGTCGCCGATATATTCATGGAAGACTTTGAGGAGAAAGCCCTCCTTACTGCACCTGTTACACCAAGGATCTACAAGCGGTACGTAGACGATACTTTCACAATTTTACCATCAGACAAAGTAACTGCATTTTTAGAACATCTTAATTCCATAAACGCTAAAATTCAATTTACTATGGAGTTAGAGGCAAATAATTCCTTACCTTTCCTAGATGTGTTAGTCATCCGAAATCCTAATAACACCATTGGTCACACTGTGTATAGGAAAAAGACCCATACAAACCGATATTTAAACGGTGAATCTCACCACCATCCTTCACAGTTAGCTACCGTGGGCAAATCTTTGTTACAGAGAGCACGAGGGATCTGTGACAGCAAACACCTGGCCGCCGAGCTTCAGCACGTCAAGCAAGTTCTGCACGACAACAAGCTTCGGGTCCCGCGCCTACGTCACAGTGACCGAGTGAAGCCGGCCACAGTCGAGCGTGTGCCTGCTGTACTACCATATGTCAGAGGTGTCACAGACAAGATTGGCTTTATCTTGAAGCGAGCTTCTATTAGAACATTCTACAAGCCGCCGAAGAAGATTAGTCAGTTCCTACCATCCGTCAAGTGTCATATTCCTCTACAAGATGCAGGAGTGTACAAGCTTGATTGTGAATGTGGTCTCTCTTATATAGGACAAACCAAAAGATCAATTAGGACCCGCGTAAAAGAACATATAGCTGATGTGAAGCATCAACGTTCCGGGAAGTCTGCAGTTTGTGATCATATCCTAGACGGCCCCAACCATTACATCAGATTTGATAGACCACAAATCCTCGCGAAAGAACACCGATTCCTACCAAGGATGATACGTGAGGCTATTGAAATTAAAAAACATCCTAATTTCAATAGAGAAGGAGGCTGGGTACTACCACCTGCTTGGGATCCTATAATCAATAAAATTAAAACTAAACCCAAGCATACCACTGCAAGACCTCAGGCCATAGTCAGTTCATTTTGCATAGATCGGACCATAAACAATAATTAAAAAAGCTGAAGGTACTCCGGGTTTAACAATGACATCGGGACGTCAGTCATCTCAGTCCCCCGTGACCATGGGTGCTGGAAAGCGCCCGAAACGTCGGGAATTAAAAATAAAAAGTAAAAAAATAAACACGATAAAATCCGTAAAAGTAGTTTTAATCATAAATATTGTAAGATATGATTTACCACGTTTATTAAGGAAATTGTAAATCTCTCTTAGAAAGGGTTATTCTGTGCTCTGATTGGTCAATAGATTCACTAATGCCGTGTGCGATTTTTTCTTAATTACGATTGGTTACAGCCGCTTATAAAAAAAGGGGCGTTTTTCGTGGTAAAACATTCCAAATCCGGCAATGTAATAATAAGGAATCAAGAAATAAAATAAGAAGAAACTCTCAAGAAGTGTTATTTATTGCTCATCTAACTGCTACTGTATGCTCTCCAGTTAACATCCCGCCAGCAAACCCGCTCTATTTTATCGACGCTCCCTTATACGAGCAGTTACAATATTAGCCTCCAATTTCTATATACTCTTTAAGCTATTATGTGAAAATTATTTTTTTATTCTTTTAGTTCTGATAATATAAAAATGATTCGTGCGACTAAAGCCGACTTTCCACTATGGGATATACTATAATTTATATTAAATCTCGATATATAAATTAATATCGCTCACCGTATTTTTAAATGGAACTGTTTCCACTAAGATATAATATATATTACATCCCAAACTATAAATATTTTTTCGATCGACCGAGCGATATTTTCATATTATATTTCACCTCCTGTACTCCGCACACACTTCCGCGCCTCCGCTACGTCCTCAGATCATCCAATGAGGAACGCTCACTGGTTAAAAGATATATCTCACAGTGTGAAGGGCAATAGTGGGATATAATTTATATTTCGGGATATAATATGTATTATATATTCCAAAGCGATCGCGTAGACATATTTGAATATGCGCTCTTAAAATGAGCGATATTAAAAGTACCCCTTTTTTATACACACAAACACACACACACGCGTATAGTTTAAATTCTCAATTTAGATTCTCAATGTGTATATATATATATATATATATATATATATATATATATATATATATATATATATATATATAAATTCATTCTTCATTATGTATATAACAGAAGCCATCGAACCAAGCACGTGTACTATTCAGTACCTTTGGTTTGGTGTATAGATAATGCGCATGAATGCCGCGCAGAGAAAGTATATATGATATTATATCTATATAAATGTACATCGCGCGAAATTCGATAAGCACTTCTTAATATCGTAATTTTTTTAAAATGAATAATTTTGTTTTGGTGTGTCATTACACTATTTATACCTAATTATTTATACCTATTATTTATACCTAGATATTTTCGTTTTATAGAGAAGAAAAGCGTAAAGAGCTAAAAAGAAAAAAAACTAATGCACGTCAAAGGGCATATTATCAGCGTCAGAAAGATTTGAAGAAAAATGAAGAAAAAATAATAAAAAAAAAGAAACAGTACCAAAATCAAATGCTGAACGTCAAAGGAAATTTCGTCAACATAATGCAGAAAAATCTTACATGGATATGTAATTTGATTTAATAATAATATTTTAAGCTATTGCATAGTTTTTATCGCGGGCCTTGAGCGCGGCGACCGAATCAAGAAATTCCGTAACGAAAATAAAGCTAACACTCCGACCGGCACAGCGGTGCGGCGTTCAAAGCCGTGCATCGTCTAATGTCGCCTCTACACGTTGGCCAACACAGTGGCGAATGTAGTAGCGAATATATTGGCCGAGAGTTGGTGACGGTGTCCACACGTTGGAACGTCGTTCAGTTTACTTCGGTTCGGGCCAATTAGGCATGTCGATTCACTCTTAAAAAAAATCGATCTCTGAATCGATTTGAATCGAAGGTACTTGAATCGATTATCGATTAAATCGAGGAATAAAAGATCGATTTTCGATTAATCGCGACATTTTCAAACATGAAATTTCAAGAATTTTCAATTTTTTTTCTTTAACTTCTAAACTGTAATATTTTTTAAAATAATATTTTATTGATTAACATTACTAATATTCCTTTTAACCACTCCTGGTAAGCTTGAAACGCTTGTGTTAGGAGTGGTTCGCACATACTCCACTCGATCCCTTTTTTTACAAAGTGATTCCACGTAACACTTTTATTTGACATTTTAGGCTAAAAACAACAACAATACTTTTACATAAGTGCAAGCTGCAACGTACATTTCTCGATAAATCTGTTTCAATCTAATAACTCACTATTTATCATACTGGAATGAATGCTACACGAACATAATACTGGTTATTTCCTTACAATAAACCTCTATAAACTTCAACGTACGGTATAATATTTTTTACAGTATCTAGGTATTTAAAAAGTACTCTGTCTGTACTTACAACTCACAGTATGTATATTTTTGATAATAAATAATGTAAATTCACAAGTTCACAGTTCAAACAGGGTCACAGCTATAATATTATATTATATTATAGCACAGGAGGTGAAATATAATATAAAAATATCGCTCGGTCGATCGAAAAAATATTTATAGTTTGGGATGTAATATAAATTACACCTCAGTGGAAACGGTTCTATTTAAAAGTACGGTGAGCGATATTAATATATATCTCGAGATGTAATATTAAATTACATTATATCCCTTAGTGGAAAGTGGGCTTAAGAATTTTAGAAATGAAAATGAAATGACAACTTTTCGATATTGTTGGATGCGTTTATAAACATTTATTTTATTCAAATATATATTGCTTTCAAATTATCAACCAAGTACTACCGGTTGTTTTTGCGTCCCCCAACAGCAAAAAAATTAAAAAACTGTGGTATCTTACCCCAGCCAGTTTGGGAATTTTAGCTAGTTCTTGAATCAGATGACTCAGTCCGATTCAATAGCTTTTTGGATCGATTCAGTGAATCGATGCGGTGCTTCGAATCGATCTAAAAAATCGATAATTTTACTCCAAAGAATCGATTTTTTGATTAATCGATTTTAGGTCGACATGCCTACGGCCAATGTGCGGACGAATTTATTTTATTTTAGACGACGGCTCCGTGGCGCAGTGGCATGGCAATGAGTGACTGTGCCAGGAGTCGCGGGTTTGAATCCCGCACGGAACCAGTATTTGTATATCCTACAAATAATTGTTTCAGGTCTGGATGTGTGTCCTTATGCAATTTATGTTTGTAAGTTGCCTCCGCGATACAGGAGAAAATCCAAGCGTGGGGTAACGTTTATATAAAATAATTATAAAAGAATAGTGAACATTAATGGGCTGTAAATAGATATACGATTAGCTTTATTTATTCTTTACATGCATCATAAACTGGAATAAATACCATTAATTAGAACTAAACTTATTTTAAAGTTAAAGGAGTTATAACTGATAAGTCTATGTTTTAAAATTGGGTTTTGTTTTTAAAGTTTAGCAAAACATGTACATGCTTTTCTATCAGACATTTGATGTATATAAAAAACACCTTACAATTTATTGGTTTTTAAAGTTTAGCAAAACATGTACTTGCTTTTCTATCAGACATTTGATGTATATAAAAAAACACCTTACAATTTATTGGTAATTTAATTAGTTTTTGAGAAAGACAAAAACAATAGCAATAAATATAATTAACACTGACTTAATAATAGGTACTAATTATAACTTAGAACATAAATGAAAAACTCATGACAAGGAAAGTGGCTCAGGGCCATGCTTTGCGGCTTTCTTTGGAGGAGGATGTTCAGTAGTGGACTTGTGAAGAGCTGTACCTAATGATGATGATGATTCGAAAACTTGCACGATTAAATTATAAGAAATCGACGCTTTTTTTATATAGGATAGGGTGACAAACGAGCACACAGTTCACCTGACGGTAAGTGGTTGCTGTGGCCCATAGACATCTATATCTATCCTCGATTACGAATCAAAATGCAGATGCGTCACCCGTGAGGACTAAAATGAAATGCCTCGTTTCATTTAAAAAGTGTCTCTGGTTCTCTACACTCACTTACGAAACACACAATCATTATGCTACTATTTTACATTGATATTCTGTGAGAGCGTAGTCCTTCCCCGGTCGAACCGACCCATTCGTGCTACAACTATACTTCTAATATAACTGCACGGTTCTATCACGTATAAACGACGTGCTTCATTTTTTATTTCATTTTAAAATTGTTCTCGTAATAATATGATTGTAAATAAATGTTCATTATTTTTTTTATAAATAGCTTATCGATTAAAACAAATTTTTAAAAATAATTGAATCGCGCTAATTAAAGTAGTAGGAATGTTTAAAGTTGAAATAAGGCTGGTAATTGGGCCATCCACCCTACAAAGCGTGAATATAAAATGTTAATCAGATGCGTGTAATCACTCTGGGAGCTTGTAGCAAACTAAACTCGCGGCCAACGTGTGGACGCGGCGACCAAACTCTGCCAACAATCCATTGATCTTTTGTAAAAAACCGACACCACATGGATCTCGAGCCAACTTGCGGGCCATCGTTCCAATACATACCAATGAAGCCCAAACACCCCATCTACACGTTGGCCAATGCATTCGCCACTGTGTTGGCCAACGTGTAGAGGCGCCGTAACGTCGCTTCAGTTCGGCAGACTTCGGCTCGGTGTTTGTATGCGTGCGACTAGTCGTATACGTGTAGAATAGCTGCTGTAACTTGAATTAATATCAAAGAAAAAAAACAAATAAAAAAATACTACATAAATAAATAATTATAATTGCATAAGTTGACAAAAACATTATGCAATAGCTTTACCGCGGCAGTCCCCGCGTGCCACACGTTTTTTTTTTTATCATAGAATAAATATAGGTAGAATGTTTCGTAGGTAATAGTAGATTGTATTGTTAAATAGGTAAACTATATCGAGAACAATATTTAAATTTCGTCATTTATTTTGTGTATCATATTTGCTTATTTAATATAATATTACATAACATTATATCAAAATTACATTTTAATGATATTTTTATCTGAATATTTTAAAAGGTATCTTTGTCAAATATAAAAAACATCCTAAATCTATGTTTAACAAAACTAATTAACATAACATTTAAATTACAAATATATTTATTTAAATTAAAATAAGAGTCGTTCATAAATGCTGGACACGCGAGAGTTAAAAATGGACGAATTTATTCCACTTTGACTTTGAAGTGGAAACCTAAAAATAAAATAAAAGAGTAATAAGCAGATTTAAACTTAAAAAATTTAGCCTAATTATAATAACTTATATATGTTTCTACAAAAAAAAATGAGTATATTAATATATTCGTCCTATACTTAAGTACCCATAGAAATGTCGCATCTGAACATATTAACTTCATAGTCTATATTCAATGACACGAGATGGCGTCTTAGGAATAATTTGTTTTATTATTAATCTATAATACTTTTTTATTGATTAAGTATCTTATTAACCGATGAAAAGTAATTCCTTGGTTTTTACTAACATTTCTTGAATTATTTGTGAAATATCTAAGTACATACGACGGCATATTTTTATTAAGAGATTTTTTTTAAATCAACACAACACGTGACAACTCTACAAGCGCCTAACGAGTGACTGATTAAAGTGCGGTGTATGCACCGTAGTTGGGTGGAACAGAGTAGCTGAATGCATTGTCGCCTCTAGTACGTAGTACATAGTAGCTCAATGTTTGTAACTAACTCTTGTAACATAACTATTATTGATCAAAGTATAGTAGACAGAAAATAATTAAACTTACGTATTACACCGTTTATAATTAGTGGAGCACTCGCGTGGGGCTGCGGCATTTATTAAATAAAAGTAAAATACGATAAAACACAAATATGAAGGAAAAGCGATCATATATCATATACAAAAAAACGGCGCGAAAGTCAGTAGACGTGAATCAGATCAAGTCTGACATTGACACTTTGTTTTGTGCTTGACGGACGGATTCAGTGTTGCAAGTACTAAAGTAAAATAATCCTACCCTATACTGTAACGCTACATGTTTAAGCTGTTGCTGTATTAAACAAATAAATAAAATCCTATTCTTTAGTGTATTTTGATTATTTTGATGTATTAATTCATTAATTGAAGGCTTGTTTTTTTACATAAGGTATCATAAATAAAGTAATTTTATGAGTTTAGCTATTGCTTTTTCCCTACTCTGATCTTTTTAATTATTATATGGTCATATTAAAGGTGCTATAGAGTGACTTCAAAGAGAAGAAATCACTTTAAATACTTTTAAACTTGATTATTTTTCAACAGCTGCTATGAAATGTTAATAATTATTCAAAATTATCTTACTATTTTATTTATATTAATGTAAATGTTATTAAATAAATAAAAAATAAAAAAATAAAAAAAATTAATAGCATAGGGCAGCATTGGGGCATATTTTGACCATCTCATTTGTGTATCATAATTTGGTTTAGACTTAAATTTTAACATTGTGATTTTTTTGCTCATTACTACTAATAGTAAATTTTGAGGACATAAAAGTAAAGTAATAGCTACATTTGACCCACATATTGTCACAAGCCTTCTCTCATTACTCCGAAATGGTTTGGGTTATGTAGGAGTTCAGCACGCTGCCTAAAGGTGTTGGCTGAATTCAAATGTCCACTAAATATATTCACCGGTAATAACGTTTTGAACATGGTAGAAACACGTCGCAGCTCTATTATGTCTGAAACACGAATGGGTCGTCGACTCGAACGGCGAAGTACCATGCTCTCACAGAATACCTGCATAAAATGTTTCGTATGATGAGTGTAGAGAAGCGGGGAACAATTTTACCTGCTATAAGGCATTCTATTTCAGTACTCGGGGATGAAGGCTTCATTCTTAATTGAGGGTAAAACTGTGGTAACTAAATACTATTATCAGGTTTGTGTGTTCGCTTGACAAAAATATTAAGCTCAAACTTCATAATGTCAAAATTTGAGTATAGACAAGGTACTGTCAGCCTTTCGACACTCAGATTTTTTTAAATAATTATCTATTTTACTTTCGTAACGTTGCACTTCAATGTACAATATTGTTTACTTGTGAACACATCGTGACATAGTGGAGTTATGTAACCGCAGTGGAAACAAGTGGCTCTGACGGCTAACTCGTATCGTTCGATGTTCGGGGCGGTGAAAACCGCCCGGGGACGTGGGTGTACGGTGTGTACGCGATGTACGCTGCGTCACATCCCTTGTCCTAACCGTGTTTGTGACACAAGGTGAGCGTGCAGTGTTGGTGGGTGCCGGGCGGGAGAAATTTGAGTTGTTGGAGTCTAGCGGAACTAGGGATTAAATTAAAACGACTTTCCGTGACGTTCGGAGTCGGAGCGTAGGTGACAGCATTCACCACTAGTGGGTTGGAAAGGTGTTTCAGCGCTCTCGAAGTAACGCCAAGATATTTCCTTAAATACTCAGAGATCATCGGAAGTTAGCGATCCCTGTGTAGATCTGAGCACAAGTCCAGCATCTATCAAATACCTGCGTGTTTCATCGGATCAACACTCCATTTAGCGGGGCCCGCCAAACACTCCGCGATAGTACGACATTTCTTCCCCATTAGTTGTCAATTCTTCAAGCTATATAGCCTTTTCGTTACCACTTCAGTTTACTAGTTCGCCACCAACGTTTAATATTTATTATATTAAATTACATAGCAAGTGTACCATTCATTTTCCGACCAAAGCTTGTAGTACACATAAATCCATAAAAATGTACGCAACTCAATATAAAACATTTAACAAAAATAAAACATTTTATTAGATAATTTAATTTTACACAGCTGTATAGGGCTATATACATAAACTATAATACCAAAGAATAAAAAAACTAATCTAATTGCACGATTCGAACTCGCACACTCGGGCGTGGTAACCCTAGTCTCATGGGTGCGCAATTGGTTCTCGCCTGACGCTCCCAACGTTGTTGCTGATTCTGTCGCTAATATGGTGCTTCAGGGTATGGAACTTTTTATTTCTTCCTCTGTGGTGCCCATCTCCATGGGCACCACAGAGGTTTCTCTCAGCTATGGTTTAGTCGCTCCTGTAATATATCATCATGCTATAAGCAGGAGTAGTACCGAGCCTGGGCTGACGCATTAACGTCCCGGAATGTAACACCAGCGCTTTCAAAAAGAAGTAAAATTCCGCTTCCAGATGCTTCAAAAGAGTCATTTCCAAGGCAAAGTCAGAGCACATAGGCAGAATTAGTGAGAAACTAGTTAGCCTTCCTTCTGGAACCCGTGCATTGTGATCTCTCGCGAAGACTGTCAAAAGGAACTCCTGTCAGCTATCTCTTCCATCTCTACACAGGGAGGACGACTCACTAGTCCATGCCGCAAAGGAGAAAGCCGATCTGCTAGGCTCTTTCTTTACTTCCAACTCAATTCTAGATAACGGGGGGAGTGAGTGCTCCATGACGGATGTTAGGTTCACACGGCGCTCGGTTCGCAAAGTAATCCTCTCCCTGGACATCCACAAGTCAAGTGGGCCCGACAGAATCCCCCCAGTTGTGCTGAGGACGTATGCTCCAGAGTTGACACCGGTTCTAACGCGTCTTTTCCGGTACTCCTACTCCCTAGGCGTAGTCCCAAAATCATGGAAGACAGCTTTCACCCAACCGATCCCTACAAACGGCGACCTCTCCGAGATCAGTCAAACTACAGGCCTGTCACTACCACCTCCTTGTTCTCCAAAATAATGGAATCCATTGTAAACTGCCAGCTCATGCGGTACTTTGAGGATCACCAGGTGATTAGTGACCGCGAATACGGCTTTCGTTGGGGTCGATCAGCTGGCGTCAGAATGGCGTTTGCTGGGACAAATGTCAGTTTGTCCTAGAACTAGAAGTATAAGAAATAAGAGATGGGTAGCAGTGTATTCCTGATCAGCTTAATAAAATGTGACAGCTTTTTAGATGTATAATCTGATAGCTTTTTTACAGATATAAGAAATAAAAAACAGGTTTTAAAATGTAAAGAAACGTAGGCAACACTGTTGAAATTAAGTTGCATATCATTTCAAGTTACTTTAAGAGGTAAACGTAACTTAATAAAATAATAAATAAAATAGCCTTTTATTCCTCATTATTTACACTTAATTATTATATTATATTAGAAATTCATTTTTAATAGCTTTAAGTACATGCATTTATTATAATATTAGAGTTACACTCAATTGGAAAATTCTTTTACATTGAATAAATTTGTTACAAAATCAATTTAGTAACTTTAAGTACATGCATTACTATAATATAAGAATTAAATTTAATTGGAAATTCCATTTACACTGAATAAATTTGTTACAAAATCAATTTAATAACTTTAAGTACATGCATTACTATAATATAAGAATTATATTTAATTGGAAATTTCATTATACTAAATAAATTTAATAACTTTAAGTACATACACGCATTATTATAATATTAGAATTACATTAAAAAATCGTAACTTACTTAACGTAATATTTAGGTGATGGATGAAAATAAAAATTGATCCAGAAACCCAAATTTTGCAAATTGCACGAAACCGAAAAACAAAAGTCATCGACCAGAGTTAGTGACCATAACTGATGCAAAGTAGAACTGTTCTAGAATCTAAGTAGAAATACATTCAAATCCCTTACTCTGATTTGGCTTAATTCATAAGCAATGTAATTTTTTTAGAAACAATTTTAACATACAAGTAAACACTACACTTGATAGTAAGCGGATACTGTAGCCCATACCGTTCAAATTCATTGTCACCAAAGGAAGAATACGTAGTTTTCTGTAAATATACGGAACACAGCAGCTTTATGCTGTTATTATATGCTGGTGTCTAATGTGATTAATAAATGCTTATGGCATCCTAACGACATTCATGCCTTTCCTTAAATCCTCTAAGATTTCATAGTAAATAACGAAGTTATAGTCTCTGATCATAAGAAATATAGCAGCATACTACTGAGTTATATATGACTCGCGTACAAGACGTGCTCGTGCCTGAACGCAGCTTGATCAACCTTTTAGGAGTAAGTGACACTACTAGTTAATTTCACACTTCTAGGTCATAGGTTATTTATGTGAATGTAAAATTTAAATAAAATCCAAATATATTCCTGTTTGGTTATAAATTTAAATATAACCAAACAGGAATATGTTTGGATTCGAATTCCTTCTATTCTCTGTCAAGAAATTATCGGTAGCAGCAAGTAGTTGGCGGTATTAAAACCCCCATTCCCTGTGCGGGGCCCCATGTCCCGAAAAGCATGACAACAGTTCTGCGCTATTATAATCCTATTCAGTGCAGATGGCTAGTCTCAGTTGAGACAAGCCGTAATCGATATTCTGTCTGGAGGGCATTATTTATTGAACATTTCAATTTATTAAATAAAAGCAATGAACAAGTATACTTAGCGCATCTTTGGCTCGGTTAAATCTATTCAAATTCAAACTATAAGGGCATGAATTATAAGGGACGAGGATTATGAAACCTCAGTAAACTCTCATTTAGCTTAAAGCATTCACGCGATAAACAACGCACTTAAAAACAAAGCAGATTTATTATCAATAGTTACTGATTCCATTATTATGGATAACATTTCGTGGTCCACTACTCGATATAGTTATTTCACCAAATATTTATTGGTTATCAAGAAAGCTTAATTATAATTACTTAAATTTTGAAAGAATAATTACTTAAATTAATTCTTATTAACTCTTTATTAGATAGAATTAGGTAATTTTCAGCTTGCGAATCATAAATAACAAGGAGAGTAGAAAATTATTTAAGTTGTTATATTTCACTTTGTCATATACACAAACTATCACAGCAAGCGGTTACTTTCCACGACATCCTGTGTCTGGTGGCAGGTTCGTGGTGTTAATTACTGGAAAAATAGACTTTACCGTTGCTTCAGTTCTCGGAAATTTCTAGTCGACTGTCCCTACAATACTTAGCGAAGCGAGCACGAACGTATAAAGTCATCGGCAGCTGTTAGTGTCGGATTGTCCCGTTACTGCGGACCTTGATAGCGGGCAGCTGTAAATTAGCTGTTTATTTATCAATTTAACATGTCGTTTTTATTTAAATAGATTATATTTAATGCAATGCAATTTCAATATAGAACATATTTTTATGGTTCGTTACAAAACGTCAAAGTTCGCATCTTTTCTTTAAAATGAATAGCGCTAAATTATCAAAGAATTAAAAAAAATCTCATGCGGCTATCACTTCTAAAATAACTTTACAAACGAAAAACTATACTCATATCTATTAATGTAATTTAGTGTCGATTAAACGTAATTTTTTTTATAATAAATAATAGTTTTTAATCATATGTTGGTGTTTAACGCAGTACGCTGTCCCCCATATGCGGTTACGCAGTCCCCCAGAATTTGCCTCATAGGAAAGATGTAGCCATAGTTTATTTGCAGTAAACAACGCCTTTAAAAAGTACAACCTTCCAGGGGCAACAAAAACTTGCCACAAATATGTAGTCATCTCTCAGAAACTCATATTTTAGTTCAGCTGTCTCTGAAGCCGCCCGGCTCTAAACAAGGTACCTCTGAGATGGGAGACTGCCAAAATTCGAAGTAATTTAAGAAAATCTACTTGACCGTTAAGTTACTTACTTACTTATGGCTGTGTTACCGTTACCATTTCCGTTGCAGACAACTAGAAGTCCACTGCTGAACCTAGGCCTACCCCATACATTGTCTCATAGTCATATGAGACAATCTATGTGATAGCTCAGATGGTTAACGCTCGCTGTAAATATAACAGAACGCGAGTAACCCGGCTTCGATCCCCGCCGGCACCAATGAAATTGTTAATCGCAATTTTAAGTGCTGATTTATCACGTGAGAAACATCGTGAGAAAACCTGCATCTCTGAGGAATATGAAAAAAATATTTCGAAGACATGTGAAATTCGCCAACACGTATTGGGGCAGCGTGGCGGCCACTTCCTTGCCCTAAACCCTCTCAGAAATGAGGGGAGGCCTGTGCCCAATAATGGGACGTATATAGGCTGTAACTTTACTTTTTAACTTTAACATATCCTTAAATATACAGGCACATTGGCTATCTCATATTTTTATTTTTAGTTGTTATTGGGAAATCACAATTATACCCTATTTTAGGAGTCTATATATTGAAAAAAAAGTAATATTTACAGCATAATGTCAAATAAAACATTTTATTCTCTTGTCTTAGCTTCTGTAAAAATGTAACGGAGTAACATAAACGAATATACATTGAAAATGTTATTTATACTATAATACAGTTTAAGTTTTCGTTAGTGGCTAGTTTTATGGTCTAGTATTTACAATATACACAATGGTTTTCAAGTACAAATTAAAGAGTCATTTATTAATACTCCTTTACAATTATTTTGTCGCATATCAAGGAATTTGGAATTATAATTTAATTTTCTAATTTTTGTACACAATTTGAAACACATAATAAGTATTACTAATACTAAGCAAGTGGTAAGATTAAAGATTTTGTACAACCGACTTCAATGAGAACATCATCAATATAGCTGAAGTCAATTATATACGCATTATTAAGGATAACTCAAAAACTACTGTTCAGATCTTTTTTTACTTTACTTTTATTGGGAAATCGCTGCTGGCCATCTCCTATTGATACCCACAGGATTATATAGGGTAGTGGTAGTGTTCTTACATCATTCTGTTTTTGAGTATGTCAAATTAATAAATAGTTGTATATGTTGTAAGAAAACTGAAAATGAAATATGATCTTCCACAATTGAACAAAGACCGTTTGTCAGTCCGGTTAGACCCAATATCGGTATTTGTTCATACAAGACGTGGTACTGTCGACACGCAAGCGTCCTCTTTCCGTCTTCACTCCATGTTGTTATCTTTACTCCATTTGTTAAACTACTAAAATTATAAATATAAGTATGTTGCCATGCCCTATAAGACGGTTTAATTTAGTGGCAATGAAGTAAAACGTTATTGCATTTTAGAAAAATCAAGAATATAAAATTTACAAAATTGAATGCCAGTATTTATTTATTTTTAACCACACCTGTATGAAGACTTCATACTGTACTGCAATATATCTCAAGAACATCATCTCTTTTTTATATTATAAAACTACACCAACTTTACAATTTTTCTAGTTTTGAAAGGCTAACGAATACAAAAATAATACCAATAATGTTTTTTTTTTCATTTATTTTAGAGCCCTTTATAATATTGTGTAAAGATTCTCATTTTAATTTACCAATCTAACTTGACATCAATTCCTAATTAGAAGTTTTTGTACTGCTCACAAAGGTTATTAACCCAATGATTTCAAAAGGAAGGATAGGCCCATATGAATAGTTTACTCATAATTTTTTCATATAAGAAAAAGTAGCACATCTGTCATAATACAAACTTCATATCAAAATACGACGTAACTAGGGTCGGATTTCGTAGTATAATTATCCTAATTGTGCCATTATTTCCATAGTTTGGAGTATATAGTATCGTAATAATACTAAGATAAAATACCATAATTTTACCTAAAGGTCATCTTGTATTACTATTGGGTCCTTTTACATTTTGATATTAACCTTACGTTATCGAGAATTTCTGTATTGTACATGAGTACCGCGTTTTTTTTTTTTTTTTTTGATAAAATTAGAATTAGCTCCCTATCTGGTCAATCGATGCTAATACGATAAAAACTCTATGCTCCAGAAGCAATCGTTTTGAAAACAGAATTTCAAAATATTTTATGAATCCGATTTTCAGATTCAAATAAGCAGATATGGTTTCTTTTGTACTCTTTTCATTTTACCCTTATTAAATATAAAATATGTTTGGTACCAATATTCAAAATTTAACTTACAATAAGTTATTTACACAAAAATTAAACAGAAATAAAAATAAAACTATCAGAAAACGAAACGTATAGATAAACTAGACGCGTGACGCCAAAATCCCGGCACATGGGAAAAAAGAAACATGAAACGTCAAACGTGATATAATTTTTTTTAAATAGTTTAATTTTATTTTCCATGTACAATATTTTTGAGGGTCTGAATCCAACCCTGACCTACACTTGGTAATAATGTAACTAAACTAACTTTAAAATAAAACTTTAAAAATGTGTTTATATAATAGGCTAATCTTTAATAATAATTTTAAGATTAATAATAATAAATAACTACAATAATATCAATAAAACAATAATAATAACAGTATTTAAAAATATTAATCATAACAATAATGATAATTAGTAGCAGGTTTGTTATCGCGCGGCGCGGTCACTCGCTACTTTGGTGGGGAGCGATTGTGTCGGCGTGTATAAATAGCAGCTATTTCGGCTCGCCGCTCCCCCCAACAAGCTTTCGGCTGACCTGAACTGCCTCCTGGCGGCTCAGGCCGAGGCCTACATAACACATCCCTTAATCTGCCTTATTAAGGCACTCTTCTAAGCGGCTTTTCACCGCTTGCGCCCTCCTTTCTGCCAAGGAGGGTCGCGTTCGTATACGGCTTAGAGATCTCTAGTCAGATCGTTAAGCAAATTCCTAAAAGGCGGTGTTTAGTGGGTAAAAGTCTCCACATAACCACGCAGCCGGCTGCGTGGTATGTTATGAGCATTCACCGCCTCCCTCCCCCGCTTTCCGGAGGGTTGCCCATATTTGCTTCGCGCGCAAAAAAAAAAACTCGCCGCTCATCCCCCCAACAAGCTTTCGGCTGACCTGAACTGCCTCCTGGCGGCTCAGGCCAAGCCTACATAACACATCCCTTAATCTGCCTTAGGCACTCTTCTAAGCGACTTTTTGCCGCTTGCGCCCTCCTTTCTGCCAAGGAGGGTCGCGTTCGTATACGGCTTAGAGATCTCTAGTCAGATCGTTAAGCCAGTTCCTAAAAGGTTGGGTTTAGTGGGTAAAAGTCACCACATAACCACGCAGCCGGCTGCGTGGTATGCTATGAGCGTTCCCAACCTCCCTCCCCCGCTTTCCGGAGGGTTGCCCATATTTGCTTCGGGAGCAAAAAAAAAGAACTTGCCGCTCACTTAGCGGTCAGCCGCCGTAGAGTCTGCATTACCTGAAGATGCCTCGTGTAGAGGCGAAACACGTGTCGTATTATCGTCGATGGTGTGTCTTACCTGGAATAGTGGTGCTGGGACTAGTGGTGACGGAGTTAGTGCATGCAATTGAAGGAGGGCGGAAAGTGCTCTTCAATCCAGGTAAGACACATCATTGTATTTATTTAGCGGAAGGTTGCAAAGAAATTTATATTCTTATTTTTTATTATAATGGATTTTCGCAAAGTAACGCCTGATTCTATCAATTAGTTTATATAATAATTTAATTGCAACAAAATTAATATAAGGTTATTTACCGATGACACGATATCCTATGTTTTTTTTAGATTTTTGTATCATAATTTTTGCATTCTTTTACCACGCAACTAGACATATTTATGACAGGCAAATCTGTCCTGCGCGCGTACCGCTGTCGACCGATTTGCTTTGGCCCTAAACTGTAATTTTAGGGCCAGCGCACTGATCCGTTTTAGTTGTACGGTCGGCCCGGTCCTTACGCTAGTAATATATAAGTCAATGTATTAACCTCTTAATAAATGCTATGAGTACATATAGCGAACGTAAAAATGTGGCTTGTATAACATAATACTATGCCGCGACCCAAACCGGTCCGCATACCAGACCTTGGTACGGCTTACAATGAATGTATCAAGCAAAGAGTATATAATTACTATTTAAATAACTTACAAGCTTAGTAACGGCATTAGTGAGAAAGGAGAATGTAATTTGATATTCAAATTTAACTCATTCTGTACGAGTAACTGTACCGTTAAGTAACTTTAAATTTGATTTTTTTTTCAAATATCTCTAATTCTCTTGCATCGTATCTAACATATTCAATAAAGAACGTTATGTAATAGAAGCCACCATCGATTAGAATTTTATAATATTTTCTGAAATCGCTATATGATGTGTTTAGTCTCGCATAACATTTTAAAACCTTCATTTTTGTCCTGAACACTTTTTTTAGAATTTTCTTGAATATTTAATCATTGCTTATAGTTCATTTTTATTTTCAAATATATTAAATTCGTAATAAGCCCTTTTCTACAATATCATAAAAAATTGCATGGTGGTCGCTCTCCTTTCAAAATAAGCAAGTTCAAAAATGGCCGCCATATTTGTTAAAGTAAGACTAGAACCCGCCTTTACGAGGTTTATACAGCATACAACAACATTGTGTGTAATCGCTTTTCTTACTTTCACGTTGTTTTGACTTTCCGATAAAATCCTGTTTTTTAATGTAAGAGACAAAGCTCGTGACTTATTTGTTTTTAAAAAGAGTCTTTGTGAATATTATTTCTGACGGTAAAAGCGTCCCTTGTAAATAAAATACTTTTGTTTCAAATAATAAAGACATTGTCATCATTTTAAAATATACAGGAGGTCGAGTGGGCACAGCCAAGCTCATGTTGATTAACCTACCCAAAATTCCAGGGGTCCTTTAACTGAAGTAAATAACTTTACACAAAAACACTTTAAATAATGTAAATAATCTGAGCCAAGGAACCAAAATATAAAAATCCACTTTTTAATTTTATTGCGTATATTGGGATTTGGTTTCAACGGCCATCTGTCTTTAGGAAGCAAAGCTACCCCTAAAAAGAACCCTAGATATGCCGATGGATACACTACTGCTTAGCGGCAGGAATATTTAAGCGGGTGTACCAATACAAAGTGACCTAGAGACTAAAAAGAGAAGCTCTCCCAACAACTAAAACTCAACAACAGACATGTCTGACCACATTCACAACCACACATACAGACACGTACACACATAATAACAACATGCGCGCGCTGTTGACAAACATCGCTTGGAAAATTTTCTTACACTCATCATGCTGGTCAGACTGGTTCGTAATCGCAGAGCTAATACCTTCGTACAGCTAATGCTGTTGTCCATTACCAGTCTATGAAATTAGGGACCAGCGTTTTTAAATTAAATTTACGCCATCATTCGTCACCAAAACCTCGCCTGTCAGTCAGTCGAGCAAGCCACTGCTGGAAAGTAAAGTTTGCGTTTGAGGGAAAAAGTTGTTAAGGTGGCATATTCCTATTAAATTTATAAGAAATTCAATGCGACACGATAAGCCGATCATGACGGAGTGTCGATTTTAAGCCCCGCCATTTTTTTATGAGCATGATCACCTTATGTTAAGTGACTACCGCCGCCCATGATCAACCGCAACACCACGGGAATTGCAGGTGCGTTGCCGGCCCTTTAGAAAGGAGTAAGCTCTTTTCTTAAAGGTCCCCAGGTCGTATCGGTCCGGAAAAATCGATTGCATAAATATGTCATATTCGAGTTGTCATGTATGGGTGGTATAATAAAATGGAATATAAAATAACTCCTCTCAATCTCTCTTAAACCCAATCAACTTGTTGAAGAAATAATTAGAAAAATAAATATCACTGTCACCACATGATGGGGCAAAGCCATAAGCACATAATGATGTGTGGCCGTGGAAAGAAAAGGGGATATCTCCCGCCGAACAAGGTGTTCAGCCCGGGGAGCGGCCAACGCTTTGTGTGTTAATTCGGAGACGTTCTGTATATATGGAACTTTGATAGCGCGATTTAGGCTTAGGTACGTTTCTAGATGATAATAAGGAGATGATAAATCTGTCACAGTTGCATTGCGTAAGGTACGAGTAACTATATAAAAGCAAGAAAAAGTTATTACTGATGTAACTACATATTTCAGACAAATTGTAATAAAACTATTTCGTATATGTAATGTATTAAGTAAACACGTATATATTTTGAATCTCTTTATCAAACCCTGATGGAAATGTTGGTGTACATTATATATTTAAAAAATGGATTTTTTAATATATACATATACATATACATAAGTTACCCGACACTATTCCGATGATATCCCGGACGTCAGTCTGAGCGAGATTAGAATGGCTCTCTAGCACCTTAAAAACGGTAGGGTCCAGGTGAGGATGGAATTACAGCGGAGCGTCTGAAAGCGGGTGGAACACCGTTACTTGAAGTCCTTCAGAAGCTCTTCAATTCCGTCCTCCATGGTGGCACTACTCCGGAGGCGTGGAGCAGAAGTGCGGTGGTCTTGTTCTTTAAGAAAGGCGACAACGCTCTCTTGAAGAACTATAGACCGATTTCCCTTCTGAGCCGCATCTACGTGCTGTTTTCGAGAGTCACTATGAATCGTCTCGCACGCAGACTTGACGACTTCCAGCCTCCCGAACAAGCCGGTTTCCGAAAAGGCTTCAGTACCATAGACCACATACATACCCTGCGGCAGCTTGTACAGAAGACCGAAGAGTACAATCTACCACTTTGCCCGGCGTATGTGGACTATGAGAATGCCTTTGATTCCGTCGAAATTTGGGCGGTGCTACAGTCCCTTCAGCGGTGTCAAGTTGACTGTCGGTATATCGAAGTGCTGATGTGTTTGTACAGTAGGGATACGATGGCTATCCGAGTACAGAACCAGAGTTCGAATCCTATCCAACTGCAGAGAGGTCTAAGACACTTGTGACGTTATATCTCCGAAACTCTTCACCGCTGCGTTGGAAGACGTTTTCAAGCTACTGGACTGGAAGGGATTCGGTATTAACATCAATGGCGAGTACATCAATCACCTTCGATTTGCCGACGATATAGTCCTTATGGCAGAATCCCTGGAGGACCTTAGCACTATGCTCAATGACCTCAATGGTGTCTCCCAACGGATAGGTCTTAAGATGAACATGGACAAAACGAAGATCATGTTTAATGTCCATGTCACACCTATGCCGGTAGTTGTTGGGAGCGCTATGCTCGAAGTTGTTGACGAGTACGTTTATCTGGGACAAATAGTCCGACTAGGTAAGTCCAACTTCGATCGAGAGGTCTATCGATGGATGAACCGAGAGGTCTATCGATCGGCTGAGCAGCGTTCGGGAAATTACGACACATCTTCTCGTCAGGTATACCTCAATCTCTGAAAACTAAAGTGTATAACCAGTGCGTGTTGCCAGTGATGACTTACGGATCAGAGACGTGGTCCTTCGCTGCTGGCCGTATGAGGACGCTCAAGGTCGCTCAGCGAGCTATGGAGAGGGCTATGCTCGGAGTTTCCCTGCGTGTTAGACTCAGAAATGAGGATATCCGCAGTAAAACCAGAGTGACCGACATAGCCCAACGAATTAGTAAGCTGAAGTGGCAATGGGCCGGCCATATAGCTCGAAGAGCCGATAACCAATGGGGAAGAAAGGTTCTCAAGTGGCAGCCTCGTATCGGTAGGCGTAGTGTAGGGCGACCCCCCACTAGATGGAGTGATGACCTGGTAAGACATGCAGGAAGTCGATGGATGCAGGTGGCTCAGGACCGTGCTTTGTGGCATTGCTTGGGGGAGGCCTATGTTCAGCAGTGGACTTGTGAAGGGCTGTAATGATGAAGATGATGATGATACATAAGTGGGCAGCGTTCGGGAAATTTCGACACATCTTCTTGTTAGGTATACCTCAAAACATTAAAACGAGATTGTACAACCGGTGTGTGTTGGCAGTGATGACTTATGAATCTGAGACCTAAAAATTTTATAGACTAAAAATTCAAAGGCGTTCTATGTGTTTACTGTAAAAACTAATCCACTTAACAAAAAGATTGCGGAAAGTTCTTAGCGTTTCGCTTACTAATATCATACTCCAAGATCCCAGGGCCACCAGCCGTCACTTATTTTCTGATGAACGAAATGTGTAAGATTGAGTATTAGTAGTATTGAGTGTTAGTATGTACTATGATCGCATGCCTGCTTGCTAGCTTGGCTAGACCGCCATTTTCCAGGCATCAAATAATCAAAGTACGTAAAAACATTGCTAACCTCACGTTAATTCTCATAGCTTGTTTTTACGCATATTTTAGGTAATATCTTTATAAATTTGTCATTAATACTCCCAGACACTTTCCGTCGGTAGTATCGCTTTGCAGACGCTTTAAAGCTCTCTAAAAATTACTCACATTTCTGAAGCTCTACTTTTATATATGTTAGCTAGACAAACACTTTAAAACGTTTTACAAGAAACCCGAGTTCTGCATTTCTAAAAAATAAAGTATTTCCAGAATATTTGAAGCTCACTAAAACGCTTAACAGCAGCGTGGTGGACTAATTTATTCAGAACTCTCTCAGAAATAGAGGAGGTCGGTAATGGTGATAAAATTTACCTGGTCAGTTTCATAAATACATATAAATTGATGATCTCAACTGAACAGAAATCCAATCTTTGCCATTTATGGGAAATCTCTACGGGCCGCGGGTTCAAATATTTTCACGTTTGTAATTGCCTCCGATCTTCAATGCGATTATGTAGCTCTAGTGAAAATCACTCTGCAAAAGTTACGTTTATTAATAGAATCAGGTGTTACTTTGTATAAATCCATTATAATAAAGATATTAATAGTTACTTAAGTAAGTTAAGGCGGCTGACCGCTAGCGGTTAGCGTAACTTATCGGTCAGCCGCCTTAGACTCTACATCACCTGGAGATGCCTCGTGTAGAGGCGAAACACGTGTCGTATTATCGTCGATGGTGTGTCTTTCCTAGAATAGGGGTTTTGGGAGTAGTGGTGTTGGGAGTAGAGGTGCTGGGATTAGTGGTGACGGGATTAGTGCACGCAATTGAGGGAGGGCGGGAGGTGCTCTTCAAACTAGGTAAGTTATATCATTTTATTTTATTCATTTCATTTTATTTTATTCATAACTATTAATATCTTTATTAGAGTTATGTTTTTCATTACTGTAACACTTTGTAACTAAAATTATGTATATTTTATGTATATTAAAATTATGTATATATTATTACATATTACTATGGAAAACACATCAGCTAATTATGGAAACTTATATTTATTCAACACAATAGAACTTAATGTCAAACACTAAAACAAAAAAAAACTACTTTTCCCACCATAATTACACAGTGACGTTCTTACTACTGGTTTTTGTCCGTATACAATATATGATTGTTAAACGCCTCCACAACATAGGAGAATTTATTGATAAAAAGAAGAAATATACATAGGACACAGCGCGGTCTACACTTATTTGATTATTTAGCATACAAAAATTCAGCGTACAAAAGAGAAATATTGGAATCTCATAATTATCTTTTAGAAAATTATTGTTAAATTCGTTATGTCATATCATCTTTATATCACACACTGGCTGATTATCATGGAAAAATAATATAACATGCGATTTTTAGAATTATTTGTCTGATTTTATAGTTAGGTAAAATACGTAAATTAATAAAAGTTATTATTATATTTAAACAAATCAAACCTATGTTACAAAATCGTGCCATATATTAAACAAATCGTCAGTTTAACGGAAAAATTGGCAATATTCTTTGTAGAAGGATTATGATCCACCTTTACCTTTGGCTCTATTTACACGGGTAACGTAATCGCTTTCTTTACTTTTCTTTGCGCCTAGCTACGACATAAAATCTCTTTTTTGATTCGGTTACCTTTAAACCGAATACAAAGCTCTAGACTTAAGTTGTATGAAAATTTTTTTGTAAAGAATATTTACGTATAAATAAGAAATTTTCCTAAGAAAAAGTAGATTTTGTTTAAAAGTTTAGAAATAAGTGTTCTATACTATATGGCCTGACTTAGCTTTACATAATTGCAATGCTTGTTTTATTCAATTAGTAGCATTTTTATTCTTTTTTCTTTATCTAAATGTCTATGAACAAAATGCAGCCTTATTTCATAGTGTCTTCTTTTAATCAATTACGACTTTTTTAATACAGTAAACAAGCTTTGATTCCTCAGATACAGATTGGGGGCGTACTCCCAATTCCAGTGTGGCAAAAACTCATCAACTGTACAGAAAATCTTATAGAGAAACAAGATGTGTTTTCAATCACATAGGCACTCCCTCGTCCTGACTTATCTTTCCTCGTAGTAACGTTTAATGAGGTAGTTCACTGGGATATAGTGTCAAAACGCGGAGTCAGTTTGCACAAATATTGATTGGCTCCTGGCTAGCCAGGACCAAAAGACCGGCGGTGAATAGTAAACAGTTACTCTTGTCACTTGTCGAAACCTAAACTGAAAGCCTTATATTGTACATAGTACACGAACAACCTAGGTTAGGTCCTCGGAGAAAAAATTACTGAAAATTTAATGCTCGACGATTTATAAAAACGTCCTTCTGACTTACTCTATGCTCAGTTGTAAGGAAAGTTACATTTTATTACATCATGTGTGTAGAAAAGTAAAAGGAAGTTTAGTCTTCAAATTTTTAAGAGACCACCCCTGAAGTTACATCTTTTTAATAAAAAAATTAATATCAAAATCTGTTTAAAAAATGCGAAAATATTACATCACATATTATTTGTTGTATTTACGTCAAACTTAAATCAATTAGACAGTGCAAATTGTAGTAATCTTATATCTAAATATCCCTTATAAAGAACCTATTTCAATATACTTTAATAAGGCTTGTTACTTTTGTTCGAGTTTTGAGGCTCGGTACACTTCAATCTTTTTTTTAATTTCTTCTACTATTTCATGTCACTTTTACGTCACCGTTGCGTGAGCTTTTGCGTCAATACTGCGTCGTTTATGCAAAATTCGCGGCCTCACCCACTTAACGAAACTAAAATAGATTCACGAAAAAATTAATTCTAAATTAGTCAGGAACTCGGTCGATATAAAGGGTGGCAGAACTTCCCTGTATTCCAAACATCCTTAAAAATGCGAAGATGTCCGTGTCCAGACAGACATAATATAAGCTTGTTACATTTTAAAAATTACACAAACTAACAATGAGCTCCATTTAAATAAGCTCGCAGTTTTATCGAACCTTCATTTTTGTCCTGAACACTTTTTAATAGAATTTTCTTTAATATTTAATCATTGCTTATAGTTCATTTTTATTTTCAAATATATTAAACTCTTATTACGAGTTTAATAAGAGCTTTTTCTACAAGATAATAAAAAATTGCATGGTGGTCGCTCTCCGTTCAAAACAAGCAAGTTCAAAAATGGCCGCCATATTTGTTAAAGTAAGATTAGGACCCGCCTTTACGAGGTTTACACAGCCAACAACATTGCGTATAATCGCTTTTCTTACTTTCACGTTGTTTTAACTTTCCGATAAAATCTTGTTTTTAAATATAAGAAACAAAGTTATGACCTATTTTTTTTAAAGACTCTTTGTGAATAATATTGCTGACGGCAAAAGAGTCCATTGTAAATAAAATTCTTTTGTTTCAAATAATAAAGATAGCGTAATCATTTTAAAATATAGAAGAGGTCGGGTGGGCACAGCCCAGTCCATGTTGGTTAACCAACCCAAAATTTTATGGGTCCACCCTTAACAGAAGTAAAAAACTTTACACAAAAACAATTTAAATAAATATAATAATTTGAAGCCAAGGAACCAAAATATAAAAATCCACTTTTTAATTTTATTGCGTATATTGGGATTTGGTTTCAACGGCCATCTGTATTTAGGAAAGCAAAGCTACCCCTAAAAAGAACCCTAGATATGCCGATGGATACACTACTGCTTAGCGGCAGGAATATCTAAGCGGGTGTACCAATACAAAGTGACCTAGAGACTAAAAAGAGAAGCTCTCCCAACAACTAAAACTCAACAACAGACATCTGACCACATTCACAACCACACATACAGACACGTACAGTAATAACAACATGCGCGCACTGTTGACAAACATCGCTTGGAAAATTTTCTTACACTCATCATGCTGGTAAGAATGGTTAACAAACATCGCTTGGAAAATTTTCTTACGCTCATTTACAACTAACAAATCCTTTTCAATACTCATATGCTGGTCAGACTGGTTAACAAACATCGCTTGGAAAATTTTCATATACTCATCATGCTGGTCAGACTGGTTAACAAACATGCTTGGAAAATTTTCATATACTCATCATGCTGGTCAGACTGGTTAACAAACATCGCTTGAAAAATTTTCTTACACTCATCATGCTGGTTAGACTGGTTAACAAACATCGCTTGGAAAATTTTCATATACTCATCATGCTGGTCAAACTGGTTAACAAACATCGCTTGGAAAATTTTCATATACTCATCATGCTGGTCAGACTGGTTAACAAACATCGCTTGGAAAATTTTCATATAATCTTCATGCTGGTCAGACTGGTTAACAAACATCGCTTGGAAAATTTTTCATATACTCATCATGCTGGTCAGACTGGTTAACAAACACCGCTTGGAAAATTTTCATATACTCATCATGCTGGTCAGACTGGATAACAAACATCGCTTGGAAAATTTTCATATACTCATCATGCTTGAGTAAGACTGGCTTAACAAACATCGCTTGGAAAATTTTCATATAATTACTCATCATGCTGGTCAGACTGGTTAACAAACATCGCTTGGAAATTTTTCATATACTCATCATGCTGGTCAGGCTGGTTAACAAACATCGCTTGGAAAATTTTCATATACCCATCATGCTGGTCAGACGGGTTAACATACATCGCTTGGAAAATTTTCTTACACTCATCATGCTGGTCAGACTGGTTAGCAAGCGCAGAGCCTTATACCTTCGTACAGCTAATGTTGTTGTCCATTACCAGTCTATGAAATTAGGGATCAGCGTTTTTAAATTAAATTTCCGTCATTATTCCTCACCAAAACCTCGCCTGTCAGTCAGTCGATCAAGTGACTGCTTGAAAGTAAAGTTTGCGTTTGAGGGAAAAGGTGGTTAAGGTGGCATATTCTGAATAAATTTATAAGAAATTCAATGGGACACGAAAAACCGATCGTGACGGAGTGTCGACTTTAAGACCCGCCATTTGAACAAATATGTCATCTTCAAGTCATCATGTATGGGTATCATAATAAAATGATAAAATAACTCCTCTCAATCTCACTTAAATTCAATCAAGTTGTAGAAGAAGAAGAAGAAAGCCATTAACACATAATGATGTGTGGTCGTGGAAGGAAAAGGGGATATCTCCCGCCGGACAAGGTGTTCAGCCAGGGGAGCGGTCAACGCTCCGTGTGTTAATTCGGAGACGCTCTGTATATATGGAACTTTGATGAGCGCGATTTAGGCTGAGGTGCGTTTCCCTTGTGGCAAGATGATAAATTTACCAGTTATTAAGTAGCTGTTATAAAACCTAAACGCACTAACTTAAAACGGTTATTCAGTTATTAGGAACTGATGGAATAACTAACGTCAAATATGTTTATATAAGCATAATTATGTTTTACCGTAATTTGTGTGTGATTAACAAAACAAAAACAGCACTACCGTTGTATAAAAGTAACCGCTACATTAATTTTAATGAACGTCTATTAATCAAATCACTGAGAAACTAAAATACAAGCTTGGCGTTCGTGTGTAGAATCGACAAGGGAATTAACACGCAAGAGTAGGCATAACACTGTGAATACTTTAAGTTGTAATTTATTTTTACTTATTTTATATTCTTCTGGCAGTTTGGTGACACTGAATGCCTTCCTATAAAAATATCCACTCCATAGTACATATTGCATGAATGTCAAAATGTCATACAGGAACATCTCTGAGTCGAAACAACTCTTATTTTTTGCCATTTGACTGCCTCCGCATCAACGTATTACCGTCAACCGAGTGCTTTCTGATCGGTTTATCCCCTGGCCTTACAGAGACATTGCACCTTTTTGCATTATTTATCGTTTTCACCACGGCGATACCAAATTACATTATCATATGTTACAGCACATTCTAAATTCCATCCAAATATGCCGTAGGTATTAACAAGTTATCAAGTTATAATTTTTACGATACGATCTAAGATTTACAAGAGTGAGTGTAGTAGAACAGTGCGCTTTATCATCTAGTGTTTAATCACCACTTACCACAAAGTGGGGTTGTAGTCAAACACTAACTTATAATAAGTAAAAATAAAAAATAAAATTATATTGGCAAACTATAATGACCATTTTTCTTGGAATTTCTGCAACGGTCGGCCGCATTCTAGATTCTTTCTTAATTAAAAGTTTTATATCAATTTTTCTTTACTGTAATAAGGTAAGAATTTTCAATAAAAGAGCAAACAGTTTTATAAAAGGTGTCAATGCACCTATAAATCATCTGTCGTTGTGGATGTTCATTGACAGCTATGGCTATACATATTATCGCGTGTAACTCCTTATTTCTATGTTATGTTTATGTATTTAAATTATGATTATGGTTTTACTCTGACAAGCCTCAATTTTTATTGGTGCCAACGAATAAAACTTCAACCATTAAAAATGAAAACACCCTTACCTTGCCCGTCAAGCGAGGCAACGGTGACAAATACGGCGGTATGGATAGCAATAGACCTTTAATTGCTTACGGTAGAATAAATAAATGAGTTACTATTAGAGAAAGGTTACGTACCGACAAAAAAGAAGAAAAGATATCAAAGTTTTAGTTGATTAATTATACGTTGAAATTGTATTATTATAAAGGGATTAACATTCACTAAATCAAATATGAAGGTAGAGAAAATTTCACATGTACGTAATGAAAGTTATGAAGAATTATCTAAAAAAGAATAATTAACACCATTTAAAAAAGATCAAAAACATATATTTATGATAGATTTTGTAAATAATAAACGAGAAATATTGATTTATATTTTTTAAATTGCATTATAAATATTATATTTCAATTTTAAGAATACTTTTTGTCTGTTCTTTAAATCTGCAAAATGCTGTCCATCATAATAAATACAGTCATGATGTCACTGATCACGCTTAAGGCTTGAACGAATTAACCACTTCGTTCAAGGCTTAAGGGTATTAGTGTAAGCAGAAAGTACTAATCTACCAAGGATAAATAAATTGATGGTGGCAAAATTTTGTGTATGCAATCCCAATTTTTGTTCTGCTGAGTTGAGAAATGTGAAAACACCAATTTAAATACCTATTACCAACTTTTGTTTATACAAAAACACAATACCAGGTCAGAGTGTATTTTGATAAAACATAACTTAGAAGCTATCATAGTTTTGTTTATCTATAATTACAATGATTAGCAATTATGAGTTATAATATCAAGTTAACGTAATTTATTTCAAAATTTGACTTGCGATACTCTTTACCTCATGTTGTTTTGTTTTGTATAAATGATAGTTAAATACTTACATTAGAATGATCTTCACAGAAGAGTAGTCTAGTTTTTGTAGACAATATATTCGGTTATCTTCTTGGCAGTTTTAATCAAGTATTTCTTATATTTAAATCAGTTGGCACTTGAACATATAACTTTCCCGGCATTCTTATGCTCGTATATTTGCAGTCAGGCACACAACAAAAATGATATAAATGATAACTCATTATTAAACATTAAAAGTATTTTATTCATTAGCAAAATTAGCAAAATTCTCGGACAGTGACGTCTCGAACAGCATGGCGGCTAGCGTTCTCACGCGAAAATTTAAAACGATAGATTAGATAGATTAAAAGTAATTTTTGTGGCACTATTCGGTTTTAAAAAATGTATATAAAAATAAAGGTGGTTCATTATCACTCTAGAATTGATTTAAAACACTTTTTTACTTTAGGTGTAATACCCTATTGGGTTAAGTATACAGAATTATAAAAAAATGCATACAGTATAGCAACAAAAGGAAGAAAAGGATCCTGGAGAGAAATACGTCACTAACATCTGTTTCTTCTATACCCTAAATATAATAAACTATGCCTGAGAAGGTATATTTATTACAATCTGTTTCGTTCTATCTGGCATCAGCAATCTAAAAACGTAAATATCTTTGCATTGCGGCTTTCGTTCCGCTTCGTTTCGTCCCGTTGTAACTAACTCTCGTATTACAAACTTGTGTCTGAAGTCGAGTCTTTGCTGAACAGAGTCTCGGATTGGGGGCGACTAAATCTAGTCCAGTTTAACCCCCAGAAGACACAAGTTTGCGCGTTAACCGCTAAAAAGAACCCCTTTGTCGTATCTCCTCAGTTTCAAGGCACTCCCCTTGTTGCCTCAGCCAGTATCGGAATCCTCGGCGTCGACATATCGAGTGACGTGCAGTTTCGTGGTCACTTGGAAAAGAAGGCCAAATTGGCCTCTAAAAAGCTTGGCGTGCTCAGCAGAGCCGGACAGTATTTCATGCCGGCACACCGTCTGCAACTTTACAAGGCGCAGGTTCGGCCGCACATGGAATACTGTTCCCATCTCTGGGCTGGGGCTTCACAGTACCAGCTTCTTCCACTTGACCGCATCCAGCGCAGAGCGGCTCGAATCGTCGACGACCGAGTGCTTTCCGATCGGCTCGATTCACTGGCACTGCGAAGAGATGTTGCATCTCTTTGCATTTTCTTTCGCATATACCATGGAGAGTGCTCTGAGAAATTGTTCGGATTAATCCCAGCCGCCAAATTTCGTGAACGCACTACGCGGCAAACGTCCCGATACCATCCACACCATCTGGATGCTTGGCGGTCCACCACTGTGCGTTTCAAGAGGAGTTTTCTTCCGCGTACAACCTCTCTGTGGAATAGTTTACCACCAGTTTCCCTGCCGTCCGATTAGTCTCGCTTCAGCTTTTAAACGAGAAAGCTATGTCGCTTACGATCAGAATACACACTACGCAACAGGATAACGTAAAATTAAAATGGTAAATAACCGTAATAAAAATAAGAAGCGACCGTGTTGACGTAAAGAAGCAGGCATAAATATGATAAGTCTAATGAATTAAATATCTAATGACCTATCGACTTACAGTATTAGTGATTACAAACACGTTGGTGGAGAGCATACTACGCGCGGGGAAGTGGGGGCGAAATTAGAATTTGAGCTGAGGTAGTACGTAGTATGGGCCCTTAAATGGCTTGTTTCTTGCCGCCTGATACCCCCCGCTTACCTCAGTCTCGCTTCGGCTTTCGAACGGGAAAGCTGTGTCGCTTACGACTGTAATACACATTACGCAATATTACGACGTTATATTAAAATGGGAAATAACCGTAATAAGCGACTGGGTTGTCGTAAATAAATATGATAAACCTAATGAAATAACTATTTAACCACCTATCTACTTACAGTATTAGTGATTACAAACATGTTGGCAGATAGCATACGACGTGCGGGGAAGTGGTAGTAGAAGATAGTACAGGCTCTTAATTTTTACCTTGAAGACGTTGCAATCGAAAGAGAAACACAAATTCTGTCAAATTATTCCACTCTTTTTCTGTACGCCCACAAAGTGATGGAGATTCGCCAAACGGCTGATTTAACAATGATGGAGGGAAGATACAAGAATTAATTCTTCCTCTTTAATGGCCCGTAAAAAAACACTACTGAACACTAATGAACGCTACTGAATGGGCCTCATACACTGTTTATCTTTATCGTTCCGTATAAACTCCGCGACAAGATACTAAAATATTTACTTCGTATTACTAGTATTCATTTATTAATAGATCGATTTTATAAAATGTTATTGACAAAACAAAAAGTTAAGGAGTCTATCTAGACCATACTTTTACCTATTTCTGTCGCCAAATAGCATTGCGTGCACTGCTCTGTTCCTGTCTGAAGGGAATAGAGAATCAGTGTAATTCAGGCTGTAGTCCATGTTAAACATCAGTAGTGACACGCGCTTAAAACGCGGTAGACTGTTCGAGACATTTGCCTTTTACCTTTTTTACCTTGTTTTAAGTTGGCAGCAGCTATTCATGGACTTCAGAAGACACCATCAGGTGGTTGTAAGTCCATTTATAAATGCTGTTTTATAAGAAAATACATACGGAATAAATTTTATTTCTACAACAGAATTTTCTTTCAGCTTCGCTGAAAAAGAATTGTCACAAATCCCCCAATCGTAAAGTGAACCTATCATACTAAAAAGACGCAATTCTCTGCCATTGTCTTTAGACAAAGACGTCTGTTGACTGTTATTGTTCAAGCGTAGTTTTCTGCTACCATAATGAAAACAAAAAAGATTGGAATCTTTCTGCCTAAGCTGGCTTAAGTGTTAAACCGTAACTTTTAAATAGCAACTTTCGACTTTATTTTGTTGAATAGAAAATAAAATTTTAAGGAATGTTGAAGCGATTGTAAAATGGAATTTTATACTGCCCTCAACTTCAGCCAAAAACTTCAAATTAAATTAGTTTTCTTATTATTTAATTATTCAGTTGCAGTTATAGTTATGGTTAAGGTATTAATAACTTTGTTAAGTTTTAATTTGAAGTTGTAGTTTGAATTTAAGACACATGGTAGTGTGTCAGCCACATTCTGAAAAGAAAAGAGCGACGCACCGGCAGTGTGTATATTTATAGAAACTATTTCATGCTGTTTTTGTATTCACCATAACTCAAAAACTATTACAATTATCTATATTTTTATTAGCAATAATTATTGGTTAATAGAATCGTTTATTTTCAACCACAATGACTTAAATGACAACGTATTGATTAAACTAAACACTTACACAACTATAATTATTGGCCATTGTGAGAGACCAAAACCTGTACTAGGATACGCTGTGTTTCAGTTTTCCGATTCTTCTCACTCGAACTATCATTATGGTTTTGTCACAATGTAACTTAATATACAATAATTAATAAAAAAAAGTTACACCTTTGAAAAGATAGAAAATGGTACGATAAATAGATACTTAATTATAAGTTAGTTATACTCGTACATACATAAAAGTGTACGTGTGCTCGTACACACACACACACACACACACACACACACACACACACACACACACACACACACACACACACACACACACACACACACACAAACACACACACATAAACACACACACACACACACACACACAAACACACAAACACATAAACACACACACACACACACACACACACACACACACACACACACACACAAACACACACACAAACACACACACAAACACACACACACACACACACGCACGCACGCATGCACGCACGCACGCACGCATGCTCGCACGCACGCACGCACGCACGCACGCACGCACGCACGCACGCACGCACGCACGCACGCACGCACGCACGCACGCACGCACGCACGCACGCACGCACGCACGCACGCACGCACGCACGCACGCACGCACGCACGCACGCACGCACGCACGCACGCACGCACGCACGCACGCACGCACGCACGCACGCACGCACGCACGCACGCACGCACGCACGCACGCACGCACGCACGCACACACACACACACACACACACACACACACAAACATTCGCACGAAATTTATTTTTCTCTCAATTAAATGTCTTTTCACATAAACATCCATAAATCTTGTCAACTTTTAAATTCACAAAATAATGAATTAAAAGACGTGTACATATACTGAAACATTATTATTTTACTACATTACATAATAAGAAGTGCTAACCAGAAGGCATTATCTCAGAAATGCCTATGCCCAGCAATGTACTAAAAAGGTTACTAGCAATAATGCCAATGGATGCCAAACTAGTAATGTATAGGTCAATGGCCAAAACACGTTACGTATCTAACAATATGACGCAGATGAAAATCTTATTGTATTGTTATAATAAAAAATGAAAAGTAAATAATAATAAAATTTTTGGTTGTGTAATAAATGTTCTATAGGTAAAAACTATGTTTTTAACAATAGTAAACAAGAAGTTTATTTATTAATTGTGTTCATAAGTATGTTGCACTTATAAAACGCATTCAACACTTTTGATTAAATAAAATTAAAGTAAAAAATAAACCTCTAATCGACGCATAATAAAAAAGCAAATGTGTATATGTTTACATAAATTACGTGCATTTTATTTAACGTAGCTACAACACTTAATGTAAGTACCCATCAAACAGACATGGCGCACTAATCGTTAAAAGAAAGAGAACAAAATCATCTAAAAATCGCTTTCGTGCTCGTTGTAAAATCGCTGAGGGCATAAAAGAAGTAATGTATGTAGACACCCAGTACATAACAATACGTGACCTGAAAGCTTTCCATTCGGGTCACGTGCTCCTCGCGTGCCGTATTTGGGCGCCTCTTGGCGTAATGCCTCTACTGATTTTTCTTACCTTGTCATTTTATAAGAATTCCATAACCCCAACATAAAAATGTATAATCCGTGAACTCAACAAAATAATGAGCTTAGCTATAAATGCTTATACAAGATGATTCTTTGATGTAAATTAGCTTATTATTATATTAGCTATTTTACACCTTTTCCGTAATTAAAACAATTTAAGCTATACAGAAACCATGGAACGTTCATAGACATTTATTTCTTTTTTTTTAAACATAGGCCTCTTGTTTTTCATAGATTACCACAAAAACGCTCTTATTCTACTAAGAATATCCTCCTAATTTTTATTGTATCATGCAGCGGAATAGCACAGAGTGCAGAGGATAAACATCTGTATAATATCATATATTTAATATGTAATATCTCTTTAAACCAGCAAGTGGCACTGTTAGCTGTCCAGACCTACTAAGTTTTATTAACAAAAGGCACTATATTAAATCGACTCGCATACTCCATATCCATGTACCGTAATGTCAGAACCATATTACACAGGCAAAACTCTTTTAGCCGAATAAAAGTAAAACATTCAATAAGATTTGTGGATACATTGATTGTTGATTTACCAGTGTTTTTGAAGTTTTTTTTAAATAATTAGTTGATGTGTGTTTCACTCTACTTCCCCTTATTTTTTTTCAAAGTGTATATATAATATATCAGAATACATAGAAACCGTTCAAGATTATATCATCATCTGAGAGGTATGATTCACTTTCAGCCTAGGAGTACGTCTGTATGGGATCCCCCTTTGATGCACTACCGTGTTTCGGATTGCAAGGTAAAGAGAGTCGGTATAATTACAGGCTCCGAGGCATTCCACCTTATTCTTCAGAAGTAGCAACTCATCTATAGCCTTCTTTTATCGAATTTGGCTGCAGGTTTCCATGAACTGCATTAGCTACTTACCATTAGGTAGATTCGTAGAATACTATAATATACAATAGAATGTAAACTGTCAACCTTATTTTGTATGAGGATAGGTGTCGCCGGGAGCACACATACAAGCAATTACGTTGTATTATCACTACTACAAACTCGATTCGCTGTATTGACAGACTGAGAGAAATTACACATTTTAGAATTTTGATTACTGTTTTTGATACATCAATATTTCTTTATTTTTGTTTCTAATATTCATAAAATATAGATAGTTTTGACTTACTGGTTTAAGGATACGTCTCCTATATTTAAACTCCATTTCACGCTGTTCTTTCGACACATTTGCACAACTTGCCAATTTTTATTAAATAATTTGCATGCAGCGATGTTTAACACCAAAATTGGAAACGATTGATTGTGTTGACATTTATAGGTGTGAATTGACATGTTAGTGGCTAAGCGGGCTCCGCCCACTCCCCCGTTCTATTATCTATGTATTATAGTATTCTATGGGTAGACTGTAAACTCATTTGGCACTTCAATTTTATTAAAAAAATCTTCAATAGAATTATAAAACACAGTGTGGTGACGGTGTAAGAATATCCACTACTTCTTGACATCCCGTGGGTGCCGTTACAAGCGACACAGGGGGTAAATCGGAAGATGGCTGCAGCGTCTTCCTAATAACGACTAAAATGAAAGTTGCGGTTGTCAACCCTCTTGTGTGTCAACCTTAGCAGATATCCCCGCTATGAGACGATCTATGTTCATCAACAATTAATAGGCTGTAACGGTAAAGTTAAAATTATAAAAAATATATTAAACGTTATGTTTTTTAATTATGTTTATAGTTGGGTATAGACGTAACCAACTTTCCAAAGAATGGCATAGCAATAAGCGAAATCATGATTGATTAAAAGAAAATCTTCTTGGATATTGGGGAACCTAAGTCACATATCCCCATCAACAACCAAGTTAGTACTTCTAGTGAGAGGATTAGTAATTTATTTCGTGTAACATTCCGGTAGATAGCGCGATGTTTACCATCCCGAATTTACTCCGGACTTTTTAGTGTAAATATAAATTCTTGTAATAATTTGACCACAACATCACTAAATTTAGTGCAAATGTTATAATTTTTTTATTGAGCTCTAATCCAATATATGATAATATGTGAATTTTAGTCCATAAATATAGAATTTGTTCATAACTTACCCTACCGCCTCCTATGAATCCGGCATGCATAGCTATGAGTCATCTTTTCGACAAAACAAATATATTTTGTGAATATGACCTCATTCGGTCAAGTATAGTAGGTATATGATCACTAACAGATGCAAAGATTGTTATGTGCTAATAATCAGGATAAAGATTTTTAACATTCAGCGCAGCCTTCCACCGCCGCTGCTTAAAGTTTTTATAGAAAAGGGGTGACAAAAGAGCACTCAGTCTACCTGATGGTAAGTGGATGCTGTGGCCCATCTATCGTCGATTAAGAGTCAAAATGTACACTTGGTCCGTGCAGAATCCGTACCCGCGGCACTGCAACCAAACGCTTAGATACTTCTCTACCGAAACGTTTGTTTTATAGATAACTTTATGGATAATGTTAAAGTTATAATACTTTTATTTCACAAGATCACTGATCAAAGGAAGTTGCTTTATTTTCTATTTCCGTGATTTTGTTAAGACCATCATTGTAGTTTACAGTTAACTGAATATTAATAAGAGCTTAATTGAAGAGAAACTTAGGTATGATTGATTTAAGCTATTGTGAAACATTTGCATATAATCGTAGTAGATAGTTTCTGAATTGTAAAGCAAGGTAAATTCAATAATGATAATTTTGGCGTAATTATATTGATAACCACAGTAAACAAGATAAAAATTATGAAACAGTAAATATGAAACAATAGGTATATACCTCATATATTGTTTCATATTTACTGATATATGATGAAACAATATATAACCAATAGATTGTTTCGTTATATTAGTGTATATCTAGTATAATTTCTTGAAGTATTGCGGTTTTTTTGTTATTAGGTTAAATATCGTCTTAATCCTACAGAGAATCTATGTAAATACCGTAAAAAGGTTTTTCATATTTGATACAAGATTGATATTATATAATACAATTTAGTAATTTTACCGATACATTGACTCTGTAGATTATAATGGTTGGACTGGGAAAAGTCTTATAATAAAAAAACAAAAGAAGCTAAATTAATATAGTAAAAGTCCATCCATTGTTTTTCACAAAAATAATAGGTCCTATAAAACAATATTTTAATTTTGAAATAGTGAAATAAACATAATATTAAATTCACATAGGGTATAAATCATATTCCATTCATTTTGTATTTTTGAAGCATAATGTCTCATTACGAGTAAATAGAATCTCCAGTTCTCATTGAGCAAATGCTCGTCAAAAGCGAAACATTGAGTCAGGTCATTTCCCAATCGAGCAGACTTATGCTGCAACCAAAATATTATAGCAGCAGCATGGATTTACCACGTTATAAATTACCCACGCAGCGAAAAATGCAGCAATAAAAAATATACTTTATCTATAAATCATAAAACAAACAAAGAGTTAGTTAGACACCACTCTAGAATTTATGTGAACTTTATGTCTATTTAGTCTATAGTCTAAGCGGTGACCCTTGAAAAAGGTTGGCCACACAGAATAAGTAGAAAAATATCCTTTTTTTATTTTCGGGGTATTAGTTAAATAATAATTCTGGTGGTTTGTAACTTGCCCAATTTTTTAAATTAATATTTTTAAAATTTCTTTGGCAAAATAGATACTTATACAAAACGTAATTACAATTCTTTTATTTGATAGAGTTTGATCAGTAAATTATGAGTCTGGCACCCTTATTCTTGGCGCAACTGTTTCGCAGATCACCCTTAATATTTCGACGACAAATTTTCTTTACAAGATATAAGGAAAAATTAAATATCAAAATTTTTGTCTTTTTTTATTTCTCTCTTAAATGAAGTAATTTTAAATTTCTTAATAATTATTTAAGAATTTCTAATGACGTAGTTGTACATAAATGTTCTAACGACTCCGAATAATTAAGCGAACAGAATAATTGTTTAAAAAACTATAACTTTGTAGCATAGCATAACAAGTTAATTTGATGACTAACATTTTTGAACGGTTATCGCTTGGACTAGTAGTTATTAGAAAACCTGACTACAAGTTTCATGTCCCAAGTTAGATTTCTTGATCATATAAGTCCATTATGAACGTTGTTGATTTGGGCTGAGCTGAGTGTACAGTTGTTTTTGTTTGACCGATCATGCAGCATAATTTTTCTACGACAAAATACTTACAAGCTTAAAGTGTAAATTGTAACATTAGTTTTATAATATAGTAACATATATATATATATATATATATATATATATATATATATATATATATATATATATAATATGTATACGGAGTTTTCAAAATTGGTAAATATTATAGAACATAACGCAAACATTAATCATTATCGAGAAATAAACCATTAATTTATTTTGCAATACCAGCAAACCAAAAGTAATAAATTTTCTTTGAGACATTAATCATAGCAAAATAAACCTTTTTTTTTTGGATTCTTTAGTAAAGCTAAATTAAATAATTCGACACGTTCGTATACTAACTTTGACATTCTCCTCTCACAGTCCCTGCCAATATTCCTGCAATAAAAGACTTCGTACAACGCAAACAAAGTTTTTTATTGCTTTACTTTTGCTGCCTAAACAAAACAAGCTCACAATGAAACTTTATTTTTCGATTCTCAAAACATTTAAACAGAAAACGTGGTTGAGGTTACAATTTAATTAAAATTAAAAACGAAACGAGCGGTCTGTGTCTGTACGGCAATTATATAACACGTGATTCATAACTTTAAATTTCAATGGAATACAATAATAAACATTAATATATAACATTTATTACCGTAATAAAAAAACTAAAACTTAAAACTTAAATTACCAAACATTCCTACTCCCCGTGGTATAGTACGCTGAACGCTGACTGATTTTCCAAGTATAAATTTTTATGTTTAAACATTAATTATCTAACCATTTACTTCAATATAGATAAAATAAAAGTAGCTTCTGTGGTCCTTCCACCGTCAGATATGTCACCCTTTCATTTCTGAAGCATTAATCGATGGCCAACACCGTGTAAATATTTCACTTCTCGCTGGCGTCAGTATTTCGGCGTCACCGATCTTTTCAAAGCTCGAGTAAAAAAGGCTGTACAGATATAATCGGAATCTCGGAAACGGCTCCAACGATTTTCATGAAATTTTGTATGCAGGGGGTTTCGGGGGCATAAAATTGATCTAGCTAGGATATCATTTTTAGAAAAAGTCGTTTTATCCATGTTTTTAGGCAATGAAAAACTGCTACAATATCATTAGAATACGAAAGTAAATTTTGCCGGTGCCCTATAAGGTTATAACAGCTCAAGTGTCGAGTCGAGGCCAGTTGTCTCCGGTCCGGTCTGACTCTTTTTACCTTTTTTTCCTTCTTTTGGGAGAAAATATATTATTTGGAGCCCATTTGTTTAGTTTTTTTTTTTTTTTTTAAACACAAAAAATAATGATCGAAAAGATCGAAAAACTTTATTTAAATTTTATCAGTTTTTAATTTCTAAATATAATTTACAAATAACACGATTTCCAAAAAATTGAGCAAAGCTCGGTCATTTAGGTACTTTTAATAAAACTAAACTTATGTATATAAGTACAAGCCACAAAAGAAGTTCTTTTATACCTAAACTAATAGCGCACACACATCATATACAAAATACTGACAATTCGACACCCTGTAATTGCGATGCCATAGAAATTGTAAATAAGCACACCTATCTTGGTCTAATAATTGACGATCGGCTAAACTGGAAAGAGCATGTAAATCGTGTTTGTGATATATTAAGAGCGATATTAGCAAAATTTACATTAATCAAACACAAAATACCTTACAAAATCTCTTTAATGCTCTATAAATCCTTAGCTGAATCTGTTATACAATATGGCTTGTCAAGCTATGGGAGAACCTATAAAACACATCTAGATCGAATATACTCATTTCAGCTGCGCATTTTAAAATAAATAGTCTCTAATAATCTGAAAATTAATTTTAAAAGGGATTATCGAAAACTATTTGCCTTTTGTAAAATTATACCTATTCACGACAAAGTTGAACTTTTTTTTTTATAGAATAGGCTGACAAACGAGCACACAGTCCACCTGATGGTAAGTGGTTGCTGCGGCCCATAGACATCTACATCTATCTTCCATTACAAATCAAAATGCAGATGCGTTGTCACCCATGAGGACTGAGATGGAATGCCTCATTTTCAGTAAAAAGGGTCTCTAACTAACATTACTAACCGAAAATTACTTTACTGAAAATTATAAAAAGGTAGATAAGTTATTATACTCCGAACGCAGAACCGATAATCTAAAACTGCAATTACCTAAATATAATAACTTATACGGAAAAAGAACTTTAAACTATGTTATACCTAATCTAATCAATCAGTTACCTAAATCTTTGAAAGACGTCATAACACGTTTAAACATAAAATATAAATTAAATTTTTTTATATACAATTAACTCTTACTAAATACTCGTAACACTTAAAAAAACTTCTCGTTCTATATTATTGGTTTACTTTACCAACATATTATTATCTTATTATAAATTTATGCAAATATATGTTATAATCACCTGTATCACGATTATTCACAGAATGTAATAAGTTCACCATGTGATTTTACGCTCATCGCCTAAAACTATTTTATATTTTTGTACCCACAAATAGTTTGTCAATTAGAAACATAACATTTAATGCACCTAATTTAAATGTAATAAGTTCACCATGTGATTTTACGCTCATCGCCTAAAACTATTTTATATTTTTGTACCCACAAATAGTTTGTCAATTAGAAACATAACATTTAATGCACCTAATTTAAATGTAATAAGTTCACCATGTGATTTTACGCTCATTGCCTAAAACTATTTTATATTTTTGTTCCCACAAATAGTTTGTCAATTAGAAACATAACATTTAATGCACCTAATTTAAATTTAATAAGTTCACCATGTGATTTTACGCTCATCGCCTAAACTATTTTATATTTTTGTACCCACAAATAGTTTGTCAATTAGAAACATAACATTTAATGCACCTAATTTAAATGTAATAAGTTCACCATGTGATTTTACGCTCATCGCCTAAACTATTTTACATTTTTGTACCCACAAATAGTTTGTCAATTAGAAACATAACATTTAATGCACCTAATTTAAATGTAATAAGTTCACCATGTGATTTTACGCTCATCGCCTAAAACTATTTTATTTTTGTACCCACAAATAGTTTGTCAATTAGAAACATAACATTTAATGCACCTAATTTAAGTTGATAATAATATTAATGTAACTTTGGTAATGTAATGTATTATAAAGTGTTAATTAGAATAATGTGTCGACAGCAATGGTGTAAGGAAAAACTCTAATGAGTTTATGTTTACACTAAAACTATTCATCTTTATAATCATAAATTTCTTAAAGAAATAAATAGCGTATTGCAAAGGTTTTTATTTAGCAGTGGACAATATTTTATCTTTTTATTCATTTATTTCTAACAGCCATTCACACGATTATTACTGAACACTGGCCTCACCTGGAATGCCACAAAACACGGTAATGATCTATCAATCAGTTGACTTCGTGCATGTCTTACTAGGACATCACTCCGTCTAGTCGGGAGCCTTTCTATACTTTGCTTACAGGTACGAAGCTGTCATCGTAAACCTTTCTTTCTCATCAATTGCCGGTGCTTATTCGAGCTATATGACGAGCTTAGTGCCATTTTAGCTTGATTTTTTCTTCATAGCTATTATGATATTTATTTTATACTACGATTATATATTATGTGTTTCGAATGAAATTACACTAAATACTTCGGAGCTCGTTGTAAAATAATTAATTCAAGCTGGAATTTTAAATAAATTTAAATGTCCATTGTACCCTAATCTCAAACATATTTAAAATTCTAATGGAATATATATAACAAAGACACTTCAAATTAGCTAAAGTGAGCATTAAATATAACAGTTTTACAGCAAAATTTACAGTAAATTCCCACGTCATAAAGTTATAAAAGTGTGTAATTGAATGATAGTGCATTTAAACCAACCACAACCAACCAACAACATTTAGTTTAGCTAAAGCAGTGAGAAGGTCATGGTTGTTAAGCATCTCAGTCTCACGTAGTTTCGCAATTCGTATTCAGAATTGGGGTAACCCCTTCTATGTTCTTAGAATTGTATTTAATTCAACATGAAAACTCTTTTATATATTGAATAAAACTATTATTTACGTATTTTATCGCGTTTAATTACTTTAATTTATTTTTATTATTATCCCGACGTTTCGACGTCATGGTCACGTGGGGGACTGAGATGTTTGACGTCCCAATGTCATAGTTAGTCCGGCTACCTTCAGTTTTTTTAATATTAATTTTTGGTCCGATTTACGCAAAACGAGCGTATAGTATCATGAAGTCTTGCAGTGGTATGCTTGGGTTTTGGTTTAATTTTGTTAATTATAGGATCCCAAGCAGATGGTAGCACCCAACCATCTTCTCTATTGAAATTTGGATGTTTTTTAATTTCAATAGCCTCGCGTATCATCCTTGGTAGGAATCGGTGTTCTTTTGCGAGAATTTGTGGTTTATCAAATCTAATGTAATGGTGGGGACGATCTTGAACATGTTCACAGACTATCTTTTAGATAGTTATTCTATTCGTTTTGTTTAGAAAATACCGATTAAAGTTAAAAAGTTAAAGTTACAGCTTATATACGTCCCACTGCTGGACGCAGGCCTCCTCTCATTTCTGAGAGAATTTTAGGGAAAGGAAGAGTCAGCCGCGCTGCATGTATGCAATGTATTCGAAATGTTTTTTTTAATTCTCTTACATGCAGGTTTCCTCACGATGTTTTCCTTCACCGCTGAGCACGTGGTAAATCAGCATTTAAAATTGCAATTAACGATTGGATTGGTGCTGGCGGGGATCGAACCCGGTTTTCCCGCATAATGTGACATTACAGTGAGCGCTAACCATCTGAGCTACCGCGGTTCCTACCTAAATACCGATTATCGCTCAATAAAAATTATTTTGCTTTATGTTCATAACCGTATATTATTATACTAAACATGACAGGTAATATCATCATCATCATCATCATCAAGTCCACAACTGAACATATGGCACCCCCGAGGAATGCCGTGTCAGTCGTGCACGGTTCTTAGGGGAGCCCTGAGATTTAATTCATCTGAGAGGGCGCCCTATAGCAGAAACATATAAAAATAAAATTATATGCGCTACACTGATCGTAATACATTCAAACATCCCAATCAAAATGGAAAGCATAACTATATTTCTACACAAAATTAAAAACTAAAAACAAATACAATTTATATACATAAGTGTGGCGTGGCCAGCCTATTCACGTTTCATTAATGTTTAATGTTTGGATACAATTCACAAACCACCGTGATTCGACTAACAACACTAGTACTGTTTGGATTACTGTTGCCAAATCTCTACTGACAACTATATTTAGGTACAAAATTGCGTATCGCTGCATTTATTGCGCCATCACAAATAAAGTTGTGAATGAACCTTGTTGCAAAATGATTCGTTATTGATTTATTTCTTTATACATGCACATGAATAAAATTGTAGTGTCTGTTTGTAATATATGTCGTGGTAGAGTCATGCTGCAGCTGTATTATAGTTGTAACACAGGAGCCAGCCTAAAACAGCAGCGTAATGCTGCTGTGTTTCGTATGACGAGTGTGGAGAACCGGAGACCCCTTTTACTGGAATCGAGGCCTTCCATCTTAGTCCTCAGGTGTGACAATGTATTTGCATTTTGATTCTTAATTGAGCATAAATGTGGATGTCTATACGTCACAGAATTTACTTACCATCAGGTAGACTGTGCTCGTTTGTCAACAGCCGAAGTTCAAACAAGTTTAAAATAAATTCAGTTCATATTTTACAAAATGTGTTAATTACAATAGATATAATTCACCAACCATCAACTCATTACAACAAAAGTCAGTCACGAACGATTTTCCTCAACTATTCGTAAAGTGATGACGCTCGAATAACATGCTAAGAAACTACGACAAACTATCACATGATGCTATTCGTTCTGAATCAGCTCATGAATTTGAACGATACCGTTCTGTTTAATCGTTCTATTAAATAAGAATTAGAAATTAGAAGTATAGACAAATAGCAATAATATATTTTTATTATAAGAAAGAAAACTTTATTGATATTTTCCATCAAATGATTCGTCTCCATTAGATCAATAATAAATCATTTAAAATAATTGCAATACTTCATTGGTTAGGATTAATATCTATATATTGGAACCACAATACAGATAGCTACCATTTGTTATGATTTGGGCGTCATATTTAAACCAGTTCCCTTTTTGTACACCCTTTTAGTACCCACATCGTGTAAAGAATATGTTAGGTTTTGATATATTCATTTGACATTTAATTTCCGGGATGAGGTGTATTTCAAGTTGACATAAAGTAAAAGGGTTGAGTCATTAAAATATATAGTGTGTGCGCTGCCTGAATAAGTAATTTTTTATTTTATTTAAAAGGACAACCAACAAGACGAACACTAATACATGGAATTTAAAGTAACATGAATATTATCAAAGTAAAGTAAAGACACTTAGTGTCATTAATTATAGACTATTATAAAACTTAAATAGGTTAGTTAATATTAAGCAAATGAAAACTTAAACGTTTAAAATTACAAGCTGCAAAAATGATTAACTTTTTTAAATAAACGAGAGGAGTTGAAAATTTTATCATAGTAATCTTTTTTGGATCAGTAAATACTTTATGTAACATGCGAAATAAATTAGTGCGGTCTTATTAGAAAACATGGTTTATTGATTGTCTCGTGTTTAAACTCAAATGAAGTAAGTTGAGTCTTTAACGAAAAGATTTTGTTACGCAACAAGTCCTTTAGCCGCAGCGTCACAGTTAAAACGTAGTAATTATATATTCTTTAGCCACAGCTTTCGGAAATTTAACATTAATTTGATATCAAATTCCATACCCTACATTTTATATAAATTTTATACTTGGTAGAGCCATGCAGCTATATTATGATAGTAGTACGAATGGGTTGGCTCGATCGTGGTAGGACCACGCTCTCACAGAAAACTAGTGTAAAATAGCAACCTACTGCTGCTGTGTTTCGTATGGTGAATGTGGAGAAGCGGAAAAACTTTATTCTGGATACAAGGCATTCAGTCTTAGTCCTCAGGGGTGACAGGTGAGATCTCTGTGAGCTACAGTATATACTTACCTACCTACCAGTAGCCTTACCTTATTTTATAAAAAACGACAACTGATGGGAAATAAATGAGCTAGAGTGCCCCCCCACTAGATGATACTCCATATACATCCTCACACAAATATTTAATGTATTAATTATTAACAACAACCGGTAAGTTCTTATTTAATCATTAGAAATATAACTTGTTACTTTTATTAAAGTATTTAAATTATTTTATACTTGTTTTTTATAAGATTTGTAAAGACGGAGAAGTAATATTTGTGTATCCTTGTAAATCTCTCTAAATCTATTTAAAGTAAATCTACGTTGGATAAATACCTACCAACTACTAATAAGTATTTCCTCCATTTTCAACTTTCCTACATAATTAATTATTATGTAGGAAAGTTGAAAGTGGAGGATTACAAACTAATTTTATATATCTCTAAGAAATAGTGTATCACCATTTTAGATTAAACATTAATTTTATATTGGATTTAAAAACACTTCTATGAAGAATTAAAGTTATTTTTTGTAGGAAAAGGGTGACAAGCGAGCACACAGTCCACCTGATGGTAAGTGGTTGCTGTGGCCCATAGACATCTACATCTATCCTTGTTTGCGAATCGAAATGCAGATGCGTTGTCAGTTAATACAGTAAAGCGAATAATTTCGTAGTGTTTATTGAATTTTTGTATTAAAGCCATAGTAATAAGAATTCCAATATTCTGAATGTATTATATAATATTATAGAGCTTTCCTAAATGATATTTATCAATTAAGTTGTTTAATTTTTCGAAATGTCAAGTGCGAAACATAGAAAAACCGAACACTATATATATTTCTGACCAATCATAAACCGGGAAAAATACAAACCGTCTCTATAGCTAGTTTCTAATCGGAAGTGAAAAAAACCTATCCATATATGAACCGTGCCGTGGAAATCAACCATTACATAATTCTTAACTAACTCTAAGCCAGCCAATAAGTTGCACGTATGAGCCGGCTCAAACCAAAGTATTACCACACGACCTTACAGAAAACCAGCGTCAAGTAGAGGCTCTGCTTCTGTAACTGTGACCGGAGGCCCCATTCCCCCCCCCCCACCACATCAACATGGTAGCTGCTTAAAACTGCTCGAGGCAAGCAGAACAATAAAACCAAGGCCACTCCAGCCACGCTATCCATGAATATCTGCAACATCAGGGGATTTCACACGAACCTAAATGCTGTCCACTGCCATCTGGAGATGGGGCAGTCGGCCTTGCTCTTTCTAACCGAGAGACGCAGGCCTCCTCACTGGCTGACACTTCTTATCTCTCCTACCAGGGGTACAAAATGGAACACTCCTTTGTGCCTCGGGCTGGAGTTTGCGTATACGTCAAAGAGGACATCTGTTCTCGACGCCTCGCAGTCTTGAATTTTCGGACCTGTCCATCCTTTGTTCACATTTAACCGATAATGCGGGGAGATTTGTTTATGACTTTGCCTTGGCATATGACACAACTCGTTACTTTGCCTACGCGGATTCTAGATGTGGAGGATCATGAACCTTCGCTGTTGTACCTTCTGCTGACCTTTCATCCGGACGGATATCAGGTCTCCGTTGACTCTCTTCTTGGCTTCTCGGACCATTGTCTAGTCCGAAGTGTGATGTCACTTGCGCCCGCTTTAATTTCGCTCAGACTGGCCTCCGGAATATCATCGGAATAGTGTCGGATAAGACTTGCTCTTGGATCGTTACTCACACTTGCGTGTGAACCCAATGACGTATTGTAGCTGCCTATAAAACCTCTCAATCTCACTCAAAATCTCAGGTGTACCGGAAACGATGCTGTCACATTCAGTCTTCAGCTTCGATAGTTGGTTCTTTCTGGCAGACAGATCTCTGGCAATGACTTTGGAGCCCTGGTTCCGCTCTATCGATTCTTCAATACGAGTTGTATTAAAGTTGCGTAAGTCTCGCTGCATGCATTTGGAGGTCTGCCTGTTCAGTTGCCTGTATGCTGTCAAATCTGCTGAAAACTGCAGCTTCTTTTCACGTTTAACAGCCATGAGATAAGAGTGTAATAGGAGAGGTTTTATGTTCTTCTACGGCTGATCTTGCAGAACTTATCGTCGATCACATGGACAGTTTCCACGAGCTTGTCGTTTATATCGTCCACTGATTTGCAGTCTTTTAGGCACTTAAAACAATATTGTAATTCAAGCTGAAAGTTTTCGGGACTTTGGATTAGAGCTTAGAGCACGAGGGGGACGCTCCATGCGTTTACTTCATTAGACGAGACCTCTCCAACTTAACGGTTAGGTTCGCTGCCAGTTTTCACCATCGCGATCACTGAAACAACACTGAACAGTTGCCATCTAGTCGTCATTTTGAAGTTAATCTCATTTTTTGTCGAACCGTCGGGGTTCGAACAGGTCCACTTTTTGTGGATCCGCTTCTAGAAAAAAAAAGTTTATCATAAAGAGTTCCCCTCTCTCCGTGAAGTCGGCTAGTTGTTGGCCCCTTACATGCCGTTGCACTATCCCAAATTTCCCCACCTTCAGCTCACCGTCCTCTCTTCTGCCTAGTTTTACATTGAAGTCTCCCATGAACACCGTATAGTGGGTTTTGGAGGAATGCATGGTTCTAGGTACCTCATACATTTCCTCCACCTTCTCATCGGGATATACCGAGGTTGATGAGTAAACCTGTATGGCCTTCAGCGAACAAATTATACCCATTTTCTACAAAAAAAAAAATAAACTTGTTCCTGATGTACTATTTCTCTTAAGAATACCTCTAGCCGTAACAGATTATGTTCTCAGTTTAAAAAGCAGATAAAATATAATTAATAGCAATTTTAAATCGATGCAACTACATGTGCAGATAAACGCTGCTTCGGTTTTCCAAATTATGAGAGCATGACTTTCGCAGTGCATATAATGAATATAGTATGGTTTATTTTTATCGATTTCTACCAGCAGTTCTTATGACGATTAAATGGTAAGATATATATAAAAAAAAAAAAAGTATATATATATATATATATATATAAACAATTATCTGTACAAATAGTACCTCAACTAAATTTAATACTAACAACTCTTATGCAGAATAGTTGTAATTTTAACAATCAAATTATCATGCAAAAGTGAGGTGTTACAAACTGATAATGGGGAGCATCATCACTCAAGCAAGTTAATCGGATGTAGTCTGTTCGCCGGTACAAGCCGGAAGGCGCAAACTTAAAAGGGTGACCAGCAGCTGATAAATATCTAATAAAAATTAAAGAAGCAAAAGAAATTTGTCATATTTACCTTTCCGCCTGTTGCAATATATTTAAAACAATATTATTAAAAAATATATAATTAAATGAAATTATTTATTAAAAAGCAATGAAGCATTCCTGTGTCAATAAAGGTTTTGAAATGAAATGAATGATATTTTATTCAATATAAATTATTGTATAATGCTAATTGAAAGTATTTTTTAAATGTTCGCAAAAAAAGCCTATGTCATGGGAAGATCCAGCAAGAAACCCAGAGCGACTTTTTCTTTAAACATAATTTTATTTCGTACAAGTTTTGTATGAATTTTTGTAAAACCAGCATGGCGGCGATCACCTCATTCCCAGGGGTTATTTAGATTTATGTATTCATTTATATTATAATAACCTTTTTGTACAATTTTCTTTAATAAAACATTTAAACTTTTTTAATGACAAATTTTGTACATTTTCTAGGATTTTGTTGTAAAAACGTATACATTGCCCCATAAATGAATTACTAATTCTGTGGAGTCTAGTAACTGGTATTATAAGCTGATATTTGTTCCTAGTGTTTAAAGTATGAAAATCTTTATTCTTATGAAAGCTTTTTATGTTTTTATGAACATAGATTACCTTTTCATAAATATATTGCGATGGCAAAGTTAATATGTTTATTTTTTTTTCTCTAAGGGACTCTTTACAATTTGAGTTATAAATACAGGCTGTATGGCTTTTTCAAAACAAATATGACGTCAATATCAGTCGCTTTACCCCATAGTAAGATTTCATAAGACATTACGCTGTGGAAGTCCCTAAAATAAACTAATCTAGCTGTCTCAACATTGGTTAGACTTCTAATCTTTCTTACAGAATATGGTGCAAAACTAAGTCTGCCTGCAAATTTGGATATATGAGGCCCCATTGAAGCTTTACATCAATAGTAATACCAAGAAAAACGGTGGTATCCACAAGACTCAACTCTTCCCCATTTAATAGTACATTGGTATTTGAATGTTTAACATTAGATATTGTACATTTAATACTTTTTGTCTTATTGTCATTTAAAAGCAAAATTATTAACGTCAGACCAATGTACTAGTTTATATATAGATAGAGCATTATTTACATTGTCTCATTTAATTGACTGTCGATGGAGTTTTAAAATTAATGAGGTATCATCAGTAAATAATACTACATCGCGATAGTCCCCTACAAGATAAGGTATGTCATTAATATAGACTAAGAACAGGAATTGGCCAGGAATCGAGCCCTGAGGATCCGGAGGAACCTTAACGATTGATAACGACATTTTGAGTTCTGTTATTTAAATATGAAATAAGTCAAAGTGCAATATTTTTGACGTCCTGTTCTCAATTCTGCTTTTCATCTCTTTTTTGTAAAGGGCATGATGGTCACGTGAGTTCAGTGCTTTTTGCCCACCTCAAAAGAGCTAAATATTATATAAAGCCGACACGAAAGTGAGCCAAAATGACAAGGCAGAAATTGAATATTTTCTCTGACTTTTTTTCGAAATTCTGAGTCGTTAACTCCTTTAACTATACGACGTACATTAGCTACGTAGACATTAGTCGCCTTAGCAGTCTGTTTATAAAGGTCTATCATGTTTTTCTCAATACCTAATTATTTCATGTAACAAAACACTGAATAGACCATTTGTCGGGATTGCCTATTTAACACCGAATTCTTTCTTCTCTGCAAATTTAGTAGGGATGGGCCGAATATGGATTTCACCGAATACGAATTTTCGGCCGAATGTTCGGTAAAACTTTTACCGAACCGAATATTCGGCCGAACATTATTCGGCAGGATAACCTCGGTACCCAACCAATTTATGTCGAAACTTGTTACCGTAAAGCGCGCGGATTAACGTCGGACCCTGCTCCTCGCTCCCACGCCGCACTTGACAGTTATTGCATCATTTAGTACTGAGCAAATTGCCAGCATATGCTTATGTTTTGACTATTCTTGTGATAAAAAAAAGTATTTCGTTTGTTTTATTCTTAGTAAAAATTGATAATTTTATATTGATTAAAACCTAATTTTACGGATTATATCGCGTTTAATTTTACTTTTAATTATTTTTATTTTTAATTCCCGACGTTTCGGGTGCTTTCCAGCACCCATGGTCACGGGGGACCATGAAGGTTAGAGAACAGGAGAACGATCACTACGTACTAAAGCATAGCCCGCCTGTCCTTGAAAATTGTAGAATACATAGCGGCGCTGACGTCGGTGAGTAGTGACTGCGAAGTTAGCTGTTTATGATTACAAGTAGTTGAAGTTAGTTGAATAATGTACAAATTTTCATTTCAATTTTTTTTTTCAAAAAATTTTCATGCTCCGTAATTTTGTAATTTTTGACAAAAAGAAACATTAAAAAATGGAGAAATATTTTATTGTGCGTAGATGTGCAAGTGGTTGAGCATCTGATCGGAAAAAAAAGACTGAAAATGACTTTTATTGACTGCACTTAGTGATCGAAGCGCCTCACTGATGGTGTCCATATTTCTGGGACACTATTTTCTACGGCGATCGTTCTCCTGACATCGCATTATTCAATTCGTACATTTCAACACATTGGACAATATGAAAATGTTCGATCCGAATGTTCTGTGATTTAGCCGAATACGAATATTCGGTAAAGCTGCCGAATATGCCGAATACTGAACATAAAACGAATATTAGGCCCATCTCTAATATTTAGCCCAAAAACGAATGCTCAAATTATAACAAAAAAAAACTAACAATAAGAAATATCAAAAACAGTAAAAAACAAGAAATACACAAACAACAATTAACAATGCGGTAACACTACAATTAACAAAAATAAACTAATTAAAAAGTTGTCACCAAAATTGCTCTGAAGTGTACGGTAGTCGAATGATACGTGCGAACCCAATAGACGACGAGAATCGGCTGAAGAACCAATCACGTTGAGCGTCAGCGTGGTCAACGTCATATCGATCAATAAAAAGTGTGCTCACGACTCGTGGCAGCAATTATATATTTCTATCTTTGTATCTACAGATCCTACCTTGGATGTCGGATTGACAGGATGTTGCGTATGACTGCGCACGTCGACTCTGCTATACGCAAAGCTCGATGTGCGCGGGCAATGCTCCGCCCTGTCCTGACATCCAAGTTACCGACAAAGTCGAAGTTAACTATTTATAAAACATACATAAGACCCCTGCTAACATACGCTGCTCCGGCCTGGTATGCACTCCTGAGCGATCATCAGAAGCGGCGACTTCAGGCCCAGCAGAGTTTGTCATTACGAACCATAGTCGGAGCGGGTCGCTACGTCCGTAACGACGTTATAGCGGCCAACTTGAAGATGGAGAGCCTGCATGAATTCGTGGTCCGGCTGGCGCGCGGTATGTTTGACCGTGCCGACAACGGGCCACATGAACACCTCAACGGCTTCGCGCCGTTGCATGCAAGGCCGCCGGACGGGCGACCCTATCCAAGAGAACTCCTCCCTATATAGATTAGGGAGTTGAGTAAAATCCACAATGCCGCAGAAAGGCCAACTCAGACATAATAATTTGTGATTAAACACAAATTACAGATTACCACCCTTAAACGACAAAATTAACCAACTGCGACAAAAGTCGCTAAAACAACGCCTATAACATCTAGGCGCCCAGGACCGGCACACTGTAGTGTGCCGTGAGGAACATCCGGGCAAAGGGGTACACCCCGAGGCCCGAGACCTGCACGGCATTATGCCCTGCAGAGGACAGCAACGACGATCTACAGATACAAATCCCCACCCTCTCTCTTGGCTTTTCGGACCAGTGTTTGATCCGGAGTACGGTGCCACTCACACTCTCATCGCGGTTGCGTTCTGCTGGTTGCCGCCGTGTTTGGCACTATAAGTCGGCAAATTCGGACAGGATGCGATCTGTTTAAGCATCTTATCCTTGGTGGCGGGTTTTCAGACCATCCCGCAGTGTCAGTGCTCTATGCGGCCAGATGTGCTGCTTACACAGCGCTTAGTGCGCAAAGCACTCCTCTCCCTGGACATGAATAAGTCGAGTGGGCTTGATGCAGTTACACCTATTATGCTGAAGACGTGTGTTCCGGAGTTTGAAATGGTTTTAACGCGTCTTTTTCGGTACTTTTATTTCCTAGTCGTAGTCCCGATTCAAGGAAGCAGCTTTGGTGCACCGATTCCTGAAAGATCTCCTCTAACAGCTATCGTATCACTCCGTTTCAAAATAATGGAAACAATTATTAACTGCTAGCTCATGAGGTACCTTGAGGATCACCAGCTGCTTAGTGAACGTCAGTACGGTATCCGTCTGGGTCCCTTTCTTCTCACCACTCATAGTTAGGCAGAGACAGTAGAATCCAAGGGGGTAACGTTGGCCGATAGTTTGGACGTAGCGAAGGCCTTCTATGGGTTTTGGCACACACGCACGCACGCACGCACGCATGTACGCACGCACGCCACACACACGACACACGCACACACACACACACACACAGGTATAGATATACTTAAAAGGAGACCCCAGCCTAGTTAATGTATTTAAATTTAAGATACTGAATAAAGATTTTGATTTTTTTTTTTTGAATTTTGAATAAATTATTTATATTATTAAAACTAGATACATTTTGTTTTATTTTTATTTATGTTGTTTGGCTGACCAACAGTGAGTACACTAAAATGAATCAAATACATCAGCAATACAACTAATTGCTATAAAAATTTATTTAGTGCTTACTTATTTCAAGATCAATGTCTTTAAAATTTTTGTCTTTAAAATAAGTGCAAGATCAATGAGAATGTCATCTGTCGTACCACTCGGATATTAGTTATCCAGATAACAGACTTTAAGTTTTGATTTCAAATTTAAAATAATCGGTTGATTTGCTAAACCAAGTAAAGCTGAATCTAGTGGATTACCCTGCTGAACTGATAACATTTTGAAAAAAGTTTTTTTAGCTAGTAGAAATGGAATCTTTGATAAGAATTATTGTTTACGTAATCATATTAAAAAAGTTTTATCGTCAATGCTTGCACGATGTAGAACTATTAAAATATTTCTACGCTCTAAATAACACCTCTTTGGAACTTTGCAATTCTAGAATTAATCTCTTTCAATCTTAAACGAAGTTTGAAATCTTTCAGCTGAAAACTTCGCCTATGTGTAACAAAATTACTTTTAAGATCGTTTCGAACAATATGCAAATAGCTTTTACAATCTAAAACCATCTCTGTGGGAGATTCATTAATTACATCTGATTAAATTTGATGAATTCTAAGCGTTATACTGAATTTAATTTTGAACTCTGTAGTCTTAAATGTCACTTAATCTTAAGAGGAAAGATTAAAGCGCCATGTTTAACTTACGCCGACAGAAAATTAACAAGGCTTTTGTTAAGTAAAACAGAGCGATACCGAGCTGGTATTATCTGGTAAAGTATTTAATATGAGGAATGGTATTATGATACTAAATAAACACGGATCTTTGCTTTGTGTAAGTTAAATTTAAAGGAACATTTATTTCAACAACAGAAGAAGTCTTCCGTAGATACGAATTGATATTTGATCGTTAATTTTGGTTTTATTATAAGGAAGCCTGCTTTATTTATAATGCGTGTACGTGTCTTATTACTGATTTCCTATAATTACTCAAATATTACGTATTATTTAACACTATTTTATTGATTTAATCGTATTTTATGCCATTAAAGAAACATAATACAGCACAATTGGTCTGTTAAAATTAAACCTTTAGGCTTAATTTTATAAGACCTTAATTATGTAAACAGGAACATGTCCTGTTAAAATTAAACTAAATAATCTTTGAGTATTCAACCAACTACTCAAAGTAAATAATAGATAAGAAGTCCTCCGTGTGTTTCTAAATAATCTTTTTAGGCCATTGTGGAGTTAGACAGAATCACAGAACACTGTTATTCTCTGCCGTTACAAAACATTTTTGATCACATGAGCATGATACCTACTCATCATAATGAAGCTAACACTATTTTTGATTTTTTGAACAACTAGGATTTTTCAAACCCCTGACGAACAGACGAATAGATTATAATATATTTTTGACATCAGATAGATAATTTTTTTACCGTCAGGTAGGCTTTTTACCGACTTCAAAATGAGGAGGTATTCAATTCCACTGTATGTTTTAGTGTATGTTTTATGTGTGTTAGACTTTTCTCTGCGTGAACGGATTATGATGATTTTGTTTTATTTGAAAGCTGGTGCTTTTCTTGTGGTCCCATATAAATTTGATCAAGATCTGACCAATAGTTTTTGTGTTATCCTTAATTACTGCGTAGTTTATTGACTTTGAATACATTGATTTGGTCGTATTAAAGTCGATTGGACAAAATTTTGAATTTTACCACTTGTTACTTTCTACTCTCTTTTAACATTAAACTTTCACGTGACATCCCTTATTTTTCATATTTTATAAAGTAAAACTACTATTTTAGTAGTAGTTTTACTTTATAAAATATGAAAGTATTTATTTAAAAAATAGGGACGATATTGGAAGCGTTTGAAGGTCTCCCTCCGGTTGTCTACTCTACTATCAGAGAGAGAAGCATTTCTTTTTTGTCCTTTTTTAAATTTTCCACTCTTTTTTTAAGATTCCTTATCTTGTTACGTCGTCCCATAAATCATTTTAATGTCTAAAATTTGTTTATATTTTTAGACCCAACTCACGTTATTTCATTACAGCTTAAAAGGGTGGTTTTTCTTCACAAAAAATGGAAAATCATCCAAAACCCACCAACCAACCAAACCAGGATAAACTAAGTAGTTAATCCTGTTTTGACGTTCAATGTTTTTGTTCACCACCCAGAAATCAGAGTTTCTATAGTCCAATAAATAGGTTGGATAGCTATTTGTGAGATAAATGACAATTGAAAATCAACAAGCAATTATTCAACAGTTAACCAACCGAATAATTTTATTCGCTATGTGGTTATTAGACATTTCACTTGAGGATTGAACAATTGGTCCTTACGAAATATATTTCTTAGCTAGTAATCAGAATTTCTACTCAAGTTATATCTTTTAAAATATTATATTCGTCAAATGAATTGCTTTGTGTTTTATAAAATGCTTTAACAATTTATTATCACCTTTTATATATTATCTTAAATTGTTGGCTTTAATAGCAAACTCATAATTTATCCTTACATTTCAACCTCCAAAAACAATATCAAGGAAAGTGATGCCCAAAGAAAACAAACTTCTAACATTTCAAGCACTTCAAACACTTTCGCTCTTGTCGCCCTCATAGCCCGAGTAATATTTCAAAACTCTCGCCTACAGCCGAGGAAACTTATCGCATTACACTTTCATATGAAACTCTTGGATATGACATTCTTCGGATGAATTACCCATTTACACTAAATAGATGTGATGTGACAGCCCTAAGGTTCCATTTTTCGTCGTATGCATTAGGAGACATTATAGTGAAATATCTTGATACTCGCGTAGCGTAAAAATGTTGCCACATTTCACACCGACAATGACAGATGCTTACAGATAACTCGAAAGAAAATGACGCGGTAATATGCAATTCAAACGAAGCCTCAGCTTTAAAAATCTCTAACTTTTACCTCTAAACTATTTAACAGGAAATTCACTCAAAAGTTAAACGATAACGTAAGAGAACCGAAGGAAGACTTTTTTTACTGGAAATTAGGTATTCAATCTTAATCCTCATGAGCCACAGCGTATCGGTATTTTGATTCCTAATTTTAATCAAGTATAGTGGAGGAGCCGTGGTAGCTCAGTGGTTAACGCTCGCTGTAAATATAACAGAACGCGAGTAACCCGGGTTCGATTCCCGCCGGCACCAATGAAATTGTTAATTGCAATTTTAAGTGCTGATTTACCACGTGCTCGGCGGTGAAGGAAAACATCGTGAGGAAACCTGCATGTCTGAGGAATAAGAAAAAAAAATATTTCGAAGACGTGTGAAGTTCGTCAACACGCATTTGGGCAGCGCGGCGGACACTTCCTTGCCCTAAACCCTCTCAGAAATGAGGGGAGGCCTGAGCCCAGCAGTGGGACGTATATAGGCTGTAACTTTACTTTTTTAGTGGTGGACAGTGTGCACTATACTAATTAAGTACCTAGTACGTAAGTATAGGTAAGTATTTGTGTTTATATACTGGATGACCTTTTTATACCGTCTGGAAAAAATTGGGTGTAACATGTGAACGGAGTAAGAGCCTATGACACTGATATTTTACAAAAAAATAAAAACAATAATTTTGAATTAAATTAATTAATTAATTAAAATTTAAACAAAACAAACTTTACGAACGGCAATAAAACAATAATTTTTTGACCTTGTCACTTCGCAGGGTCACAGGCTCAAGGGCAAAAGGTAAAGTAATTCTTCAAAAAAAATTCAAGCGTTTAATTCAAAAATTTTGTTTTTATTTTTTGTAAAATATCAGTGCCATAGGCTCTTACTTCGTTTACATGTTACATCCTATTTTTTCCAGACGGTAAAAAAGGTCATGCAGTATATATACACAAATACTATACTTACGTACTAGGTACTTAATTAGTATATAGTATTCATTATTCATTTTACATTAATTACAGCCTATTGAGTAATCATAAGGGTAAGGGGATATCTTCCATAGTTATTACGATGCTTGGCAGACGAGTTGGCTTTTTTTTATTTTCTGTTGTTACTAGGAAGTCGCCGCTGCCCATTTCCTGGTTGCCTTCAGCCGCTTCTTACAACACCCACGCGACGATATATAGGAAAATATTCTTACACCGCCATAACGCGGTCGTAATACAATATAGTAGTATAAAAAATATCTACGTCAGGATAAAAAATCCGTGACGATAGAACTGTTATTATGACCATAAATAGCGTAAATTCAAACTAACTACTAAAATTCTCTTAAAATAATATATTATTTGACGTTATGACGTATCAACATATTTTTCATGTATTTCAATAACAGTTTACTAAATAAAAACTACTACTACCTTCAATAAATGGAAGCGTGCATGGGTGCAGAGAAAAATGCTCCAGGAATAGAAAATACGTGACCAAAGTGCTAAATCATCTTTGCGCATCGCATATGAATATAAAATAGAAATCAGTTTAGATTTAAACTTGTGATATTTTAAAGTGAATTCCCTAACGCTTTCGACATTTTAAGTGAATTCGCTAAAGTTTTTATATAAAACGATAAAGGTATCGCACAAATCTACCTGTCAAGTTTGGTGGTTACTGAAAATACGCGCTACTATTGCGTTGACCCATGCGCTGAAATTGACTTATTTCTTAAGAAGAATGATGGGAAGGTTAATTTATTGTTCACGTGAGCATGGAATACGCAACTCAGCAGCGTGACCGGGCCCAAAAATCTTACGACTTCGTAATGCAATATTTAAATAATATATAAACTATATTATTATTTCTCAATTATATTAATATACTAGGTAATACCCGTGACTTCGCGTTGTTTGTTATTATATTAACAAAGAAAACACACATCACTGAACACGTAGTGCTTATAAAAATCGCTGTTTCTTAAAACTTTAATAACTTTATATAAAATGAAGATATTGCAATATTTTTTTTAGATAAGGGCCAAGTGTCCCAGAAATAAAACTTAGAAAACCTAATTGAAATCTATCAAGTAGTTTTTCCGTGATGCGCACACAACTGCAAACTTCTATCATTTTATTTATATTGATAAATAAATTATATTTGTTCCGTTTTTATTTAATTCATACAGAAAAGAGTTATCGCAAATGGTTTGTAAAAACCTCTTTTTCGGAATCGCACAACGACGCTGTTTTATTGAAGACTGCTGTTTGTCGGACCTCAACAACAAAAGTCTCGTAAGTCTGCGACATCAGCAAAAGGGTGACGAATTCCAACCTCTGCGTCTATTTAATTATTTTATGTATACTGCCATTTTTTTAAAGTTACTGCAATAGGATTTCTTTTCTGTTTCTATAACGAACATCCTAGATAAACATCCATAAACAATTATTTGTATTCATATGCATACACTTGTTTCGTGTGGGATTGGCAACTCAATACGGAACCGCGAAATCTTTTTCACTGAACTGTCTTCTCAGTCTCCGTTCTATTACTTAGGTGGTAATATATATGTACCTATATCATATTTTCGCCAGGGCCACGGATGTTAGAGTGATATGGGACTAGGGTTGTTTAAGGACTTTAGGACCGCTAGGCTACATCTTTCCCTACCATTTCTGTATCGTCAGCTAGCCATTACAGGGCACAACACTTCTATACAATGATAGTTTTAACAATCTTTAAAAAATTAGACAATTAAAAAAGACACACCCAACAATATTTACCATACAAAGAAAGCTTTAATAGCTAATTAACTTTAAAAATCTCTATGACTGACACAAAAAGTAAATAATCATTGGCGTTTATTATCTTCAAACTCACTTTTAAACTTAAGACATTACAAAGTAGGGCCGCAACTTAAAAATGACTCAAACCTCAACAAAAAGGCATTGTAATGTTGAAGGAAGTTATAATTGAATATAATTTTAAAACAAAGAACAAATAAGTCGTGATCTAGTGACTTAGGGGAATCTACTGATTTATTGATGACGATGTATTTTGTATTGATGACGATGTACTAATTTATTATTTGATGATAATATTCTCCTTATATTTTTACCTGTTAATTATGAAATAATTATATATAATTACAGAATATTTGGAAAATCCAATAGTGCACGCATCATAAGAATTTCATTTATTTTTGATGAAAATAAAATTGTATTCCTAACTCTTTAAATATATTATTAACGTGTTTTAAATTTAGCGCTCTATTAATTTAACAGGTAGTGTCACCTACAGAGACAAAAATTAATATTGTTAACCAAAATAAATCGAGTACACAAAGTATAAAATCGACTTATGTCTATCAAGGGCTAAACAAATATGAAAACGCCTTTAAATTTTTAATAGTAATAAAACTTGTTGAAAATGATTTTATTAACAAACTACGCGTACTAGGTACACTTCGCGTGCACATCTATATATGATATGAAATAGGGAACCAGTCTCTATTTTCTGGATGTTAGCGCTTGACTCTTACAGCTTCATCTGACTCAGGGCCAGGACCCAGGGGAACCAGTTGAAGTAATTCTAAAGCTTATAAAAAACCGGCCTCGATAAGTTAATTTTTTCGGGAGTAATCGTGACCACATACGAAATCAATATCCGGACATCCTAGTAAATTTTTTAAACCGTTTTTTTTATTTTCAAGTTAGTTAGAGAGTTTTCTTGGTATACGGCTACTCATATTACGAATAGTTAGTATATTATAATAAAGTAGCATAGTTATGATAGAAGCATTTTAAGAACAAAAATTACTTGACCTTTACGTATCGGGAGTAAAGCACTACCTAATAACGCATCGCGTTGTGAGGCGTGCAATAATTAGAGAAAAAGAAATCATAAATGCTATAGGTATGCTTCTGCTAAATTATTAGCTTAGATGTGATTTACGTATTCATTGTAATGCTTTTGCATGTAATTTACTAGCGCAAGTTATGGTTCCATCGTAATGCTTCTGCGATATAATTGATTCAAATAAACTGACCCAGAATTTTAGAAACACGCCTCAAAATCATCTAAATTATTTTTCTCTAGCTCAAAATATAAGTTTTGTTTTAAATAGAATAAGGGTGTCAAACGAGCACACAGTTCACCTGATGTTAAGAGGATGCTGTGGCCCATAGACATCTACATTTATCCTCGGTTAAGAATCATTACGCAGATCTTCGATCAACAATACCAACTAGATGTCGGGTCGGCGCAAGAAATCCATCTCAGTAAATAAGAGCGCACATGAGACGTGAGCTCTTGCACGTGAGAGTGTAGCTCGCAAGGCAATAACGGGAAAAAGAACTTTATTTGTTATAACTTAAGGTTGATTTCACACTAAATGTTATTTAATTTATGTTTTTTTTATAGTTTATATTCATGCGGACAGTATTTAGCTATGATTTTGTACGTGACCCGTTATCTAGTTGGTATTGTTGATCGGAAACGCAGATGCGTTATCACCCCTGAGGACTAAGGTCTCCGGATCTCTACACTCCATACGAAACACAGCAAAATTAAACTGCTATTTTACGCTGGCATTCTATGAGAGCGTGGTCCTTTTCCGGTCGAGTCGACCCATTTAAGCTACAACCATAATATAGCTGCAGCGTGGCTCCACCACGTATAAAGTCTCCCAACGATCTTATCATTATCAAGTAAGGATACGTTAGAACAAATGAGTGCCTCTACGTTTACTCGTATCTTTGTAGCACTATCTTTACCGCATTTGATAGCTACCGGTCACTATGGTCTACTGTGGTCACTAAAGTATAAAATTATACAGGAAGGTTACTGCGCGGTAATCGCGATGAGGTTAACGCCAATGCTTTTAGCAGAATTCACCCTGAATGGAAGAATAGACGTGATGACTACATAAGGCGAATGTTAACAACTTAACACACAAAGCCAAAGAAAACGGGTTAAGTAGAGAGTTTCTGGACATTTGATCATGTGCTATAATAAGTAGTAATTTAATATTATCCCCTGTGGTACTGTACCAAAAAGGACCATTACTTCGTTTTCAATCGTTACATCAAATATAATTTGACAAGTGAGTAGTTTTCGTTTTGCCTAAAATTTTCGCTTCAATAATATATCTCTTAACGAAAAATACTAATACAACCTGTTATAAAAAAAATCGAGTCGCAACCAAAGTCGTTTAGGTAACTATCGTCATCTTATAGATTGCATAAATTATTTTGTTAAATATTTATCAAAACCGTCCAGTACGAGAAGAAAAGACAATTCTACCGAAAATTCTAGTCACATCCTTAGATTTCAGAAATCTTTCTTATAAATACAAAATGACTTTAGCACGTATGTCCAGTATCAATACTGTGTAAAAAATACAGCCTAGAAACGAGAAGCAACGTCTTCTCTCGTTTTTTGAGAATGCACACACGCCAGGTTTGTTTGTACTTTGTTCATTCTTTTCTTTTGTTCATGTATTGTATTGTATGTAAATATCTTTTTTTTTTCGCTTAAGCAAACCCAAACGGCTTTTTTCAAAGCCACCGAAGATATGCAATTGCTGATATGTCATACAACCTATCTAGCAATAGTATTGTGTGCTTTGTTAAACACGTCCTCGACAGAACTGATTATGAAACTGAAGAGTGGAGACAGATCAAGATTGATGTATTTTTAAAACTGCTAAAAACAACAAAACCATATCTTGGGCATACCCTAGTTTGGAGCCTTAGCTTCGCCACTGACACGTCTTACGTTGTACGAGCAGAATTTTATGTTATCGTACATTGATCCACGTAAAGCGGCGCACGAAGTTATTTTTTTAATGTATTGTAGCACATAATATATTTACGTTATAATTACCGTTACGCCTCGTCCATAGATTGCCTGATATGGGTGATATTTGCTATAGTTATCACGCTTGCCAAGCAGGTTGACTAAGGCAGTTTTTTTATTATAGGAAGACGCTGCTGCCATATCCTGATTTGTTTTAATAAAGGTGACAAACGAGCACACAATCCACCTGATGGTCCCGGCCCGTAGACATCTACATTGAACCTCGATTGAGAATCAAAATGCAGATGCGTTGTCACAACAGAAATTGTAATAATAAGATATTATTACGATTTCTGTAGTTGTCACCCCTGAGGACTAAGATGGAATGCCTCGATTCCAGTAAAACGGGTATCCGGTTCTCTACACTCAGCATACGAAACACAGCAGAATTAAGCTGCTATTTTACGTTGGTATTCTGTATTCCTCGGTCGAGTCGACCCATTCGTACTACAATCATAATATGTCTGCAGCGTGGCTCTACCACGTAGAGCTTAATTGTCTCTTCTACGACACCCACGAGATGATATCGAGTAGTTGATATTCTTACACCGCAACTAAACGGCCTTAGAAACGGCGTTATAGTTAGTTCTCACTATATTTGGTCGTTAGTATATTTGATACCTTGATTCCTTTTTAATGACGCAGCTTTAAATTTTGTAAAAATAATCACAAGCAAGCTAAGATATTTTTTTGTTTCTTATTGTTTTATTAAGTAGGCTTAAGTGCCGAGATAAATTACAATATTGTAGCAAGTATTTTTCATATCAAAATAAAAGAAAAACATGAATTAATTAAGTACTACATTACGATATAAATAATTTTAAGATATTCCAATAAATTAATAAAGTTTTATAAAGTTGTATAAATACATTGAAATATTTTCTAAGTTCTTTGAAGATTTTTTGTTAGTTATATTTTAAAGATTTACTTTACTTTTTCGTGGTAGAGTTACGATGCAGGTATACGATCCGATGACTGGATTTATATTAATAAATAATTTATTATTACTACGATGTCCTTGAATGACGACGTATCTATATTTTGATTCTTAATCGATGAAAGATGTAGGCGTCCACTTTTTATCAGGTGAGCTGTTACTCCTAGCAGAGTACCGTTAAGAATTCTACGTAACCATGACGACTTGATAAATTTATCTCTAATATTGTAATGAACTCCACCAGATGCGCATGCATCCATTTCAAAGCTGTACCATAGGATCCAACATAAGAGTTGAAATATATTCAATGAACAAAAACAATCTATTGCAAAAGATAAAATTTAAGCTTTCGTTCATGAATAAACCGTAAAACAAATAGGTACTTTCAGCTTTCTACACAAAATGTAACTTTATTAATAATTAAAACTGTTTGAAAATTGTCACCGTATTGCACGAATATGCAAAGCTAAAAAATATATGTATTAAAGAATGCCTCTACTGAAATAATGAAGGGTTTCGACTTTTCCTCGTCGCTAAAGTAGGACACGTTTACTTACTCTAATGATGCAAAGCGAGCAACGAGTTTTAGTTTATTCTATCTGATATTGTTATATATTGGTTTCGTTTAGCTGAATGCTAAAATGAAAATGCTATATTATAAAGCAAACACAAATAATAAAGCTCTGTGATACAGCAAACTTTTTTCACTAATATATTTTAATTTAATTTAGCATAAGTAACAATTTATACTGTAGAAATATCATAATTACTAACATTTGTAAAACATCTAAAACCATATTTTAAGCAAATTAGGAATTATAACTTGTCTTGCAAAATTCCGCCTTAATTAACAAGACAATACATTCATTTATTCAGACTTCTCTCCCTCAAGAACTCGTAACAACTGACTTGTTAAACAAATTAAATTAATTTTTTGAACCGAATATTAAGCTTAAAGCTTATCCATATTGATAAGTACCTTAATAGCTAAATTTTTACACAAAACTTACCTTTTATCCAATCCCACACAGAAAAGTAAATTCACAAACAACTACTCAAACACGATTAAAAATCACTTTGTCACCGTGTAAACTTGAATTTTTCACAATCGGCGACATTTCACAGAACACACGTAGCATCAAATAGATGACATCTGGATTAGTTAGACATAACGTTTTTTTCGCTTTAAGAGTTATAACACGTTGAGTTGAGTGTTGAAGAAAAATAAATTATATTTGTTGAAAAATCGTGTCTTGCGTGCGCGCAAAGACGTATTAACATTCGACGTGAGGGCACAGACCCCAGTCCCCAGTGCCTCGCAGGCAGCCTCAGGCGTCGTCGGCCGAGACACAAGTACCGTTGCTCCGAGAGTGGGAGCGAGGTCGGACTAACCGGCAGGCTTTGACATTTCTAAGTTATTTCGTTACTTCATTGCAGGCGACATATCTCGCCTTTGTTGTTGTTATTGGCATAGATCTATAACAAGATCTAGCAACCTTCAACGTTGCATACGTAAAAATAACCTAAAAATGTTAAGTTTTTTTGTGTGCCATGCAGATCTTGCAAGATTAATATCACTGCGACCGGTATGACCTACTGTGATCGTTGTTATGGCCTTACCGTCACCATTACAGCCGCTGCCGCCACCGCACCGCCACTGCACGGTAAATTGTGGCCTTAGTAGACGCTTCATGCGTACATCTTTATCTATTGAAAGATTTGCTTAGGTGTGAGCATTCACATAGTATTTACTTAGCCTAGACTAGTGAAAATGCTACATTTTCGCGTAGGGTTATTATGTGCATTCAGTTAGAATATGCAAAGATGTTTCTTCTGTAAGTGAACAGATTCTGCATATCCTTGAACTTAAATTGAAAAAATTAGTAAGTCATGTACTTTTTTAATCAACAATGTCCAGTCTAGACTCTTGCCAAGATACGCAGTTTGTTCTTCCTTGATGCCAGGGCTTCTGAAGCGAATTTATGATCATACGCCCCAGTTAAGATCTGGGAATGATTAAGCCTGATGTTTTTTATATAGAAACAGGGGGCAAACGCGCATGCGGCTCACCTGATGGTAAACGACTACCGCCGCCCATGAACAACTGCAACACCTGGGGGATTGCAGATGCATTGCCAGCCTTTTAAAAAACTGAGGCCCACTCTTTTCTTGAAGGTCCTAAAGTCGTATCGGTCTTGAAAAATTTCGGGTGGTAGTCGATTCCACAAAGAAGTTGTGCGAAGAAGAAAACTTTTTCTAAATCGCACAGTGGTGCATCGCAAATCATCCAGATGGTATGGAATTTTGTCACGATGTACGATGATGAAATTGTGCGGCTGGAATTAGTCTGAACAATTTTTCAGAGCAACACTTTTTCACATTAGATGCGTTAAACGCTAAGAGATGCAACATCTCTTCGCAGTGCTAATGATTCAAGCCGATCAGTAAAAGCTCGGTCGCCGACGATTCGAACCGCTCTGCGCTGGATGCGATCAAATGGAACAGTATTCAATGTGAAGCCAATTTGGTTTTCTCTTCCAAGTGACCACGAAACTGCACGTCACTGGATATGTTGGCACTGAGGATTCCGATACTGACAAAAGCAACAAGGGGAGTGAGTGCCCTGAAACTAAGGAGATACAACTAAGGGATTCTTTTTAGAAATAAGTGAGCAACCTTGTGTCTTCTGGATTTTGAACTGGACTAGATTTAGTCAACCCCAGTCTCGACTTCAGACACAAGTTTGTTCCGGTACTCGGAGACGTTTTTCCGAGAAATATTGACATGTTCGGTGTTTAAGCGACACCAGTGCTACCTTGCGCATAGCAATGAATGTTACCGGTTTACAACATACCATTGATATGCAGAAGAAGGAGCGTTGGTGATAGCATGCAGCCTTGTAAAACGTCAGCATTAAGGGGCTTGTAATCGGAGCGTGCATCGTCTACTACGACCTTGATGCTCCGATCTGCAAGAAAACTGGTGATCCAATTGCACAATTTCTCGGGAAGCCTATACGAAGGAAGCTTCAAAAGAAGATCTTTGCGCCAAACCTGATCGAAGGCCTTCACTATATCCAAACTAATAGCCAATGCCTCCCCATTGAACTTTACTGCCTCCGCCATCTATGAGTATGGTAACCCAGAAGATCACTAGCTGAGCAACCGTACTAGCGATTACAAAACAGCTGGTGACACTCAAAGTACCTCATGAGTTAGCCGTTAATAATTGTTTCTATTATTTTGGGGAACAAGGAGGTAATAGTGATAGGAAGGCAGAAGTTATATTAGTAGCATAGTTGTAGCACGAATGGATCGGCTCGACCGGGGAAGAACCACGCCCTAGGGTGAGAAACGAGCACACAGTCTATCTGATGGTGTCAAGTTGTCACCCGTGAGGACTAATATAGAATGCCTCGTTTCAAGGTTCTCCGGTTCTATATACACACACAATAGGGGACAAGGGGACTCACGAAACGCAGCAGCATTAAGCTACTATTTGACCCTAAATTTCTGTTTTTCGAATGTAGCTTCAAGCTTTTGCGGCACATTCCTATTTTATTCTTGACTACTTCTTCAATTTATAATTATACAAACTGGCATTATTGTTATATAACTATAATCTTAGTAAAGCTGGATGGAACAAAGATGATTTTCTTCTTGTTGAACGAACTTTATTTCAAATATTTGATCATTCGTTCTTTCGAAGAGTTCTTAATGGGGTTACTGAAGCAACCTCAAATCTGAGGTAATCTGAGGTAACAACCGAAATACGTGACCAGCCAACAAATTATGACTTTGGCATAATTTGTTGACGCAATACAAACTCATTTGTGACTGGTTTCTTTATTCGGGGATCGTTATTGAACAAGTGCGTCCTTCCTTACCTTATTAATTACTATAGTTCGTAATATTTGGTATTTACATTAGCGTGACGATGTGGGCGACAGAAATTAGTTAATATTCTTAAAAACAAATTTGCTGAAAAATTACATTTTCAATACCGTCAATATTAATCTATAAGTCTAGTTTCAATATTTATTCGGCTTAATATATAAAAGGTAAAAAAGTAAAGTAAAGTTATGCTAGGGTGTAATCTGATTGACAGGGTGAGAAATTGCGTGATAAGAGATAAATGTGGTATGCAAGATGATGTTGTGACCAGGATTAAGAAAGGAATGCTTCTGTGGTTTGGTCACGTAGAAAGAATGAATGAGGAAAGAGTGACTAAGCAAATTTATATGGCAGATGTGAATGGCCGAGTCGGGAAGGGACGCCCTAGGAAAAAGTTTATCGACCAAATTGGCGATATTTTGAAAATGGGCCACGTTAGAAGTACCCTTAACCGACGAGCATGTATGCGTAGATATATGGATGTAAAGGAGGCGAAAGAGGTATGTCAGGATCGTGCCAAATGGAAGTCCGTAGTCTCTGCCTACCCCTCTGGGTGACAGGCGTGAGTGTTTATGTATGTATGTATGTATGTATGTAAAGTTACAGCCTATATACGTCCCACTGCTGAGCACAGACCTCCGCTCATTTCTGAGAGGGTTTTAGAGCAAGGAATTGTCCGCCGCACTGCCTTAATGCGTGTTGGCGAACTTCACATGTCTTCGAAATATTTTTTTCTTATTTCTCTGACATGCAGGTTTCCTCACGATGTTTTCCTTCACCGCGGAGCACGTGGTAAAGCACAGCAGCACTTAAAATTGCAATTAACAATTTCATTGGTGCCGGCGGGGATCGAACCCGGCTTGCTCGCGTAATGTGAAATTTACAGCGAGCGCTAACCATCTGAGCTACCACGACTCATGATGGCTATGAAAGGTGCAACCAAATTAAGTCTTTTAAAGTTAAAGATTAAACGAATTATTTTAAGTTAAAGATTAAACGAATTATTTCGCCAACTTCATAGCAAATTGAATTAAGCAATTTTATTTAATAATGCCAGGAAACCGCAAAAAGCCAAACAGGTATTGATACGAATTGTCCCACAAGGCCCACGACATTTACGTATCTCATACAAAGTTAGATAACAAGCAACGGCGAACTTGTCGAGGATTTTTGCTCCCTCACAAATTGCTTTCACATTGAAATCACACAAACACATCTCTGATTTAGATCTTTCAACCCTACTGACGTATCCTACTTCGGATTCAATCAACTAGAGGTTTATATATTTTTACTAGGTACTTGATTGTATGCGATGTTTTCGCGCAAGATCAATATAATATTTTGTAGTTGCCATTTTTACATCTCTTTTTACAAGCGAAACATAAAAACAGCGTGATAAAGTGGCAGATTACATAAAAGACAATTGCTCGTAAACAGTCTGTTTTACTCATGAACATCCGGAATGATACAATACTCATTCCAAAATGATGTCAAAATTTTTCAATTTTGTTTTTATTATTTAATCAAGCTAAAACGCTGTGTTGTTCTCAAATAGAAGGTTGGAAGTAGCGTAGCCAACTGTCCCGTATTTTACAGGTCGTCACGTATTTCTAGCGTAAATTACAATGTCCCGCCGGGACAGACCATATCTCCTCTTCTGGTAAATACGAGGGACGTTAAAAAAATAGAGCGAGAATGCGGTAAGGTTGGAAATTAATGAGTAAATACTGATCGGTGAATCTGAAAACATGAACATAAAAAAGAAAGTATTAATGTAGTTGTTGGCGAAAATGGAAAGTTTAATTACGCCCCGTTTGTTACACCTTATACCTGTTTTAAAAAATTCCGCCAAAGAATAAGTCAATCAAAAGTTACAGGTTCAGTTTAATGCTAAACCAACCACCAATGTGCAACTACGAAATATGGCGGATATTTCGTAGTTGCACATTGGTGCCCTGAATACACCTGGAACCATGGAAAACATTCACCAAAGATAACGCCTGGTTGTAAGCTATTATTGGAAAAAAAATAGTCCCGCTGGGTTTCTTGCTGGTTCTTCCCAGGACAGAGGTTTTTTTTGCGAACCAGTGCTAAATGAAAAAAGTGACTTTCAATAAGTATTGTTATAATCTACATTGAATAAAAAAGTTTCTGTTTCTGTTTCTGTTTCTGGACGCTTTATTACTTTTACGAAAAATACTGATAATTTAAAAAAAATATTTCATACAGGGTACTGTTCACTGTATATCTTATTTTTTTTAATATGTTACCTTCACACTAGGATTTTCTCCCGTATCGTGAGGGTAGTCTACATATATAAATTTGACAAGGACAAATATTCAGACCTGGAACAATTATTTGTAGGTCATACAAATACTTTTTCTTTTCTTTTACTTTGTTCCGTGCGGGATTCAAACGCACTTCCCTTAGCACTGCGACTTACTGCCAAGCCACGGCGCCACGTAGCCGTCATGTTATTTATTGGACATCCCACATATATTAACAAAAATCTACGACGATCGAACGACAATGGAAAGAAAACCATTTTCTAAGACATCTAGCTTGATTTGTTTTATCAAAAGAGTAATTTCGCAAAGGGGGCAAAATGGATTGATATCTGTAACGAATTTTATTGTTCCGCACAAGAAAGAGATATCCCGAATTATTTTAGGTATTGGAACTAGAAAAAATTCCAGATCTAGTATTTGAACTAAGTATTTACTTATACACATTAATTTTTACCTTAATAGTATTTAATTGTTTTATTTGTTTCTCAATATCAATACATGGTTTGTGATGATACTTGTGCTCACCTTCACAATTTTGGTAACGGAGGTAGAGATTTTTTCTAGAAATTATTGACAGCGGAGTTCCCTACGTGACAAAATCCAAACACAAATATATCCGCAGTAACTAACATGACCTAAAAATTCGATAAGCTAAAATAGCAATGGGCCGGCCGGATGTAAGTTGGAGAGTTGACAAGTTATAGGGAATAATTGGTATTAGCTCCATTAGATAGAATTATATTCCCTTAAATATAGGAAGTCTACATTGACAGTTGAGGGAGTCGATACAGAGACATGTAAGGGAACTGTGCTTTAGGGGGCTTCATTTGTGAAATTTTAATTGATTAACAATTGTGATGGTGCCTAAATTCGCAGAAAATGTTAAAATGTTAATTTCAGCGCAAAGAAAAACATTCATCCTGAGTTATACACGTATCCGATGCATTATGCTTATCTTTACCATCCACTGCCGGCATACAGTGCATAGGCCTCCCCCATAAATTGCCTCATAGAGCATTATTTTCCATAGTTGCCATTCTTGGCAGGCAGGTCGGCAAAATAGAGTTTTTATTTTTATTTCTTATTAGGAAGACACTGCTGCCTGTGTAGTTTGTTTCCATTCCACGACATAGGGTAGTGATATTTGTTCACCACCACTACACGGTCATTATAACATGTTAGAAATCGGAGGCAAATTCCGCTTGTATTGTAACAAAATTATTATAACCATTATTAAAATAACACATAGCTGCATTGCTTTTGGTATATTTAGATATCTAGTATTTTTTTTAATTCTTTATTAATGAGCTTATTCACAATATGAATATGTCGCTCCGTTAATTCATCACCAAAAAAAACAATTACATTAGGTATACTTAAACTTATTTATAAAATTCTCATCATTATAAAGTTCTCAAATCAATAATTAATTACAGAAAGTTGAAGAAGATATGCATTTAGTTACAAAAAGTAAAATGAAAAGTTCCCAGATCAATCACATTGAGAAGTGAGTGAGCGATCCGAGAACTTCACCTTGTAAAGTTTGACTAATATTTTTATATCATCAGAATGTGGCTTAGCTAAAATTATATTACAATCAGCGAAATCTTTTAAAATGTGGTGGCATTTCTCAATACGAAAGGCAGCGTTGTGGGCACAATCCATCAAGACATGCATTAGGTACTCTGGAACACCGCATTGATCACAGTTCGGTGACTGGACCTTTTTCATAAGGAATGCAAACTTTCTAGATGGAATGTATCCAGTACGAAGCCTCATTATCACTACTGCATCCTGTCGCGATAGCTTATGGTTATCAATCCATGGTATTTTAGGCGAATGTGGCTGTACCGTCTTGTACCAAATACCCTTTTCTTTTGAACGTAAATCGAAATATTCTTTCCATTGGTTGTAACATAAAATTTTTATAATACAAATACAATCAGTGTAATGGGGTAATATGTTGTACTCTATGCCATCCGTAATAACCTGTCTAGCCAAGATATCTACTCGCTCATTATATTCCACGCCGCAATGAGACGGAATCCACTGCAACTTTATCGATTTCGACCTGGATGTTAACCCATGTATAGTATCCAGAACGGTGTAGGCTATCGGTGTGCCTCGTGTACCCAAGGTGCACCGAGCCAAGTGTTGGAGTGAACTTCTTGAGTCTGTCAATATCACAATATTATCTTGTGGTAGTGATGCAGCGTATGACAGTGCTTCACATATTGCTACTAGCTCAGCCTCCATAATGCATATACTACTATCTATCTTAAATTGTAAGCTAAGATTACATTGTGGGTCAAAAAAGGCTGCACCGATTCCGCCTGAATCTTTAGAGCCATCTGCAAATATTTTATAATAATTTTCATACTGCCTATTAATGTAGTCCAAACATATTACTTTTAGACTAAAATTGTTGTAATTTCGTTTAGCTTGTGCAATACACGGAATATTTAAACCAACTATGTTATTTAAACCTATGTTACTGACCCATGTACTTATATTAAACATTTCTAATTTTTGACTACTGTGAATAGGGGTTATCAACGAAGTGATCATAAACAGATAATAGTAAAGGTTTCTTTTTATAACGCCAATATTTATTGTTTCTAAAATGTGCTAATTCATTCAATATTTTTAGTGTGATGATATTTCTTATTGATTTAGCTTTTAAGATGAATTTCCCGGCCAAAAAGGTTCTTCGTATATTTAGTGGAGGTAGACATAGCTCACTCTCCATTGTACGTATAGGAGTAGTTTTAATGAATCCTCCGATTACTCGTAATGCCTGATTTTGTATTTTGTCTAACTTACTTAAATACTTTTGACAGCTGTTATCGAATAAATAACTCCCATAATTACTTCTTATAACGGCAATATATAGTCTTCTTAAATACTTGGGATGTATTCCCCAACCAGGTCCTACTAAAACTTTGAATATGTTTAAAAATCTAGAAATTTTGTTCGTTAACTCCGTAATATGTTTATTCCATTTCAAAGACCGGTCTAGCCACATCCCTAAATACTTGACTGAGTTCACAACTTCTATTTTATTATTATTTACACTTACTGAAATAGCTTGCCTACATATACCTTTTTTTTAAATACAGATCTTTGTTTCAGTCATTGAAATCTCCAAACCTAAATCTATGAGTAAACCATACATTTTATTTAAGGACAATTGTAATTCATTTGAAGTATCATTTAAATTTTTACCGGAAGTATATAACACATAATCATCAGCATACTGAGAAATACATACATTAGGATTAATTTGTTTACAAATATGAATAGTTGCAATATTAAATAGTAGTGGGGCGATAGGGTCACCCTGAGCAATTCCTCGACCTGTAGATCTAGATAAAATAACATTGTCCACCTGGACACTTAAGTATCGTTCCTTTAAGAAGGTCCATAAATATTTACAAACTTTTGAAGCAGCACCTAATCGATCCAAATTTACTAACATAGGCATAATATCTACGTTATTGTACGCATTCTCTACGTCAATAAAGCAACCTATTGTGATTTGATCTTTTGAAAATCCCAATTGTATTCTACTGACTAAATTACTAAGATTATCCAGGCATGATTTTGTTTTCCTAAATCCAGTAGTCTCTTCGTAAAATAGATTTTTATTTTCCATCAACCATTCCAATCTATTTCTCAACATAGCATGGAAGATTTTACTCCGGCAAAACATAAGTGAAATAGGTCGAAGCGATGATAAAGTTGAAGTGTCACGCCCTGTTTTTGGGATTGGTATAATACGTATTTCTCGCCATTGGATCGGTACAAAACTTAGGGAGTAAAATAAATTAAATAGTTTGAGTAAAATAATAATGCGTTTTTGGGAAGATTATTGATCATGTAATAGGATATATTATCCACACCTGGAGAAGTATCTCTCGTTTTAAAACAGCACGTTAGTTCGCTCATTGAAAAAGGAGAGTCAATTTCAGTGTTACGAGATGAAAAAACAGGGTCTTTTGGACAAACAAAGTCTGGAGTTAAACTGTGTAAAAGCTCATTTGCAATTGTTAGATCAACATAACTCCTATTTGTATTAGAACACCCATAACCTTTTAACCACTTCATTTTTTGCCACATGCCGTGTACAGTAATAGACTCATCAATCGAAGAGCAAAAATTAGAGAAAGATTTTCTAGTTGCCTTTCTAATTAGCAGTTGTGAAATTCTAATTTTATCTTTTAATTTATCTAAGTTATCAGGAGTAGGGTTTTTCCTAAATAAAGCAAGAGCTAGGCGCCTTTCTGCAACAGATTTAGATAAGTTGGTATTCCAATATACTTTAGGAGAAAAATGTTTAGAGGGATCTTGGCTGGTTCTGTAAAAAGGAATATGACCATCAGCGGCTTCATTGACCATATTAAGAAATAAATCATGATTTTTCTGCGGATCATTATTGATAAAAGCAAAACTTGAAAATTTATATTCTAAATAGGAGCTATATCCATCCCAGTTTGCTTTCTTATATTTCCTTTTCTTTAGAAATTGATGGTGACTATTGTGATATGATAAATTAATCTTAACAATCAAATGATCACTACCCAATGACTCATTAGTAACCTTCCAATCTAACTGCAACGCGAAATCAGAAGAAGCAATAGAAATGTCAGGGGACGACTCCTTTACTATTCCGTTTACTAATTTAACGCGAGTAGCTGTGCCATCATTCAAGGAAACAAAATTATTTTCAATTAAAGAGTCAAAAATATTCGTGCCTCTTAAATCAGCCTTACAAGACCAGCTTGGATGATCAATCCCATTGAAGTCCCCAAGAATCAATGTTTTGTTAGTTTTAAAAGAAAATATTTCATCCCAGTCATTCTGAGAAGTTCGTATGGTAGGTGGACAATATATAGAGTATATGTAATCTACATGCGTACAGTTAAAAATCTTAATACAAATTATTTCAATTCCGGGATTAGAAATTTGGATAGATATCAGTCGAGTCTTTAAAGACTTGTGTGAACAAATAGCAACCCCACCATACGAATCATCTCGGTCCTTGCGGTAAATATTGTAACCACTTATTTTAAGCATAACTTCAGCATTCAACCATGTGTCACAAATGGCAGCAATATGCATTTTCTCGCTATTTAACAGCTGGTCGAATTCCGTGCGTTTGGGTCTAATACTTTGTGAGTTCAACTGAAAAATGTTTATGTTGTAATTACTATTCATTATTGACTAAAAAAGCTTTTAAAAGGCAACTTGCACTGCCCCACCATAGGTACTAACCACTCAATAATTAATGACATTCCTTGAATCATTTTGTTCTTAAGTTGTTCTTGTGAATTTGTAAATATAGCATATAACTTAAAAGTAACTGCCTAAAATTAAAAGTTGATTTAAGCTTCTCTCTTCTCTCTTTTTTCTCTTTTCTTGATTTTAGCTCACTAACACTTCATTCTGATTTTGCTTCTTTTTCCTTTTTGTCTTTGTACTTATAGTTTTTTCTTGAAAAGTTTGCGAAACCTCCATAGCACCCGATTGTGATGTTAATAGTATTGATTTAGTGTTAGAAGTAATTTCAGAACGTAAGCGCGGTACCAATCGAGTAACGTTTGCGTAAGACATTACCCCATCTTCGTTTTGTGAGATAGAGGACACAGGTATGGGTTCAGGCATATTATTATATAAAGGTGTATTTGGGTTGAGATGTCTTTGAGCCGTCTTTAATATAGTTGTTTCTTGTTCTACTTGTACAGGTTGAGGTTCTGGAGGAATATATATTTGTAAGGCCTTTTTATATGAGAAATTGAATTCAGCCATTAAACTCCTTAGACGCTTTTCTTTTATAAATATAGGACAAGATCTATCCAACGACATGTGAGTCCCGATACACAAGAAATAAAAAGAGAAATACATACGTAAATTGGAATATTATTATTTGACCAATCTGCATAATAATATCCATATTTTATTAAACACTATTGCATCGATGAGACGATATAAATATATCATTTTTAATTTAGCTAGCATCAAAAAGTAAATAACCACAGACTAGGCATGTCAATCTTAAATCGATTAATCGAAGAATCGATTATCATTCCATAGGTGTCGTATGAAGCGACAGAGGGAAGCTCAACCATGGGATGGGCAGCAGTATCATCCTGATAACAGCTAAATAAAAATAAAAACTGCGATTGCCGATCCGCATACCAAGCGTGAAAACTATGGCAAATGCGCTCCATATCGGAAAATCTATCACGTAGGCCTATATTTTTTTATATAGAATAAGGGTGACAAACAAGTTCACAGTTCACCTGATGGTAAGTAGATGCTGTGGCCCATAGACATCTACATTTATCCACGATTAAGAATCAAAACGCAGATGCGTTGTCACCACTGAGGATTAAGATGGAATGCCTCGTTTCCAGTAAAAAAGGGTCTCCGGATCTCTTCACTCACCATTACATGCAGTATCAAGCTGATATTTAAAGATAAAGATAAAGATAAAGATACATTTATTGCATAACTGTGTACAATAAGATCTTAGTACAAAAACATATAGTTTTAGGCTCAACAGTTTACCCATTTCGGGTATGCAACAATTAAAAAATAATTTTTAAATTTACTACATACTAACATTTATTTTATTAAAATACTCATTGAGATTGTAAAAAACATTTTCAATTAACAATTTCTTTAATTTTTTTTTAAACATATTTCCATTTAATTGTTTAATAGCTGGTGGTAACTGATTGTATACACGAATAGCAGTAATGTAGGTACTTTTATAGTAAATCATATTTTTAATAATAGGTAAGCTTATATCATATTTATATTGATTGCGAATGTTTTTCTTTGAATCATATTTCAAATTAAAATATTGCATATTGTTTTTAACAAATAAACATAACTCTAGGATAAAGATTCCAGTCAGTGTTAGGAAACCCTTTGTTCTGAAGACATCTTTTAATGATTCAGTACTATGCATGTTATATATTGTTCTAAGACATTTTTTCTGGAGAACGAATGTGGATTGTATATCTGTAGAGTTTCCCCAGTATATGATACCGTAAGTTAGGAGTGGATAAACGCTTCCAAAATAGGCATTTCTAGTAACACTTATATTTATAGTCTCTGCCAGGATGGACAATGCGTAACATGCACTGAATATCTTTTTGTTTATTTTTGCAATATGTGCCTTCCAGTTTAGATGTTGATCTATTTCGACTCCTAGAAAATTTATGTTCATTACTTCTTCGACCGCTATATCGTTCACGGTTATATTTCATTTGGCGGGTACACTTTTGTAATTTCTAAATTTTACGCTGGTGTTTTGTGAGAGCGTAGTCCTTCCCCGGTCGAGCCGACCCATTCGTGCTAAAACCATAATGTAGCTGCGGCGTGGCTCTACCACGTATAAAATGTTATGTTTGGCAGTAGACTTTTGATTGACTGTAATGGTAAAAAAATGTATTCTATTTGTCATTACTTACGTTATTACTTTTCATTCTTAACATTTTTGTAATTTCAAAGCGCAGAATTCACTTCCATTGTGTTGCTGTTTCTTTTTTCATTTTGTTCCCACTAATAGCACAGAATAAGACGGTCGACCCTACCAGAGACTGAATGGGAGGGCAAAGCCTTGCCTTTATGCTTTAATTTATTTATATAAACTATTCTCATGTTTTTAGTAATTCTTAATATGCGAATATGTACGATAATAATCTGCCTATGGTATGTTTATATTTGGTAGGTAATCGTTTTCATTACACGATTTTGTACCATCTTAATTCAACTCAAAAGTAATGAGCAACTTAACAATGGAGGAAAGCGTGAAAATTATTGCTTTACAAATATTTAACTAGATAGTAGATTATTATCGTACCTATTTCATATTAAAACGGTTGACGCGCAAAATTTGCTTATTTATAATAAATAATAAAATAAGGAATTCACTCCAAAATAGTTCATCAATTGGTTATAGACTAAGAAATCAGCTTTCTTTAAAATGCGCTAATTTTAATTTTAATTAAAGTTTTTAAAAAACAATATAAAACTTATACCTCTTTAATCTTTAGGAACGATAATCTATATATTATCTATATAGTATCTTTAACCAGATAACATAATATTACTATTACACATTATGAATTCTAAAATCCTTTTTTATGAAATAATAAATATGATTTTTTTTAATTAAATCGATTCTGCATAATTATTATTATTATAAATAAAATGAAATCAAACACAATATTTTCCTATAACCATTTGGGGGTATTAGTAACAAACTAAAATCTGCATCTTATCATCAAATTGTTTTTCAATCAATCTTATCATCAATTGTTGTCAAGTCTTTCTTTGAAAATAAAAGGGACCTTAAATAGTTAAAAGTTTGCAGCTACGTTCGACAGTTGAGTATAGACCTCTTCTCATTTCTCGGAAAGTTATGAGGATTTCCCCATAATTCTCTCTGTTAATGTATACTCTACTGATTTAAGTACGACGCAGGGCACCAACGCGTATTAGTGAACGTCACGTCTTTGACGTATTTTTCATTAATTCAGCATTAGATGCCGATGCAGATTCTGCCAGATGCGAACAACTCAAACCAAAAAAGCTGTGGATAACAACTCGCCTGCCAAGCGTGTCAACGATGGGCTATCTTCTTATAAGCACACAATGGGAAGGCCTATGTGCAGCAGTTAGGTTTTTGATGGGCTGTATTGGTTAGTTGGCTACACTCACCTAATGAAAGAAGGTGATCTTATAAAACTATTTTAGTCTGTGAGATAGGTAGGTATTCTTTGAGAACGTAGCCCTTCCCAAGTGGAACCAACCCATTCGTGTCATATTCAAGTTAAAACAAATTATGTAATTCACGCCAAACGCTTAACCTCTGCGCTATCAAGGCTCTAACGTGCGAGCAGGCAATAACTATCATATAAAACTTCATTATTATCATCATCGTTACAGACCATCACGATCCTGAAACACCTCTCCCTCCTCCTCCACATCCATATACCTACGCATACATGCTCGTCGGTAAGATAGTAGTTAAGGTTAAGGGTACTCCTAATTTGGCCATTTTCAATACACAGGCTGCACAAAAAGTATCGGGAATGGAATATTTCCACTGTCCCTGTCATATTAAAATCTTTTTAATTGAAAACTCCTTGGTTTTAAAAATCGAATACCATTTATTTATTTAAAAAAAAGATTCTCGGTCTTGTCACAAGGTTTTGTCAAACTTGTTAGTCGTTGAGAAAATGGAATTGACTCTAGAAAATTCAAGAGCGATGATTTATTATGACTTTCGAAGTAGAACAAAAACAGTGTGTTGACCGGATGATATCTGCATTTGGTGATGAAGCCCCATCCAAAACCACAATTTAACGCTGGTTTGCTAAATTTCAACGTGGACGTGTCAAGCTCAGTAATGATCCCCGTCAAGGTCGTCCAAAAACTGCAGTCACCCAAGAAAACGTTGATGCTGCGCGTAAGCTGATTGAGGAAGATCGACATGTGACATACCGCGAAATTCAGGCAACTTTAGACATTGGCATGAGTCAAATACAAATAATCTTGCATGAACAATTAAGTGTAAAAAACTTGTTTTCCCGATGGATACCGCATTTGCTCTGTGAAGAGCAAAAAGCGACTCGCGTTACTTGGTGCGTCAGAACTCTCGAAAGATTCCACGCAGGATCCTCAAATGCTGTATACAACATCGTATCAGGTGACGAATCCTGGATATACGCGTACGAATCCGAAACAAAAAACCAGTCACGAGTTTGGGTATTTGAAAATGAGTTAAAGCCAACAAAAATTGTTCTTTCAAGGAGTGTTGCAAAAAAAATTGTGGCCACGTTTGTCTCCAAAACCGGCCATGTTACGACTATTCCTCTTGAGGGACAAAGAACGGTTAATGCAGAATGGCATGCTAGCATTTGATTGCCACAGGTCATTTCTGAACTCCGTAAAGAGAACTGCAACCGCCGCATCATCCTCCATCACGACAATGCGTGTTCTCACACCGCACACAGAACAAAAGAGTTTTTAGAGCAAGAAAACATAGAATTATTAGACCATCCGCCGTACAGCCCCGACCTAAGCCCTAATGATTTCTATACTTTCACTAAAATAAAGAATAAATTGCGTGGACAGAGATTTTCATCACCTGAAGAAGCTGTGGACGCCTACAAAACGGCCATTTTGAAGACCCCAACTTACGAATGGAATGGTTGCTTCAATGATTGGTTCCATCGTATGGAAAAATGTGTCAAATTTCGCGGAGAATACTTCGAAAAGCAATAAATACATTTTTAAATAGTAATGTTGTGTACTTCCTTGATTCCCGAAATTTTCAGTGCCGCCCTCGTAAATCGCTAATTTGGTCGATAAATATTCATCTAGGACGTCCCTTATCGACTCTTCCATTCACTTCTGCGACATAAATTTTATTTTTTATTCTTTCCTCATTCATTCTTTCCACATGACCAAACCACTGAAGCATTCTTTTCTTAATCCTGGTCGTTGTGACCAGGATTCATCATCTTGCAAACTACACTCTTCTCTTATCATTACAATTCCATTACTAAATACAGGCCTAGCCCAAGGAATAGCATAAATCACGTGAAATGTCAAACTTGCTTTAACTTTTACTCGAATTGTTCACGAAAGCTTAAAAACTATTCGTAATATTGTAAGTGAGCTCCGAATGATGGATGTATAAAAGCGCGAATGTTCCTGACACACACTCACGTATTTAATATTAATACTGTCACGCATTGCACGGATGACAAGATTGATAGAACAACTTTCGGCGGAATATTGTACGCTTTACGCCCCCTGTGATTTATTTGAAAAGTAAGTCGTGGATAACGCGACATTCTACACATTTATTTTTGAATTTCAAAAGAGTTTGTATATTATTAATTTAAAGTATAATATAATTGCTGGTAGATGGTGCCGTTAAAGTTCTTTGAACGGTGTTTTATTAAGAACTCTTGTATCTATAAATGCTCCCTCGATTTTAGAGCCTTGTGGAATATTTAGAGATAATGGCAGGAGACCCAACGGTATGACTTTGGTCCCCTGGGAGTGAGGTGAAGCCCTAGTGTGAGATAATACGTGGCTCTAAATGAACTGAGGCGGTATTAGAGGCGACTGGACCGAGTAAGTAACGCAACTATGAGTCTGTGAGAGTTGACTACATATTTGTGCCTTTTACTGTCGTAAGACTATCGATGCATGGAATCCACGTGCCGTGAGTTTACTAAAAGATTTGTATTCGTGTCGTTATGCAGTGACGACCACACTGCTGGTGGTAAGAGGGCTGGTTCTTTTCTCTCCCAAGGGAAGAACATACATTTAGCGATTGAACACAGCCGGCATGATACCACGGTAATGGTAATAATTTTTTTTATTATTTAATTTTTATGAGAAGTAGATTAAGTAAATTTAATGTTATTATATTGTGGCCGTGGTAGGAAAAGGGGAGATCTCCCGCCGGGCAAGGTGTTCTGCCCGGGGAGCGGCCGACACTCCATGTGATAGTTCGGAGATGTTCTATATATACTGTTTATGATTCGGAATGTTGATAGCGTGATTTAGGCTTCGGTGTGTTTTCGCTTGTGGCGCGAAGACAGCGCCGCTACATCACCGTAATGCTCAGACCGGAGGTCGATAATGCAGTCTCGTTGTCGAAGAATGTGCAAGTGCCAGGAGATTGCCTTGTAGTCTGCGGTGAGTCGAGAAGAAGGCAAGTAATCTGCGAGAGTGCACAAAACAAGAACCAAATAAAAAAAAAAAGGGGCGCCACAATATATTTAAAACTAGCCGCAGTAGCTGTGGGCTTTATCTTATACTCCATTGTACAAACGTAAGCAAGCCGGGTTTGATCCTCAGTGGTTGCACAGTAGAAATAAAAAATTGAAACTTTATTTTTTAACATACAGGTAAAGGGTAAAGAAGCAAAATGCTTTAAGGATTCACATTGTGAAGTCCAATAACACTTTCGTAAGCTGGAGTCTACCCTCCCTAATTTTCTCACAATAAGAGGAGGCCTGTGGATACACTGCCAGATTGTTGTAGATTTTATGTTGTCTTTATATAAAGATAATAAAGAGCTATAATATAAAGAGAAAAAGAATAATATAATTAGAAAAGATATAATATAAAGAGCATCTAACGATAACAACGATGTATATTCATTCGTAAATTAATGTTTAACCCGAAGACTTGATACAGGGAGAAGCACAACCAATGTGAAGGTATCATCTCAGTGCTTGCTTCTTATCAATCCCGTATTTTGAGTATAAGCAAATCTCTAGAATTGCACAAAATTAAAAAAAGTTTTGTAAAGTGGCTAGTCCGAGCACCGCAGCTAAACACTGTTATTGTTTTGCGCAACTACAAACCTGTCAAATAAAATAAAACCATAACCAGCCACGGGTTATAAAACGTTGTTCGATGTCTTCGCACGAATATCTGTGTTTGATGAGTGATTCCATTGGAAATAGAAATTAATATATAATAGATACATTATCCACTACCGCATATCATCTCGTGGTTGTCGTGAGAGGTTTTAAAGGAAAATGATACAGGAGATGGGCAGCAGCATCTTCATGACATCTATTTAAAAAACTGCGATTATCAATCCACCTGCCTATCCAATATATGGAGGAAGCCTTAGGTACTGTACTGTTGCCTATTCTTGACAATGCAGATATTTGCTGTCAGGACATTACCAAAGCGCAATTAAATAAACTTGAGCTAATTTAAAATTTATGCTTACGATTCATACTTGAACTCCGATCACACTTCAAAATTTCGTAAACTTCTTAAGTGGCTACTGATGCGCCTTCGCAGGAACACTCACATCCTTCCACTGCACGTTATCTGAAAGACTGCATTGAATTAATCTCCTCCTCTCACGATTTTCATATACATTCCACTAACAATGTCTTGCTTCGTGTTTCAGCACATTCATCCTCCTTCTTCAATGGATAATTTTCGGTTAGAGCTATAAGTACGCTCGTAGAAATTCTTGCTTTTATATATTCGACGTGCATCCATTTTTTTAATCTACCCTTTTTTTTCTTCAAAAATCTACCCTTTTTTCTTCAAAAATCTACTCAAAGCTCAAATAATTCTACTTGGTAATATAATAATTTCCATCACACTTCTCGTCCTTAATTGTGTACATCAAACCTATCGTCAACTGTCAACATCTTGGGTTTTTATATTTATTTTCTTTTTCTTTTACTTAATTTTCTTATTTATATATACTTGTCTTATTCGCCATTTGTTGAAAATAATAGTTCTTTGTGCAAAAGGGTTGTCTGGAAGAAATCGCTTCCAGAGCGATAAAACCGGCTATTGTACCTTTCATATTATATTTCATTTTGTTTTCGTTTTAATTTGTATTGGTGTGCAATAAAAATATATTAATTAATTAATTTTTATAGTAATAAATCTTTCGAAACTTTCCTGCAGAAGTTTATGGTTAGAGACTGGTAATGGGAGCGCAGTCGTATTAACGTCTCTTCCCAAGATACTTAAACCGTTCAAGCGTCTCCTTAATAAAGGCGCTATACTCGATAACGATGTTGTTTTTTCTTTTAATTTTTATTTTAAATAAATAGAACAGCATAAATAACTCAACAACTAATAATATCAATGCGGAACATTTACGTCTATCTATACAACTTTGCACAATTTCACTTAACAATTCTTTCAAGTTTTTAACGTGTTAGAGCCACGCCGCAACTTTGTTGTGGTCGCAACAAGAATGGTTCGGTTCGACTGGGGAAGGACATTGCTCTCACAGAATCTCAGCGTAAAATTGCAGCTTAATGCTGCTGTCTTTTATATGGTGAGTGTAGAGAACCGGAAGCCCTTTTACCCTGGTAGCGTGGCATTCTTTCTTGACCTCACACACAACGGTGACAATACATCAACACTACTCATCTTAATTGAGGATCTATAATCGTCTGGCCCTTGCCACAGCATCCACTACATGTAAGGGTACCTATAAAGTGAAAAGATTAATGTTTGGTGTTAAGGTAGCACCAAATGTTTGGCAACGGTACATGGATCAAACGCTAAAAGGAATAGATGGTGTAGCCTGTCTTTTTTTTTTATGATATAGCTATACAAGAACCAGAATCATAACAGTTTGCGAGAAATTACAGAAATGTAATTACTACATCTAAATTCAAAGAAATATCAATTTCTCCAAAAGTCTGTAACTTACCTGGGACATAATATTAATGAAAATGACTTACTCAAGATAAGATTAACGATATCAAGAAAAGCCCACGACCTACTGATGTAACATCTCTACGTACCCTTTTGGGGATGATCAATTATTATCAACAGTTCATTCCAAATCTAGCATCAAAATTAAATCCACTTTACAACCTATTACAGAAAGATAAAGAGTTTATATGGACCAAAGAATGTAAGAAAATTTTCCAAGAGTTAAAAGATGAAATTTGTGGAGAAAAAGTGTTAATACCATTTCATGAGAGCTTGCCTGTTACCCTTGCTACAGACGCGTCACCTACTGGATTTGGAGCTGTGTTATCACACATTATGCCAGACAAGACTGAACGACCCATAGCATTTGCATCAAAATCCCTAACTTAAGCTGGGAAAGGTTACAGCCAACTTGATAAAAAAGCAGCAGCGTTAATATGGCGACTAAAGAAGTTCTTTCAATACTGCTATGGAAGAAATATTACATCGATTATTGACAATCAACCCTTGTCTAGAATTTTACATCCAGAAAGAGCTACACCACCTACCACAGCAATTAGGCTTGTGCACTACGCAAACTTCTTAGCAGAATTTGACTATGATTTAAAACTCAGGAAGGCAACAGAACATGCAAATGCAGACTACTTTTCAAGATTCAATAAGTCTACGGAGGCAGAAAACGACAACCTAACAGATGATGATGTATTTTACTTAAATCAAATCTCATAAATGCCAGTTACACTACAAGAAATTAGAGAAGCTACGAATAAAAAAGACCCAGACTTGCAAAAGCTCTACCTAGATATACAATCTATTAGAAGTGACCCTAAGAGGCTTCATGAATTCTCTCTACAAAGCAACTGTATTTTTTATGGAACAAGAATTGTTATACCCAAACAGTTACAACCCATTATCTTAGACGAACTATGTACATACAGCGCATACAGGCTTTGTGAAGATGAAAACATTAGCAATAAGCTATGTGTAGTGGAAGAATATAGATACAGATATAGAAAAGAGGGTTAAACAATGAAAGATGTGTTGCCTTATGCAGAAAAACCCTGTTTAAGTACCAGTACACAGTTGGGAATATCTAAAAGGGCCATGGAGCCGAATTCACATCGATTATGCAGGACCATTTATGAATCAATATTTCCTTATTGTTGTGGATGCTTATACAAAGTGGTTAGAAGTCATACCAACAACATCTATCACATCATTATCAACCATAAATATACTCAAAAGTTATATACTACTGTTACGAGCTTGAGGTTCGTGACAATAAAAACTGCCGATTGAATTACCAAAATTAACTCTTTAATTCACTTTACACTAATTAAAACTTAGAACACTAATAATTAACCACACTGATTCACTTTATTTCGCTCCGAAGCTTCGCTTGTCTCGCCGAATTCAATACTTCCCGATCGCATCTTGCAGCGCCTATAAATACAAATTAGCACCGAAACATCCAGAATATTCAAGTAAACACGCGCAAGGGGCCGAGAGTTCAAGTGTCGACTTCTAGAAGCTTAGTTCTTCGTTCCGAGACTAGATGGCGCTGTCGGTTGAAAGATTAGTGAGGTCATTTTCTGGAAAGCTCAAGCGCATAACGTCGACTTATTCGCGCAACACTACCTTTGGGCTACCAATCACTCAAGTTTCAGATAATGGTAGACAGTTTCAGTCAGAAGAAATGTTAAAATTTTTAAAAGGAAATGGTATTCAACCGAAGTTCATTGCACCGTTTCACCCTTCCACAAATGCACAAGCAGAAAGATATGTTCAGACATTCAAAAATAAACTAAAACCAATGGCTAATGAAGAAGGATCATTACAGGACAAACTACAAAAATTTCTGATGATGTATAGAAAAACACCAAATAGCTCAACTTGACTGAGCCCTGCAGAGATGACGTTTAAGAGATTGTATAGAACAAGGATAGATTTAGTGATAAGAGAAGATACAGAAAATGAATACAAGAATAATAATATAAAAGTAACTAAAGAATTTAACAGAAGAGACAGAGTACAACAGAATGTATGACAGCAATAAATGGAAATTCGGAAAGATTATAAACAGAAGAGGAAAACTGCATTATGAGAGGTAGATGGAAGGATACACCATAGACATGTGGACTAAATCATCAAAACCTTGTGTACTAGTGAAAATTTGACACAATCTAGTCCTATAAAAATGAAGGTCCGATGAATGAGGGTCCGATGCAAGAACAACAGAAACAAGAACCGGCGCAACCTACATTACCTGAAAATTCTACTATGTACTAGCAATAACACACCAGAAATTAGACAACGCCGATCACAAAGAATTAGAAAGAAGCCGGATCGGTTAAACCTGTGAAAGGAAGAAAATAATAAGGTGGGAGAGGCTGTTAGACATTGAGCAAATGACCATAAATAGTAAACATAAAGCGCATGTCAATGACGCGACAAAAGGAAGACTCATGTTTTGTTATCTATGCTCATCTATGCCATATATTCCATTTTTACTCCCATTACGTACTAACCTTGTTTTTCATATTAATAAGAAAATTAAGTTTAAATAAATAATTAAGTGCCGAATTAAGTGTAATCATTATAAATATATTACACATACACAATACCCGCCTTCAAACCTCCACTCGAAATATTAGATTATTTGTAACATTTGACTACGCTAGTGGAATTCTTCTCTAATTTCTATTGCTGGTGAAGTTTTACTACTGGTAATCTTTTTGGGTAGTTTGCACACTCGCCACGCTTGGCAGACTTATTGGTATTTGCAGTATATATCTAAAAGAGCCATGGAGCCGAATTCACATCGATTATGCAGGACCATTTATGAATCAATATTTCGTTATTGTTGTGGATGCTTATACAAAGTGGTTAGAAGTCATACCAACAACATCTATCACATTTCAAAAACAAAAGTTCAGAGCGCAAAACACAACATTGTGAAAGCAAAAACAACGCCCCCCCCCCCACCCGAGCATTATCGGTCCCATAATAACGCGCCAAGCGATCCACATGGACGATTTTAGGAGTCCCTCTTGCGCCTTTCTGTATCCGGTAGGTTACATCGTTGATCCTGGTTACAATCCGGTACGGGCCGTCCCATTTAGCTTGAAGCTTAGGAGATTTCCCTTTGCTGCGGACTGGATTGTGCAACCACGCTAGTGAACCTTCGTCGAAGCCTTTATTGTTCATTTTGCGGTCGTACCGGATTTTCATCTTCTCAGACACTTGCTGGCCCGATTGCCTGACATGCTCATAAATGTCATTCATTTTGTTCCGCAAGTCATTTGCATAATCGGTTATACTGCGTAGGCCATCAGGTGGTATTCCGGTGATCGGGTCTGCAGGCAGCCGTAATTCTCTTCCAAAGTTTGCGAAAGCTGGTGTCACTGCTGTACTTTCGTGAACAGCGCTTCGATATGACAACAAAAACGGTTGTATGTGCTTGTCCCAATCTCGTTGCCGATTGTCTACAACTTTTGCTAGGTACCTCTCCAATGTCTGATTAAATCGTTCTACCATTCCATCAGATTGCGGGTGATAAGAAGTCATTCTTGTTTTATGAGTACCCATAACTCGGCAAGTTTCCTGGAATATTTGAGACTCAAAATTCCTTCCTTGATCGCTGTGAATCTCTAAAAGTACTCCAAAACGACAGAAGACTTCATGAACTAGCTTATTCGCAACTGTTGAAGCTTCTTGATTTGGAATGGCGAAGACTTCTGGCCACTTAGTGAAGTAATCCATCACAACCATGAAATACTTGTTACCGCTTTCACTCTCCGGAAACGGCTCCGCCACGTCAATGGCTATTCTCTCCCATGGTGCACCAACATTGTACAACTTCAATGCACCTCTACTACGAGTGTGAGGTCCCTTTACAGCCGCACAACTTGTACATTTGCGACACCAGTCCTCGACATCGTTTCGACAGTGGACCCAGTAAAACCGTTCTCGGATCTTCAGTAGAGTCCGTTTAACTCCCAGATGGCCTCCTGAACAATCATTATGGTACAGCTGTAGAACATCCGGTACTCTAGCTTTAGGGACGACCATTTGCAAATCACAGCTGTCTCCTCGAACATTTTCCCATTTACGGCACAGAACTCCACCCTGAAGCAGCAAGCTTTCCCACTGGGCCCAATAGCTTTTAGTGGTCGAACTCATCGCTGAAACGTCGCTCCACTTGGGCTTGGGAGCACTGGCCTTCATCCATTGCAGAATTGGCTTGATGTCCGGATCTTCCTGCTGTGCATGTCGTAAGCTGTCCTTCCACTCGTTGCTGAGGTGGTCTGTCCTGAGCATCCTCACGGATACCACTTCCTTACTCTCTTGCCTATTACAATGTTTGCAATCTTCAGGACAAGGTCTTCTTGACAATGCATCTGCGTTGCCATGAGATTTCCCGCTGCGATGTTCGATCTCAAAGTCGTATTCCTGCAGTAGTTTAATCCACCTCGCAACTTGTCCTTCTGGTTTTTTAAACTGTAATAGCCATTTTAGTGCAGCATGGTCATTTCGTAAGTGAAATTTCCGCTATTTGCTAAAATGCTGTAACGACTTTACCACAGCTAGCAATTCGCGTCTTGTGACACAATAGTTCCTTTCCGGTTTTGACAACGTCTTGCTGAAGTACGCTATCACGACCTCTTGGTCACCATTCCGTTGAGACAACACACCGCCAAGTCCTATATCACTTGCGTCCGTGTCAACTATAAATTCTTTGCTTGCATCAGCAACTTTCATCCCAGCAGAAATGTCGCTTCTCCTCGGTTAGCTTGTGCAGAGGTTTGACTATATCTGCAAAGTTCTTCACAAATCGCCGATAATAGGAGCACAAACACAAAAATGCTCTAACCTGCGTCTTGTCATTTGGAATCGGCCAATCCTTGACAGCGGCGATTTTCTTCGGATCCGTGCGGATACCTTCTTCCGGCACTACATACCCCTAAATGTTGACTTGCCGTTTGAATAGTGAACATTTCTTCGGACTCAACTTGAGGTTGGCACTCTGAATCTTCATGAGCACGCGTTCCAGGTTTTGAAGGTGTTCCTCAAACCTACGGCCCGCGATGATGATGTTATCCAAGTAGACCAGGCAGGCATCGCCATTTATCCCGGTAAGTACAAGCTCCATCAGTCTTTCAAACGTTGCTGGAGCATTGCACAATCCAAACGGCATTACTTTAAATTGCCACAGACCCTTTCCTGTCGAGAACGCAGCTTTCTCCTTGTCCTTAGGGTCAATTTCAACTCGCCAGTAGCCACTTTTTAGATCCAGCGTGCTAAACCATTTTACTCCTGTAAGCATGTCCAGCGTGTCATCAATTCTTGGCAAGGGATAGCTGTCCTTCTTTGTAACGTCGTTCAGACGGCGGTAATCAACACAGAACCGCATGCTGCCACCCTTCTTCTTTACCATCACCACGGGTGAACACCATGGACTAGATGAAGGTTCAATAACGCCATCCTTCACCATTCCCAGAATCATGGTTTCCACTTCCTTTTCACGTGCTACTGGCAATCTTCTTGGCCGCTGACGGATAGGCAATTTTTCTCCTGTGTTTATTTTGTGTTGAACTAAGCCAGTCTTTCCTATGTCACCATCGTTTGATGAGAATACATCAGAGTACTTGAGTAACAACTTCTTCGCCTTGACCAATTCGTTCGAGGAGAGAACACTGCGACAGTCTTCCAAAAGTGTGGTCACTCTCATTTCTGAATCCTTGCTGGGGGTCCCACTCGATATATATTGGCACCGACGTAACCAATCAACTTCCTCACAAGTACCAACCAGTGTGCCTTTTTCTATAATCTGTTCCCGGTCACAAAAGTTCAGCACACGTACTCCTGACATGTCAGTGGTCCTGACCAAGGTTCGAGCTACTTTCCATGGAAGGTCATTGTTTACCCTTTCCACAAGTACACAACGGTGAGCTTGCCCAGCGTTTCGAGGAAGACTAACCGGTTTCCGATCTCGGCGGAAGAACAATCTTCTTAATGCTGTACCTGCCGCTCCCTGGTAACGCACCTTCCATAAAAAGTTCCTCCTGTCCACATTTCAAAACACCTTGCTTAACGTCGATCTCACAACAATTATTCCTCATAAAGTCTAGGCCTAGGATGCAGTCGTCCATTATATCAGCCACGATGATATTATGCAGGTAGATCACGTTGCCTAGCTTCAACTCCATCTCCTTCTCTCCATGGACGGGTATACGCTGACCGGTGGCTGTGTGTGTGTGTGGCAAATTAATGCGTTCTCGCTTGTATGCGGAGTCCCCAAGGAACTGACTTATAAGTTGGGAACTAACAACCGTACGAGAGGCTCCAGTGTCTATGGTCAGTTCACACGTCATTCCGTTGACCTCGCCCTTGATGATTAGACTGTTCCCATCATGAGTTTGTGAGATCGAGATTCTTGGGGCTCTTTTAACATCAGCCAGCACCCGCCTCGCAGTTCTGGTTTTTACTCGTTTCCCTGCTGCTGCTGGGCGGTGCTGTTGGCCGCAATATGCTCCTGAGATCGTTCAACTTCCCTTTCTAGGGTTCGCTTAGGGCAGCTGGATCGAAGATAGCCCTTTTCCCCATAGCCATAGCACCTAGGGCTGTATCCTTTGTTGAGGTCGCGAACTGTAGCTGCTGTAACCTACCTGACGCGATGGTAACGATGATCCTGCCGCACGACTTTCACCTCCAGTGCATGGGCAAGGCGTCCTTAAGCGTCTCGTGGTGCCCGAGCCTCACAGCAGCTCTGACTTCCAGGTCGCGGATGCCGTCGATGAATGTCTGCACCATTTTCCCTTCAATGAGCGCAGGTACAGACCGGTATGCTTTTTGCACCAGCTTCGCCACCTCTAGAGCCCACTGCTGCAGGTTTTCGTTGATGCGCTGCACGCGATCTTTAAGCTGCGCACAAAAGACGTGTTCCAGGTGGGCGTCACCATATCTCGCCTCCAATGCCTGAAGCAGTTGCTCATAAGTCACTTCCTCACCGAGAGCTTCCAGAACTGTTAAGGCCTGGTCGCGCAGGCCTAGTGTGAGAGCAATCATGGCCTGACCTTTATTCCAGCCGTTCGCCTTCATAAGAGCCTCGAACTGGATTTTGTAGGCTGACCAGGAAGAAGTCCCGTCGAACGGTGGCACCTTGAACCCACGTAGCGAAGGTGTAGTAGCTACTACGGGAGCTGTAGTTCCATCCCCAAGTTTGAGTTCGTCCAGCGTTTTCTTCACGTCAGCCATCACGTAATCAACGCGATTGTTCACTTGGTCGATTTGTATTTTAGCTTCCTTGATTTAGGTTCCAGCTTTCGACAGGCGGTAGTCGTGTTGAGCAACCCTATCCTTCACCTCCCTTATCTCTTTCCCGAAGTTAGCGTGAATGTCCTTCACGAGGAACATCTGCTCTTCCTGTCGGCGGGCCTGTTCCTCCTGCTGCTCTTTCAACTGATGGACCTGTTCCTTCTGTCGGCGAGCCTGTTCCTACTGTCGGCGAGCCTGTTCCTCCTGTCGGCGAGCCTGTTCCTCCTGCTGCTCTTTCAACAGACGGGCCTGTTCCTCTCGTCCGCGCTGCAGCTCTTCCTGTAGCATCACCATCAGAGAACCTAAGTCAGGTGCTGCAGATGTAGGAGCTACTGATGGGCTCGCAGCCTCCGTGGCTGGCAGTTGGCCCTCCGACGTCTGCGGAGTTGCACCACCAAATCTCCTCTTGTCCATCTCCTGCTGGCGTTGACTTCGGGTACGGACACCCTCCGATTCCTCCTTCGGTAAAATCGGCATGATTTGATCCCACTTCTGACACCAATTGTTACGAGTTTGAGGATCGTGACAATAAAAACTGCCGATTGAATTACCAAAATCAACTCTTTAATTCACTTTACACTAATTAAAACTTAGAACACTAATAATTAACCACACTGATTCACTTTATTTCGCTCCGAAGCTTCGCTTGTCTCGCCGAATTCAATACTTCCCGATCGCATCTTGCAGCGCCTATAAATACAAATTAGCACCGAAACATCCAGAATATTCAAGTAAACACGCGCAAGGGGCCGAGAGTTCAAGTGTCGACTTCTAGAAGCTTAGTTCTTCGTTCCGAGACTAGATGGCGCTGTCGGTTGAAAGATTAGTGAGGTCATTTTCTGGAAAGCTCAAGCGCATGACGTCGCCTTATTCGCGCAACACTACCTTTGGGCTACCAATCACTCAAGTTTCAGATAGTGGTAGACAGTTTCAGTCAGAAGAAAAGTTAAAATTTTTAAAAGGAAATGGTATTCAACCGAAGTTCATTGCACCGTTTCACCCTTCCACATATGCACAAGCAGAAAGATATGTTCAGACATTCAAAAATAAACTAAAACCAATGGCTAATGAAGAAGGAACATTACAGGACAAACTACAAAAATTTCTGATGATGTATAGAAAAACACCAAATATATCAACTTGACTGAGCCCTGCAGAGATGACGTTTAAGAGATTGTATAGAACAAGGATAGATTTAGTGATAAGAGAAGATACAGAAAATGAATACAAGAATAATAATATAAAAGTAACTAAAGAATTTAACAGAAAAGACAGAGTACAGATCAGAATGTATGACAGCAATAAATGGAAATTCGGAAAGATTATAAACAGAAGAGGAAAACTGCATTATGAGAGGTAGATGGAAGGATACACCATAGACATGTGGACTAAATCATCAAAACCTTGTGTACTAGTGAAAATTTGACACAATCTAGTCCTATAAAGATGAAGGATCTGCCGATGCAAGAACAACAGGAACAAGAACTGGCGCAAGCTACATTACCTGAAAATTCCACTATGTACTAGCAATAACACACCAGAAATTAGACAACGCCGATCACAAAGAATTAGAAAGAAGCCGGATCGGTTAAACCTGTGAAAGGAAGAAAATAATAAGGTGGGAGAGGCTGTTAGACATTGAGCAAATGACTATAAATGGTAAACATAAAGCGCATGTCATTATGACGCGACAAAATTAAGACTCATGTTTTGTTATCTATGCTCATCTATGCCATATATTCCATTTTTACTCCCATTACGTACTAACCTTGTTTTTCATATTAATAAGAAAATTAAGTTTAAATAAATAATTAAGTGAGGAATTAAATGTAATCATTATAAATATATTTCACATACACAATACCCGCCTTCAAACCTCCACTCGAAATATTAGATTATTTGTAACATTTGACTACGCTAGTGGAATTCTTCTCTAATTTTTATTGTTGGTGAAGTTTTACTACTGTTAATCTTTTTGAGTAGAATTTGCTACAATCGCCACGCTTGGCAGACTTATTGGTATTTGAAGTATCAGATGTATCGCCTGACTGACACTGACTTTTTGCGTCTGACGGAAAGCAGTGTCAGTGAGGCGGTAAGTCATTTCCCATAGGACACCTACCGGACGATATAATATGATGAATTTCTAACACCACACAACATGAGTACAAGCTTGGATACCCTGGATGGATACCCTTTAACTCAACAGAAGAGAAGATTCAAAATGTCACCACATGGATTAGTGCCGCGAAATACTCGGAGAGTACGAAGAAAGATACCGTAATGCTGTCATTGAAATCGTCACAGGAGATAAGAACCAAAAGTAATCTGGACGGTAGTATTAAAGATTTTTAATTTTTTTTTAATAGGATAAGGTGACAAACGGACACACAATCCACCTGATGGTAAGTGGTTGCTGCGGCCCATAGACATCTAAATCTATTGTCGATTACGAATTAAAATGCAGATGCGTTGTCACCCGTGAGGACTAAGATGGAATGCCTCATTTCCAGTAAAAAGGGTATTTAATTAGGATCGGATTATTAAATTAAAGTGGCAATGGTCTGGCCACATAGCTCGAAGTACCGACCACCGATGGGAAAAAAGGCTCTCGAAAGGCAGCCTCGTACAAGCAGGCGAAGTGCAGGGCGTCCCCCCACCAGATGGAGTGACGACCTGGCAAGACCTGCAGGAAGTTGATGGATGCAGGTGGCTCAGGACCGTGCTTTGTAATATTCCTTGGGGGAGGCCTATATTCAGCAGCGGGCTTGTGAAGGGCTGTAATGATGATGATAATTGGGATCGTGCATACGTGCGCTATCACTGTCACCACTAATTCTAACACCGATCATAATAACATTGCAAGCAATTGAAAGAGGAAGGGAGGTACTCTACAAACTACGAGTAAGTCAGACAGTCATCATTTTTATTTTTCATCATCAAAATAATGGAATTACGCAATGTACTCTTTATAAGTATTGCGCACAAACATAAAAAGTAAGAGGTCGAAGAAAAAAATTGCATCATTCGTAGTGAAAACCAAATTGTTGTTCTAGAAGATAAAATAAAATTACAATCACTGTAAGCTGGTGTATTACCAATTCCTTGTAATATTTCCTTAACAGTAACCCCAAAACAGAACGCTCCGTCACTAGAACAACGCACTTTATCAAATGAACAGTCAAAATTTTGAATCTTCAGCGAGCATTATGGTTACCACTCTGCAGCTGCAGCTGTTTGGCAGCAGCAGTCCAACGTTCAGCCAAGTTAACTTTTTACTATCGTTAACGCCAATGGCAAACCGGTTAAAATTGTTAGGAATGTAACGTTAAATCACGTGACTGCCACGTAACTACCCACTAATTTTATTAACCCCTTCGCTCTGACAGCGCGCGACATGTTATACTCCCGTTCGCTCGGGACCTTAATGGCGGGAAAATTTGTAAGTTAGAAAATTTTTGCTATATTGCAAATTTTGCTATATTTTCACTTTGAGACAATATTTATGGATAAAACTTACAGGAATTCTTGTTGAATGTACAAACTATCGAATAAAATTATTTTTGGTTGCTAGAAATTGTAATAAAGTATATAAATTACCCAGTATTGCATAGTAGCAGTATATAATTCAATTTTAGTGACAAAATTACTACTAATTTGAATTCTACACTTTTGTTTTTGGAGAAATTTATATGAAATTGTTTGGAAATATGTATATTTTTATGTTTTATGTGTTTCCATTCGTTACTCATACCAAAATATTAAAATGTTAAAAATATTAAAAAAAAATAATATTTTATCTGTATGACATTTCGAACAATATTTCTAAAATATATTTGTGTGAATTTGAAATAAATACAACGTCATGTTATTTGAAATATGTAGGAAAACTATTTTTACTTACATTTTACACTAAAAATAAAGGAGAATTTGAAAAATAACACATTTATGACCCACTCGCCAAAACGGGCCTTCCGGAATTTGAAGTACTTTTGGCAATTTACTTTTCACTTTTTATACCACAAATTACATATCTACGTGTTTACTATATTACAAGGAATATAAAAAAGTATAATACTTTCGTTTTTAGTCCAGACATAAATATAAAATTCTATAAAAAAGACGGAGCACCTTCATCAAATCGACACGTGGAACGCCGAAAGTTCAGAGTGATTTCTTTTTTTTTTTCTAAGAAACATTGCCAGGTTATGGTTTAAAATAAAAGAGCATATCTTTGTCTTTGATACTATTATCTATTGCATATTGTCTTTGGTTTTGTTTTAAAGGAAAAAGTAGTTTTTTCATAAGGCAGTACTTCTGATATTATCTGATCTAATTAGCCCCGTACTAGAGCGGACGTAACAGATTCACGTCATAGACACTTTAGACTAGAAATACGGTTAACATAAATTGTTGTTATTAGTTCTACACAAATATAAGTCCCGGACCAGCAATTAACAGACAATTGTTATTTTCATTTTTACTTTCTATTTCCGTAACTACAATTTGTTAAAAAAATATACTTTTTAATAGAATAAGGGTGACACGTGGCACAGTTCACCTGATGGTAAGCGAATGCTGTTGCCCGTGGACATCTACATCTATCATCGGTTAAGAATCAAAATGCAGATGTGTTGTCAACCCTGAGGATTAAAATGGAATGCCTCATTTCCAGATCCAAAAAGGGTCCCCCTTTCTCTACACTCATCAAACGAAACACAGCAGCATTGAGTTTCTATTTTACGCTGGTTTTCTGTGAAAGCGTGGCTCTTCCCCGGTCTAGCCGAACATATATATATATATATATATATATATATATATATATATATATATATATATATATATATATATAATTATTAATCATTATCTGCATTAATAATTAACCAGGTTTACCGGTCACTACGTTGCCTACATACAAAAAAATATTCATATTAAAAGTTGTACCAAAATACCGTTGGCATATTCTACTTTAATTATTCATATTTTAAACAATAAGACATTGTATAACATTCAGTTATAAAACAACATTAAACAAGGTATTCAAACACACAACCGGTTACCTACAAACCACAGTGCCTTAATAATTCAACTCGAGTTTTAAAAGCACGTCTAATATTCTGACGTGTTATAGCATTTATCGTGAACGTACGCTTTCGTAGTCATTATCTTTCTTTCTCTTCAATTCATCATATCTCTGAGAGAGATGTCTATAGAGTTATTATGGATGCAAATTCCAGCAACTAGTTAATAGTCCACGGACAAGACGACTCGTGAGAAAATGGCTTACAGTCATCCAAGCGAAGAAGAATTTCAATTACAAAATTATGTACTTACTTACGTCCCTACTTTATATTTTTCACAGAAGCTATTTATTGGTGTCGATAGTCTTATATATGTCGTAGGTATATTTTCAAAGCCGTGATATTACAATTTCGCTAGTGGTATTACAATTGAAAGGTAGATTATCAATCGACTTCATTTCTTACAATTTAACGGGCCTGGCAAAGATATTTTATACCTATAAAACATCTTAGGGGCCCGGTAAATGGAGCCCCGCTTGGCGGCGCACCTACTTCTTAGTGGTTTATAAAAAAATCTCTTTCTAACCTAACCAGTCCGAGTCGGGATGCCCTAATTCCCGAGCTCACTTCGCTAAAAAATTAATAAATAAACGATTATATTCGAAAAGTGCCTTTATTATCACATTTAAAGTCATAAAACTATATGAAATCTTCAGGTGAGATATTTTCCATATTTCTTTTCATAAATCCGCCATAAAAACGAAGATTTAAAAAAAATCATCGAAATCGGATGATTTTTCGATTTTCTAGAGCCAAAAAACGAGAAGACCGCGAAAGTATAAAATTATCTTTTTGAATTGTAAGAAATGACGTAAATTGATAATCTACCGTTAAATTATAATGTCACTAGTGAAATTGTAATATCACGGCTTTGACCTGCGACATATACAGTGACGACAAACAACTTCTTTACTTATAGCTATGAAACAATAAAAAATTGTCAATAAATGGCGACAGATGAAAGCAAAAACTTATATCTATGAAATAAGCGTGGTTTTGTAAGTTTAAGCACAGATATACAAGTGTAATCTGCAATCATTTATCTGCTGTCCAAGCGCAACACATACTAACTAGCTAACTACAGTCTACAAATACGTATAATATATATATATATATATATATATATATAATATATATATATATATATATATATATATATATACTGCTATTACAGCATGTTATTGACGCGAACTCTTATTCCTTTTTATTTTACCACAGATTACCTAATCTGTGGATTTTACCCATCCAAAAAGGGTCCGTAATACTTATAACATTAGCATGTCTGAACTGATAAATTTTACCTGTAAATATCGCCCAACATACCTAAAGAAGTTTTATTTCAGTTATACCAAATTCTTCTCACTAATTAAATCTTCAATGGCGTTATTTGTTCCAAAGCAGTAAATGTTTTTTTAAATGTAAAAAAATACAAATGTATCTAAACTAAGCAGTTAAAGTCAAAATGCACTTTTTAAAACTGTTAAAATATAAATATGCATTCTCAAGCAAATTATCTAGTGTTTAAAGTTTTAGGTTACGTCTATTAATAGATAACAATATTCATCAAAATCATAAATTCTGAGTATCCAAATCCTCAACAAATCGTGCCTGACTCTGTATTTTAATATAACCTTGCAACATTATTCCAGATAAGGTGATGTTGAATGACCGTGTGTTTGTGTCTACATTTTTTGTAGAATGTTATCACACACACTGTGCGTTCGTTTGGTACCCAAACGAGCACACAATCAGTAAACATCTACATTTAACTTCGACTAAGAATCAAAATTAAGATGCATTGCCACTTCTGAGGACTATTGATAGAATTTCTCGTTCCCAGTAAAAAGTATCTCCGATCCTCTACACTCACCATATTAAACACACGTATTAAGCTGCTATTTCACGCTGGTATTCTGTGAGAGCGTGGTGCTTCCCCGGTCGAGCAGACTCGTTGGAGCTACAATTATAATACAGTTGCAGCGTAGCTCTACCACGTAAGAACGTTTACATCTTTACGTGTTTTTACGAATGTACGTTTGCAGCAGCCAACACAGCTGATCTTTGATTGTTGAAAGGAAGAGTTCGCGACGACGCGACGCCCCAATACGTCTTTGAAAACTTCACATTTCCCCTTTTTTCATCTCAGGCGTGATTTTATCCCCAGCAAATTTACGTTTATTAGCAAAGTACGTGGTAAAACAGCACATAACATTATAATTAATGTTTCATTGATACCGGCTATATTTGATACACGATTTGCTCGACTTTTCTGAATGTATGAACTAGCACAGTTTTCTATAAGTACTTTATAACACAATATTTTGCTCCAATAAAAATCGAAGCACACGTAATGAATGCTGAACCTCAAGAACAGCCAAAATGGCCAAAATGGTCACTGACCATATTCTAACTGTATCAAACGGAATGGAGAATGTTGAAATTGTCTAAATGACACAGAAATGTTATCTGACATTTCTATAATAATAATAAAATAATTTATATATACATATGTATAATATCTTAAGTATTTCAAGCGGTGTCAGTAACTTTTCGTGTAGACTTTGAAACATTTTTAATAAAGTACCGTTTGAAATGTGTATAATGATGAGACACTGGTGCCAGAGCTACTTTATATGTCATTTATGCAAATTCTATGCACAAACTTTTTGTGAAACGTTGAATTTAGAAACAAAAACTTACATCACAAGTTGTCAAGTACTTCACACAATCATCACATCAACTGTTCACCAGGCCTCATTAATTTTTAATAGAAGGAAATGTTTTCTACAATCAGTAAGTGTACATTAGTACATTTCACAGTAATAGAAAATAAAATTTCGTATATCGAACGTCAATTTTATTTTGTAGAGAAACAAGGGTAAAAGAAACTCAGCAAAGACTTTCTAATTTACTATAAACATATACTAATATTTAAATATAGAACACGATCCTGAGCCATCTGCATTCAAAGACTTCCTGTATGTTTTATCAAGTCGTCACTAATCTAATGAGGGCCCACCTTATTTGCTTACTAGTACGAGGCACGGTAATACGAGGTGTCCACGTTGCACCTTTCTTACCTGTCGGTTGTCGGTTTTTCGGGCTATATGACTGAATCTTAGCGCTTACTGACCTGTAGTGCTATATCGGTAACTGATGCTACCACTGATAATATCATCCCGACCTAAACTGACTCCATGATACAATAGAAAATCCTACCAATAGGTAATGTTTTATCTAGTAAAAGAAACAAGATTAAAAGAGAAAAAAGAAGGTACTTACGAGTATATCATGGTAATAGTTGACTAGGTACAAGGAGAAATAAACGATCGAATACCCTGACTTACATAATAATATCATGAATGATGCTTTATAGTATTTCTAGTATGTATTGATTTACAACGGGTGGAAAACAACGTAAGACTCTGAGTAGAAGACTCTGAGTCAAGCAGTGGGAAGTATGTTAGATAATTTATCGTCCCGACGAGGTGCTAAACAAGCCCGTTCGCGTATTGCGATGCGAAATTTTTATGGCGATCTTTAACCTCTTGCTACCATCGCTCAATATTTCTGGTATACCAACTCGTAACTACCTACCAGAACTGCCACAGCAAGCAGCGTCGAAAGCATGAAACATCTGGTACCGGGTTCACCAAACCACCTACAAGTTATATTGTTAAAGGAAAATCCTTCCTACCGTTGTTCTTTTTTTATAGGATAGGGTGACAAACGAGCATACAGTCCACCTGATGGTAAGTGGTTGCTGTGGCCCATAGACATCTACATCCATCCTCGATTTCGAATCAAAATACAGATGCGTTTTAATCCGTGAGAACTTAAGTGGAATGCCTCATTTCCAGTAAAATGGGTCTCCGGTTCTCTACACTCACCATACGAAACACAGCAGCGTTAAGCTACTATTTTACGCTGGTATTCTGTGAGAGCCTGGTCCTTCCCCGGTCGAGCCGACCCGTTCGTGCTACAACTATACTACTAATATAACTGCAGCATGGCTCTACCACGTAAAAAAATGTCTAGAAACATGTTCAGCAGTATAAGCAATATTTAATTAAAATCTTCCAGCTGAAAACTTTAATGGATCTAGTGGTTGTCTTTGTGAAGATATTAGGAGGAATTGAACGCTTTAATCTATCCCTCGCCTTTCCACCATCGCACAATCAAGCGGTCGGCGGGTCTTCACCTTTTTGTTTCGATGTTCTACCCATTTCAACTAAACAGTTTGCTTCACGTCTTTTGTAAAAAAGAACTTAAAAAATTAAAATAATAACGTAAAAAAATGTACAGTAAAGGAGTGGAATAATTTGCCAGCGTCTGTGTTTTCGTCCGAATACAATTTGAGCGTCTTTAACCCAAGAGTGAATAGGCTTATGTTACGCTAATACAGTGTGATTTATCATCTAGAGCTACTTCACCACTTACCACCAGATGGTATTGAGATAATACACTGGCTTATAATAAGTTATAAAAGATACATATATGGAGAAATACTGCCGATATAACCTTTCTAGCTAAAATAGCACAACACTTTGTTGACTGTCCAGAATTACTTAGCAAACTTTGTTGTAGTGTCCCATAAAACTCCTCGATGCATGTCTATTTACTCGTATACCGCTATATCGTACAAACTACCAAGAGAAAATAACTTGGCTTTGTTTTGCAATATCCCTTAGCATTTTGCTTCAAATTTTTAAATATCATTTAAATTTATTACGTTATCCACTTGTACCGTATAATGCTAATCATTCGGTTTCATTGATTTCGCTGGTTTATGCTGTATTGTTGTTTGACGTGGGAACTGTTTAGACTCTCGTTGGCTTTTTGTTTTACTTTACTTTTAGAAGTTAGTTTTTTCTTAAAATTTTTAAATAAAAATTAGTAACAACTCCTAAATATCGTTCTGCTTTTCATAACTGAGATGTTATGGATAATCTATTGAAAATACTGTAATAAATATAATTTTTTTAATATCTTGAATAACAAGTGATTGCTTGGGTGAAAAGGCAATATACAATAAGTAAAGCTACTCCTTGTTTACCGTTACAGTTATAGCCTATCAAGTCTACCGCTGAAGCATAGATCTCTCCCACAGATATTTGCTATATTTGCCATAGTTGCAACACATGGCAGGCGTTCAAATTATAAGCATGTCTTATGATCCACACTTGTACGTACCCATCTTTTTCATTCGGGTTCGCAACATTATTTTTGTATTTAATTTGCAAATGAGAATTTTATCTTTCTCTAACTTTCATTCTATTTCAACCATTTCCTTTAACTAACCATATGACAGCTTAATAAATTGCAGACGATTGATAACATTACTTAATTAACACTTTATTCTTATCCCTCGTTGCTCGCCTAACAAAGAAGCGTACGTTTTCTATAGATAAATTATTACCAGCAGTTATTCGGACCTAATTGGGACGGACATGGCTTCAACCGCGCGTAAAATCGGGCACAATGCTGACTATGATGTATTACTATTTCACTTAATGCGTCATGCCCGTTGAGAAATATTATTATACGCGAATATGATAAATTTTCTGTATCTTTAAATCATCTTTTACGAATTTAAACACATTTTGCCTTTAACAGCTTTTTGAATTCTAAATTTTCAGCAGTTATTATTTAAAAAGTTAGAATTGTATTTAAAATTTAGAATTGTATGTAGTATAAAAACATACGTTTTTCCTTCTTTGTTTATGACTCTGTTATATCAATTTTAGTCATCGCCAAGTAACTTAATAGAGGTTTATAAGTTATTATTCATCATAACAATGATTTGTTATATTTATGCGAACGTTAAATGAAACTATTTTTTACGGATTTTGTAGGTTTCAATTTTTTTTAATTCCCGACGTTTCGGGTGCTTTGCAGCACCTAAGGTCACGGCTTTGATTATATACATGTCTAGATAGAATGTTTCGCTACAATCGTAACAAAAACAACGGGTCCGATTTCGAGAGCTTGTGTGCTTATTACACACACAAGTATGCGTAACTAAAAAGCGCGCTGCGTCCCTCGGGGGGTAGCTGAGTGATACCAACTCTTGAATATTTCCCATTATATTAAGCACTCATTTGTCATTTTAATTTTTTTATATATATACTTATTTTGATTTGCCTAGTTACAAAATAATAAAGATTCACATGACAATTGTACTGTTAATTAATTTTATTTAATTTGATATAAATTATTTATATACTGACTTGCTTACTTATAAAAATAATGATTTGATACATTATGTTAATTTCACATGTCAGATATGGTAAACATGTGGACTATGACAACTTTTTGTCATCTTTAATGTACCATGTTTATTGTTGTTTATATAGTTAGTTTTGGTATTTATGTATTTTTAGTCATGTGTATGTGTAGTTTTAGTCATAGTTTTATAAATATATAAATGAAAATGATGAATATACATACATATCGATAAAATCAAATACATAAATAAAATAGAAATGCGGTCGCTAAGGAGTATGTTAGGGCTGAATCTGAGTGACAGGGTGAGAAACTGTGTGATAAAAGAAGAGTGTGGTTTGCAAGATGACCAGGATTAAGAAAGGAATGCTTCGGTGGTTTGTTCATGTAGAAAGAATGAATGCGGAAAGACTGACAAAGCAAATATATGTTGCAGAAGTGAATGGAAGAGTCGGAAAGGGACGTCCTAGGCGGAAGTTTGTCGACCAAATTGGCGATATACTAAAAATGGGCCAAATTAAGAGTACCCTTAACCGACGAGCATGTATGCGTAGGTATATGGATGTGGAAGAGGCGAGAAAGGTATGTCAGGATCGTGCTAAATGGAAGTCTGTAGTCTCTGCCTACCCCTCTGGGTGACAGGCGTGAGTGTTTATGTTTTTTTTTATAAATAAAATACATTAATAAATAAAATCCAACCAGATGATTTCGCCAGGGGAGAACAAAGGGCGGAGGCTTTGATTATATACTCCTTTTATCAGATGAAAGTTAAACAAAATAGGTTTAAAAAATTATTATGTAAATTTGTTTTATTTATTTTATTTAAATATATAATAATAATTGAAAGAACTAACAAAAATACTATTTAGTGCATGACGTCATGGGTTTCATTTATTTTGTGTAGGACATAACATTTACTGATCAAATAACTAAAGTAATTTTTAAAATAATAATGTTCTCCTGATCGAAAGGTGATGTAATAATATTTGTATTTTGTCTCCCATAGTTTCGTCAAAACTCCCTAGTAATAAACTGACAACACCGGCTGGTCAGACTAACCTACAAAGTAACGAATTAAAACATCGTGTTTTCATACAACAATAGTGGTTAAATAACAAAACTTATTGATGAAAAGTGCTATTGGTGTAATTATACGGTTTTCTCACATAATTACGACACAATTTAACAGCACATACCGGCATAATTAATTATTTTCCGTGAGCACGTTATCCCTTAGTGATTCAAATGACACTGACGTAGGTGAGAAGCGACTCTACCAATTTTAGTAGACTTTATTTGGGCCGTTCTGTACGGACAATGTGGCATCTAGACATGTATATATAATCAAAGGGTCACGGGGTGGGAGGACTGAGGCCTTTGACGTCCCAATGTCATAGCTAGCCCGGTCGTGAAGCGGAGTCATATTAATAGCAATAAAGAGCATAATAATAACAATAATTATTTATTTCGGACCATGATACATATGGGTTAGTTAGTAATTTATAAACTAAAATATGTTAGCAACAACATTAACTAATGTTAATTATTAATATTAAAATTCAGAATTCAGCGCGTGAAATGAAACTTGCTAAAAGAATCATCGCAAGGAGATAATATGAAATCTGTCGATCTCGACGATATCAGGGAGCTATGAAAATTTATCAGAATGGCAGACATTATATTAACTACTTTACCGATCTCCAAAATGATAATTCGCATTTTACTCGAACTTATATCAAATCAAATCAAATATATACCTTTAAACGAGCAAATCTTGTTGATTTATATATATATATATATATATATATATATATATATATATATATATATATAATCGGAATCTCGGAAACGGCTCCAACGATTTTCATAAAATTTAGTGTCCAGAGAGTTTCGGGGGCAATAAATCGATCTAGCTAGGATTTATTTTTAGAAAATGCCCCTTTGTCCGTGTTTTCAGGCAATAAAAAAACTGCTACAATATAAGAAGGTAAATTTTGACAGGTTACTCACGATCGTAATAGCTCAGATGGGATGTTGTTCGAGCGTGATATCGGTGTTCCGTGGTTCACGTCCCGTCTTAAGTCCGACTTTTTTTCCTTTTTTTTTTCAAGTTCCCTTCTTTTGAGGGAAAATCTATTATTTCGAGCCCTTTTTTTTTTTAGTATTTTTTAAAAATACGAAAATTTTAATTAAACTAATTGCACTCATGATTTTTTATTCAAATAATCAGTTCAGTTTTTTCTATTGTGTCAAGAAGATCAAAAACTATTATTCATGTAATTTGTATATAAATGTAACTTAAAAAAACCGAGCAAAGCTCGGTCATCCGGGTACTCAAATAATAATTACACATTGTATCGGCAGATGCAACTGAATATTGGGTAAGGCAAGTAATTCATTTGTTGATGAATGCAAATTACCCTGCCTGCCTAGCCAAGTTGACTTTCCGTTAATCGTTAGCGCTAATAGAAAACTAAAAGAATGAAAAGGTATGACATACTATCTCAACGTTAAATCACGTGACTGTAATGGGAATGATACATACAATTTTTCTAACTCAGAATAAAATTTCTAATCTATAAAATATCGAGACGTCCATGAGACGACAAAGCATGTCAGTTTTTAAATCTTCCTACGAGTACGTTTTACGAACTGAAAAAAAAAACATGTTTTGAATGATATTTAAATTGTTTGACTGTTTTTCTAGCAAAATTTTATTTTCTGAATCTTCAAATAATTTTGGTAAGAAGTTGTTTATTTATTTCCATTTCAAAGCAGAGATACGAAAAGCTCCTTAATTGCGTCGCCATTAGCAAGCTTACACAATAACAGGAAGTTTAACGGAGCGAATTCCGAGAGCCCGCTCTACTTATGACTACTTCGAAACTCAAGTACAAAATAGCTACAGCTACAGCAAAGTAATCTGAACCAAGTAAACAAAAGTTGCACTGGTAACCCAAGCTTATTTCAACATAGTAGCAACTATATTTAAAACTTTATGATTTGATAAGCAAAGTCATATTGGTAACTCTTAGCCTTTGATTATAGATATAATCAAAGCTCTTAGCAATATGAAGGATTTGGGTTTTTTGATCTATCAAAGACCTCAAAATCTTTCAAGTGCCGTCGCCTATTATAACACCTTCAGGACGAGATTCAGTAACGGATTCTCGTACGCCAGCATGTCAGTTGATATATGCTCTAAGTGGCAAAGAGAAAACGCTTAGAATAAATCATTCAAAATCTCAAAATTTGCACATTTCTAGACAGAGTTATAGGTAATTACGATGCACTGCTTTCTCTACTCTATACAGCCAAACTATGGTCAGCTGCAGAACTATAGCCCAGATCCGCAGCTGGACCTAGGAAAGCTAGTGATTTTCAAGTGACCGAAACCCGAAAACCATATACGGAGATGAATGTACGATAAAATATATTATCGACGCCGTGTGTCAATCTTTAATGCAAAGTACCTACGTCGATATTTTTATCGACAATTGGACAATACTGAACGCAATTAATTATTTGCGTAGGGATCGATACGCCATTAACTCCTATTCAAAAGAAGTAAGATCTCATTGTTTGGAGAGTAGGTCTTAGTAATATCACTCCCTCAAAGCCTTTTTATCTGTGACCCAATTTTTCTTATGTTGCAAATGTTTTCTCAGTAAAAGCTTTTGTTGTAATAGTTTATGCTTTCCATGTATATTTTATAGTCAGAACTGTATTCCAACTAGAAATTTTCAACTATTTTATCCAACAATTTAACAAAATATATATATATATATATATATATATATATATATATATATATATATATATATATATATATATTATCAAAAACTATTTAACAAGTATTTGCAAAAAACTTTTTACATAAACAAATGTAAAAAAACCTTAACATTCAATCGCCTAGAACGTGCTAGCACCGACTGTGTATGTAACCCGGGGCGTCTCACGGTTGTACATAATTATTTCACGCAGGTAGTAAAAGTGATAGAGCCCTGATCTTAGGTCAAGTTTACATTTTGAGAAGTGACAAGTGCGAGTGGCAAGTACTGACAAATGACAAGTGGTTAGTGCGTGTGAACAGGCAGTAACAAGTGATAAGTGGGAACAAAATACGCACTAATCACTTATCTTTGACAGCACTTGCATCTCGCACTTGTCAAGTTGTCACTTCTCAAAATATAAACCGGGTCTTAGTCAAATGATCGACAATTTTGTTCAAATTTAAAAACGATTTATAATTTCCAATATAAATAGGTTTCAATTATAAATATAAAAGGGCTTAAACAGTATGGTACTGAGTAGCTGTTTCCACTGCTTAAGTTCATTAATATATTTTTATCAACACCAATCTGGCAAATGTTATTTATAAACATGTGTTGTATTTAAAAACAAATCCGGATATAGGAATTCCAAATTTGTTTTCAATACGATTTCGATAGTCATTACTAATCGTCTGGCACACAGACTTGACGACTGCCAGGCTCCCAAATAAGCTAGTTTCTGAAGAGCTTTTAGTACATACACTTTGACCACATACATACACTTTGGAAAATTGTCGTTAAACTGAAGATTACAATCTGCTACTTTTTTGCGTGGACTATGAAAAATCCCTTGATTCCGTCGAAATTTAAGCGATGCTACAGTCACTTTAGCGGTGTTAAGATGGCTGTCGGTATATCTTATGCTATATTATAAGTCCTGAAGTGTCTGTGCAATTAAAGTATTAAAACTAGTAACACCTGCTTGTTTAATCTCTAAAAGAAATCGCAATACATACAAGTACGAGTGTGTTCCAAGTGCGATCACATTGAAAGACAAGAAAGGCCAAACAACGCCTAGTTTTTTTCTTTAATAGGGAAAGTGAAAACAGATCAAGCTACAACATGTGAACCATCACGTGTTTTTCTTTTAAAAGTAGTGTCAGTACAATTAAACCTTACAGTATTTATATTCTGTTAATATTTTACTATACGCTATGTGCAGACTCAAAGTATATTACGAATTGTGTAACTCCTTTTGCTAACCCCCCGAGCTTAAAATAACTGTCTTCTATTAAGCTAGGGGGTAATTTAGTAAAAACTTTTGAGAAAACTAAATATAATAATGTAACATAAACACTCAACTCACGCCTGTCACCCAAAGCGGTAGGCAGACTACGGACTTCCATTTGGCACGATCCTGACAAACCTCTCTCGCCTCCTTTACATCCATATATATACGTATACACGCTCGTCGGTTAAGGTTACTTCTAATGTGGCCCATTTTCAAAATATCGCCAAATTGGTCGATAAACTTTGGTCTAGGGCGTCCCTTCCCGACTCTGCTGTTCACATCTGCCATATAAATTTGCTTTGTCACTCTTTCCTCATTGATTCTTTCTACATGACCAAACCACCAAAACGCGAACCAAAACTAAATATTGAGCAAAAAATCGATAAATGGTAAATAATGTTCATATTTCGTGACAGATTGCGCGGAAATTATAAGTGATATAGCTTTTGTATGTTTAAGAGCTTCAAGGATTATTTTGTATCTGCAGACTTTTCGTTTATCGTGTACGGTTTTCTTTAAAACTAAAAACCTGCCCTTGGGGACAGGTTTCTGGTTTCTGTGACGCGGGAGGGTGACGCTCACCCGGAAGGGGGAAAGAGAGTGAATAAAATTTTACTTCGCTCTTTAAAACGTACATAAATAATATAAACACCCTATTAATTTTGCCAATTTTTCCATACATTGCTATCAAAAATGTTTAGCTAGCTGCTAGTTGTCACTTTATGTGGTGCGACTCGGACATGTGATATAGGTACGAGGGAAAACCGCGGGCCACAGCTAGCCGGGGCTAGCACGGTGGGGCTAGGGCGGTGACAATTTAAAAATAAGATCAAATTTTATTATTTTGTTAACCAAGTCAAGTTCTACCAATTAACTTTCTGCATTTTAATAAACACCCTGATTATCCGCCATCTACACGTTATCCCTGGAGCAGAAGAAAAAAACAAATTTTCAACTTTGTTTAACATTTTGTATAATGCAGATTTAAACGATGTACTCTCCGCGGAGCCCTAAATTTTTATGTTGCTGATTATCTTGTTCAGAGTGTGGTGCTACTCACGCAAAAATCGCGATTGCATTCTGCAGGCTGCCGCCGTGTTTGGCACTATAGGTCAGCCGATTGGGATATGTTGCGGTTTTTCTTTGCATCCTACCCTTGGGGGCGGGTTTGCTTCTCGCCGGACGATCAGGGTATGGATTTTTTATTCCTTCTTCTGTAGTACCCATCGGAGGCAAATCTCAGCCACGGTTTAGTCGCTCCTGTAAAATAGCATCATGCTATAAGCAGGAGTGCTACCGGGCCTGGGCTGACGCATTAACGTCCCGAGACGTAAACACCAGCACCGTATAAAAGAAGTATAATTCCGCCTCCAGGTCCTTAAAAAGAGTCATTGCCAAGGCAAAGTCAGAGCACATAGGCAGAATTGGCGTGAAACTCTCGGCTGTCCAAGGGAATTTCTATCAGCCATCTCTTCCATCTCTGCACAGGGAGAACGACTCACTGGCTCATGCCGCAAAGGAGAAAGTCGAACTGCTAGGTTCTTTCTTTGCGTCCAACTCGACTCTCGATGACGAGGGGAGTACGCCGCCGACTATCCCGCGGTATGAAAGCTCCATGCTGGAGGTGCGGTTTACACAGCGCTTGGTTCGCAAAGCACTCCTCTCCCTGGACATCCACATGTCGAGTGGGCCTGACAGAATTCCCCCAATCGTGCTGAGGACGTGTGCTCCAAAGTTGACACCGGTTCTAACGCGTCTTTTCCAGTACTCCTACTCCCTAGGAGTAGTCCCAAAATTATGGAAGACGGCTTTCGTCCACCCGATCCCTAAAAAAGTGGACCGCTCAAATCCCTCCAACTACAGGCCTATCGCCATCACCTCCTCGTTCTCCAAAACAATGGAGTCCATTGTAAACTGCCAGCTCATGAGGTTCCTTGAGGATCACCAGCTGATTAGTGATCGCCAATTCGATTTTCATCGTGGTCGATTAGCTGGTGATCTTCTAGTCCACCTGACTCATAGATGGGTGGAAGCAGTAGAGTCCAAGGAGGAGGCATAGGCCGTTAGATTGGACATTGTGAAAGCCTTCGATCGGGTTTGGGTTTGGCACAAAGCGGTTCTTTCGAAGCTCCCTTGTCCTTCCCGAGAAATTGTGTTATTGGATCATTAGCTTTCTTGCAGATCAAAGCATCAAGGTTGTTGTAGACGGTGCAAGCTCCAATTACAAGCATATTAATGCTGGCATTCCATAAAGCTGCTTGCTATCACCAACGCTGTTTCTTCTGCAAATCAGTGATATTTTGCAAACCGGTAACACTCATTGCTATGCAGATGACAGCACTGGTGATGCTCTGTACACCGGCCATGCCTATATCTCTCGGGAAAACGTCTCCGAGTACCGGGACAAACTTGTGCCTGAAGTCGAGTCTTTGCTGAACAAAGTCTCAGATTGGGGGCGACTAAATCTAGTCCAGTTTAACCCTCAAAAGACACAAGTTTGCGCGTTTATTGCTAAAAAGAACCCCTTTGTCGTATCTCCTCAGTTTCAAGACACCCGCCTTGTTGCTTCAACCAGTATCAGCATCCTAGGCATCGACATATCGAGTGACGTGCAGTTTCGTCGTCACTTGGTAGAGAAGGCCAAATTGGCTTCCAAAAAGCTTGGCGTGCTCAGCAGAGCGGGACAGTATTTCATGCCGGCACACCACCTGCAACTTTACGAGGCGCAGGTTCGACCACACATGGAATACTGTTCCTATCTCTGGGCTGGAGATCGCCAGTGCCAGTTTCTTCCACTTGTTCGCATCTAGCGCAGAGCGGCTCGAATCGTTAACGACCGAGTGCTTTCCGATTTGCTCGATTCTCGTGCGCTGCGAAGAGATGTTGCATCTCTTTGCATTTTCTTTCGCATATACCACGGAGAGTGCTCAAAGGAAATGTTCGGATTAATCACAGCCGCCAAATTTCATGAACACAGCCCCCGAACTCACACCTCTCTCTACCACGACGCCGCGTGCCTCTGTGTGGAATAGTTTACCACCGGCGATTTTTCCGGACCTATACGACCTAGGAACCTTCAAGAAAAGAGCTTACTCCTTTCTATAAAGCTGGCAATGCAGCTGCAATTCCCTTGGTGTTGCAGTTGTTCATGGGCGACGGTAGTTACTTAACATCAGGTGAACCGTATTCTTATTTGCCCCCTCTTCTATAAAAAAATATCTATACGAAAGTTGATGAATGTTTTTATGTTATTAAGTATCAATGTATGTCTTTTAAAGAATTTCACAGAAACTACTGAATGAATTGATATATTTTTTATCGAGATAGTTATGTACCTTTCAACTTTATCATCATCATGAACCTATTGCGACTCATTGCTACGTATATGCCACTTTTCCCTTGTGCTATTTTTCCCTGTCTCGGGCTAATCTTGCCTATGTATATATATGATGACCCTTTAATAATAGAAGAATAAACATTTTCATCAAAATCGTTTCAGAAGTTAAAAAGATTAAGAGCAACATGTTTAATTGTTTATTATGGTCAATCAGTTCATATGTATATAAGTTAAGGTTCATACGTAAAAAAGACACAGCAAAAGATTTGTATTAAAATTTAATACAATGTAATACATTATTGAACTTATTTTGAATTGTTTTACTTAAGTTGCTTGTTTCTCCTCTTTTTTCAAAACTCTGCGTACATGTTCCTACATAACGGGATCAAATTCGGCTAACAACTCTATTAGTTTTAATAAATTACCATTGATATGTTGATAGATACAGATTGTCAGAAGTACCTTGAAAATCCAAGCCATTTTAGCCAACATTTTTCCCTTGGTCAAAAACAGTTTCGACTAATGTTTTAGTCAAAAATGGTTTTGCCTGATTAAGACAACTGTTTAGCTACTAGCTACTAACTGTTTAGCTTTTTTTGACCACTGACTGACACTTTTACACTTTTTTTTTCTTAAACAAAACAGACCAAAAACATTGGGCCTCACTTTACAGCTACGGACAGGTCAAATATAGATCGGACCTCATTTCACAGCTAGGATCATTTTGTATTGAAAACTAAATTGTCGTTTTTAGTATTTTCTGTTTCTTGATATTTATGTTTCTCATTGTTTAAACCTTTCCTGAACTTCCACAAATATTTAAAGACCAAAATTAGCCAAATCGGTTCAGCCGTTCCGGGTTTTAGCGAGACTAACGAACAGCAACTGATTTTTATTTATATAGATTCACTAGATAAATTGTTCAAAATTCCAAATCCATACAGCATAAAGATGCAACTATCGATTGCAAGTTTTATAAGAATAGTAATCGAATAGATTCATTAACGATAATACACCACCCCATCCCTAAAGTGAGCTGTCAAAATTATCAAGCTAAATTTGACAGAGTTTAGTTCATAGAGTAGAGCATGGAGGTTAGAGAACAGGAGAACGATCGCTGTAGAAAATAGTATCCCAGAAATATGGACAAATAAGTGAAGCGCTGCGATCGCTAAGTGGTCTCAACAATTTTAATTATTATAAATATTATAAATTATTAATTATTATTGATTTATAATTATTATTATTATTTTTCATAATATTTTACAATTTTGTAATGTTTCTTTTTGTCAAAAATTTAAAAAATTACTTCGTAGACACTACTAATCGACGGTAGCGATGCTATAAATGATACAAATTTTCTGGGACAGGCAGGCTATGCTTTAGCACTTTTTTATTGCACCCGAAGCAAATATGGGCAACCCTCCGGAAAGCGGGGGAGGGAGGTGAGGAATGCTCATAGCATACCACGCAGCCGGCTGCGTGGTTATGTGGAGACTTTTACCCACTAAACCCCACCTTTTAGGGACTGGCTTAACGGTCTAACTAGAGATCTCTAAGCCGTATACGGACGCGACCCTCCTTGGCAGAAAGGAGAGCGCATGCTTTAGCACGTAGCGATCGTTCTCTTGTTCTCTAACCTCCATGGAGTAGAGTAACATACGTAGACAGAGAACTCTGTATGCGGTAATATAGTTTATAGTTTATAGTTGCAATCTCCCGATTATACAGGCATATCTATGGTTTCAATTGACAATTTGAAGCACGGGGGGTCAAGTCTTTATGGAGCCGATGCAAACGTCGGGCAAAATAAGCAAAACAGAGACAACGCCATACGCTAGAGCTAGACAGAGAAATCACTATTGATACTTTGCTTTGCAATATGGTGGATTATGGAAATAATGGAAATAAAATCACGAGTTTATCATAATTTTTGAAATCTGGCGCGAAAATTAGTTCACGGGTCAAAAACTGGCGCGCTAGTGTCGCAAGTTGTTGGCATTTTTTTTGTATGAAGTTTTCGTTCTTCCCGTCAGGGTAAATGTATTCTGTGGTAAATGTATTCTGTGATTTGAAGTGTCAACTGTCAACAATAAAAAAATACGTTGTGATCGTGATTATTTCTGTTTATTTTTGTGATATAAAGTTTTAAATAATTATCGTTTTTTAATTTTAAAAATATACGTATATGATCGTGTTTTTCACTAAGCAGTATCGCACACTGTTTCTCCTGTGAAGTAAAAGCCATGTGAGCAACAATGATAATTGCTCTATTCTTAGGGTTCAATTAAATATGTTGCAGTGAATAATTGTAATTACATTTAACTTTATCCCTTATCAAGTATTAATAAACATCTCACCATGTCAGCCTTATTAACAGCAGATTGGTTTCAGTTAGATTCGTACTACAGGTGTGTTTGTATTTGTTTACCTATGTATATCAATAAAAACTAAATTAAAATATATGCAACCACTAAAGCCCATACTTTTCTATTTACCAGAAAATTTGACTTGTACGCAATGGTATGGTCAATGGATGAAGGCTTAGGTAACATGATAGTTAGTGGTGCTCCATATGGTGGTCCTATAGCTGTAGTAAGAGACAGAAAACAGTTCGTACGTATCGCCACAACAGCAAAACCTGTAATTACAATCTGCAACTGTGTTGGTAATATTATGTCAAAGATTTTGGTATGTAAATTATTATATATAATTTCTTTATTTGCATTTATAATAGTAGTGCTTCTTACTATTTTTGTAGTGAGTTTTAAAACCTGCCAATAGATTATACACATCACACATCACTCCAGTAGGGCTTTTAACTCCATTGCTGAACAATATAACAAATGAAATATAAATAACTCACCACTTAATTCATACAATATGTATAAAATACATAAAGTTATAGTATATATACATGTTCATTTGTAAGCGAGTTATAAAGCAATTATAAAGTTGGTTTACATCACATGCTCATGCAGGCTGTCAATTTTACACCAATCACTTGTGTTGTGAGTGACGAATAACCTAGAGTGTAATGCATTGATTTACTCCTGCATGAGCATGTAATGTACACCTAGCAGTCACCATCCGTTTTTTATCAATCATGTTTGATGGAATTAATTGTGATAAATGGGTACTTAAAATTACAATTAAAATTTTTGTTGATGCAGGGAGACATAATCTGGTTTGCTCGCATATAGTGAAATTTACAAATGAAGAGCTATTTTTAAATTTCACTAGCAACTGAGTTACCGTAGCAATCATACAATACATGATTTATGTAAATTCTATCTCAAGTGTAATTTAATTGAAATGGCACTTTTTTACCAATATACATCGATATAAAGATATGGTCGTGTGAACAAACATTTTTCATGGTTTAAGCATAGAATAAATCAGCAACAACAACAACTACCACAGAACCAGTGTTTCCACTTATTATTTTGGTTTTACCCTAGAACCTGTAGAAATACTCCCTAAATTATCGTAAAAAATCTAAATAGCCTTATTTATTGCACCTTATTTTGAATATTTTAAAGAACAATATTGTTGCAAGATTTGAATATCCTTTCACAATTCAAACTTGAGTTTAGTGATGAAGAAGACCTTCTCATTTTTAAATTATAATAACACTTAGTCTCATAGAAAAAATGAATATGTAACTAAGTAAGATATTATACCATTATTCCAACACACAGAATGAAAAACCTTTTTCATTCTATACTTTTTAAGTTTTTGACCTTTTTGACAGCAGCTACAGAATAAAATGTAAAAATTATTGAAAAACTTGTATTAGATGATGCAAGAGTAAGAATTAAGATGTTATTAGATATGACTATCCTATCCGTTGGTGTCATACACATTATATTGCATGACTATCTCGACCTCACAAAATCCAGTGCAACATGGGTGCCGCAAATGCTCACTGCGCTTCAAAAGCAAGCAGGAGTTAACTGTTGTAGGGAGTTTTTAAGAGTTGTATGGTGACAATTTTGTACTTTTATTCCCAAACTTTCAAAAAACCTTTGGGGAAACTGATTCGCTGAAGATAATGAGCTCAAGTCCGTTGTAAATGAGCATTTTACAGGCCAAGAGGAAGAATATTTGTTCACAAGGATAGAAAAGCTTATTTCACATAATAATAAATGTATTGACGTCATGGGAGACTACATATATTGCAAAATAAAAAATATTTCATAATTTTATCTTTTTTCTAACATACCCATACTGGGAATAGGTTGAACGCCCCTCGTAAGTTTCAAATTAAGAATGTCTATATCTAACTTTTTCAGTGGAACAATGGTGTTCTCATTCATATGGGCTGGTCTGATGGAGAGCAGCTTCTTTGTATACAGGAAAGTGGAGATGTTCTCATTTATGACATGTTTGGCGCATATCAGAAAACATTCAACTTAGGACAAGAAGTCAGGGACACAAAAGTAAGATATCATAAATGTTTTTATTGCAAAGATGCTTTAATCTTTATTTGCATTATAAAAGTAACTCAGGAACGAAAAGTAACTCAAGAAATTCAGGAATTCTATTGACTCCAGTAACTAAGGATGGTGCTATGTAGAGTGCCTTGGCGGCAGTGGCGAAGCTAGAGCTCCAAGCTAGGGCAAGCCCAAGATATAAATTGATAAAAATATAGATTGTTGTTTTTAGCAGTTTTATAAAAATACACCAATCTTGTTCTGTCTCCACGCTTCAGTTTCATATTCAGTGCTGTCAAGGACATGTTTAACAAAGCACACAGAAGGCATACCACTGCTAGATAGATTGTATTATATATCAGCAATTGCATAGCTTCAGTGGCTTTGAAGAAAGCCGTTTGGGTTTGTTTAAGCGAAAGAAAAAAAATATTTACATCCAATACAATACATGAACAAAAGTAAAACACAAACAAAGTACAAACTATGTACAAAATTAAAAAAAATTATTTACATTCTAATGGATAAGAGATAAGATAAGTGAGTGGAATCGTCTCGCTTTCATAACCTCTCAACTGCGGATGTCCAAGACTTGGACACGAAAATATCTCCGTTGACTGCGGGCGTCCAAGTGTTAGACATTTTTTACCCGCTCTTTTAATGAAGAAACAAAGCATTATGCGCTATTTCTAACTCATTCTACCATATGTCAATGTGTACAGGATAAAAAAGGCTAGCATAAAAACCCCACAGCTTATACACTTTAGTAGTATATTTTATTTAAATTATTCTTAAATGTCGTCCGTTCCTTGAGTCAGCCATTAGTGTGATTGACGCGCTAACAACGAAGTTGTTTGTAATTATTTTGTATTAATTTATATTTATTGTGTGGTGAATTGTGTTAAAACAATGCCCGGGTAAGTAATCTTCTTATTTGTAATCTCATTTTGTGTTTTATCTTATTAAGTACGTGTAAAATCGTTTTTTAATATGTATGAAGCAAACTGCTATCTTAAAACTAACATGCTGGTTGACGATCATACTCCGATCGTAGCAGTCTATCGCGTAACACCTTATTTTTTTCGTCTGTCTAATTTAAATAAAATAATGGGTTTGTAGTGAGTGCTTAAGTCTCATTTACCGTGTCAACGGTTCTTTATTAAGTGTACTAAAGCCAGTGAAATTTTGTTAATGTTAAAGTATTCTGCAATTAAAACTATATCAAATAATTACAAATTAATATCGAGTTTTGTGAAGTGTTCGGACGGAACGCGTAAGCGCCGCTATATCACCGGCGCTTGGGCCGTTTTGCTCGCGACCTTATTAACACAGCAACAGTGATACAGGCGTAGTTTTATGTTTCTGTTTCTACCGCGCATAAATCTTACATTTGAGACTACATAGCTGGATATTGTTGTTTACACTACAATGGATTGCTTTAAGTGTAAAAAAAATGTTGCTGAAAGGGATGTTATTAAATGTACGGGATGTAATATGTACATGCATTATCAATGTGCTGATTTATCTGAAACTGAATTCAAAAAAATCCTCCCTATGAATAAAATCAAATGGAAATGCCCACCCTGTAAAAATAAGAGGCTCGCTGGTACGTTAGGAGGGACAGTGTCACCTAAGTTTAAAGATTGCGCTACTACGTCTATTTTAAACGTCGACACCGACGCCTTGACTGAATATATGGATGCGAAACTTGACAGTCTGCGCCAGCAGTGGCAGGAGGACTTAAACTCAGCCATCCAAAAAGTATCTAAAACTTTTGCGCAAGATATTAATAGGCTGGAAAAACGTGTTGATTCATGGGAGGAGCGCATAAAGGAACTCGAGCAAAACTTTACGGCATCGCATAGTCCTGACGTCACCCTGATGCAGGAAAACAACGAGCTTCGCGCAGATTTGGAGAATTTACGTGCCAAGTTTGATGACCTCGACCAAGCCTCTCGCAGTTGCAACGTGGAATTACAAAACATTCCTGATAAAAAAGGCTGAAAACCTGATTCATTTATCTATAGAGGTTGGTAAGCTAATTGGCGTCGATATCAAGGCAAGCGATATTAGATCTGTTCATCGCGTGGCTCCAAAGGTACCGACCGACCGTCCAAAAAACATTGTACTTCAGCTGACCACACGACGACTGCGTGATGATATGATAGCGGCGGCGCGTTCGCGCCGCACACTCACCACTGCTCAGTTGTTTGGCTCTGCCAACAGTGCCGCTGCTGCAGCTCAAAACACACGATTCTATATAAACGAACATCTGACACTAAAAAATAAAATTTTATTTAGTAACGCTCGACAACTGGCGAAGTCGAAGGGATATAAATTTGTGTGGGTCAAAAACAGTTGCATTTTGCTACGGAAAAATGACGATTCACGTGTCATTCACATCCGTTGTACTAATGATTTAAGTAAAATATGACTATTTTATTACGTTTACTTGTTTATTAATTTTCCAAAAGTAGCATATTTAAGTAGTTTTATTATAAGTTTTTGTGTATGTTGTTTACAATACTCAATACAGCGGGAGATCGAGATCCATAATTTTATAGCAAACAAATTTATAAATACACTTAATTATATCGGTTGCATTTCTTTCTCGTGATGGCTTCTAATAAGTTACTTATATTCTATCAAAATTGTGGAGGCTTAAAAACTAAGCTTACAGACTTAAAACTAAATTTACTAACTTGTAACTTCGATATTGTAATTTTAACTGAAACCTGGCTGTTGGATACAATTTTGGATGCTGAAATTCAAACTGATGCTTATATAATATTTCGACGCGATCGGAACTGTATGTTATTTAATAAAAAGGGCGGTGGCGGGGTGCTAATTCTTGTTAAGAAATCGATCCATGTTGTTAGAAAACTTGACTTAGAGGCCACCGATTTAGAAATTATTTTTCTTCATTTCCCACACTCAAATTTATTATTGAGTGCATGCTATATACCACCAGCGTCTAAAACTACTACCTATGATAAATACTTTTATACACTTCACGACATTCACTCAAAGGCATTATTCTCACATTACATTATTACTGGTGACTTTAATTTACCCTACCTGGAATGGTCATCTGATGGTCCATCCTTGAGACCTGTTAATGCAGTTACTGATACAGCTAAATTATTGTCTCATATTATGGCCTTTATGAATTTGAAACAAATAAATACATTAAAAAACGAAAACAGTAGAATTCTTGATCTTGTTTTATGCAACTCACCTGATTGTTCAGTTAATATCTCTGATGATCCACTCTTAAAAGCCGTTCCTCACCATCCTCCGCTGGACATTTTTTATGAAACAACTCAATCCAAGTATATGCCCACCAACCAGAAAACAAAACGAAACTTTTACAGAGCAAACTATGACCAAATTAATACTGCTATATCAGAGACTGATTGGGTTTCTGAACTCAGTTCTTCTTGTATAGACACTGTAGTTGACAAATTTTATAACAAAATTATGCATGTTATTGAATCTTATGTACCACTTATCAAAGTTAAAACCAATAGATTCCCTAAGTGGTTCTCTAATAGCTTAATTTATACACTTAGGCGTAAATCTAAAATATGGGCACGATGGAAAACGTACAATTCGTTACGTGACTATCAAGAGTTCTCCCTATTAAGAAAACGTGCTAAACGTCTCTTAATTAAATGTTACAATAAATATATAGAGAACGTTGAGTCTTCAATAAAGGATAATATAAAATACTTTTGGAAATATACTTCAGATATAAAGGAAACAAATACGGGATATCCTCAAGTAATGAAGCTGGGAACCAAAACTTCAGATGACCCAAAAATAATATCTGAAATGTTTTCACATCATTTTAAATCCGTATTTGAACCGTTGTCAGACAATGCATATACATTAACTCAACACTTAGAGGATAATTTTACTGGAATAAACTTACATGACATACGTTTCACACAGTTGGAAGTTTGCACTGCTTTAAAAAACATTGATCCAAACAAAGGCGCTGGACCTGACAAAATAAAGCCAGTGTTTTTAAAACACACTTCTAATACAATTTGCATGCCGCTCAATATAATTTTTAACAAATGTTTGGAAACTGGAACATTTCCAACTCAATGGAAACAAGCATACATTACACCTATCCATAAATCGGGTTCTAAGAACAACGTAGAAAATTACCGTCCCATATCAATTCTTTCGGCTATTCCTAAAATTTTTGAGAAACTTATTCACGATCATATATATTCAATTTTGAAAAATACATTATTAGAGGAACAACACGGCTTTGTTAATGGCAGGTCTACACTGACAAATCTTCTTGTTTTTACTAACTTTATTTTTAATAGTTTAGACTATAAATCACAGATTGAAACTGTATACACCGATTTCGAAAAAGCATTCGACAAAGTTGATCACTTGCTACTTTTAAAAAAAATCTCCTACAATGGTATCAAAGGTAATCTTCTACGTTGGTTTGCTTCTTATTTACAAAACCGCATACAGTCGGTAGTGCTTAATGGCTACATTTCCTTACCCGTTGTAGTAACATCTGGCGTACCACAGGGATCAATACTGGGACCACTCCTCTTTATCCTATTTATTAATGACATTTCAACTTGCTTTGACCATTGTAAATTCTTATTATACGCTGATGACTTAAAATTATACTCTGCCGTTACTAAACCTGACGACATAAAATTAATACAAAACGATTTGGATAGACTTGAAAACTATTGTAAAATTAATAAATTATTCTTGGCTTATAATAAATGCAAACACATAACATATACTAGGAACAAAAATGTAGTACACGCGGACTTTTACTTAGGTGGTCACAAAATTGTATCAGAATTTAGTATACGTGATCTTGGAGTATATTTAGATACCAAACTCACACTAGATAGGCACATCGAGGAAATATTGAATAAATCTTACCGAATGCTGGGCTTTGTTACACGTATAACAAAATCATTTAAACACAAAGATACTCTTACCTGCCTTTATCAGTCATTAGTTAGATCTCATCTAGAATATGTGTCCCCCGTTTGGAATCCATTCTACTCAGTTTATGAAGATAAAATAGAAAAGGTCCAAAAGAAATTCTTACGTATTGTTAACTATCGAATGCATTCACCTCGCGTTTCCTATGAAAATCTCTTAACAAAATATCAAATGCTGTCATTAAAAGACCGACGCACTTTAATCGACGCCACTACTTTTAGGAATATCTGTGTTGGTGAGATTAAGTGTTCACAGTTATTATCCGAGGTAAGGTTTCGAATACCACCCAAAAACACACGATCAAAAAATCTATTCCATATACCAAAAACCAGGACCAACATTGGTAAAAGAGCACCAGTACACAGAATGTGTGTCCTCCACAATAAAATGCTTAACGACATCGATATTTTCTCCATCTCCCGTTCAGCTTTTAAAACTAAATTAAAAAGTACTTTAGTAGCAATCATGAATTAGATATATAAGGATATTTAGTATTTATTATTGTACATGTTAGATGATTGTTTTCTTTTTATTTAAGTACAGACTTGTTACCCTGCTTGTTGTGCAGACGATACCAATTACGACCTGCTTCATAATATAAATATTATGTATGTTCTTAGTGAGACAGCCTATAGGAAACAATTGTAATTACCATTGTCTTATTTTACTTGTATATTTTTCTTTCATATCTTTTGTTTCTGTTTTGTCTCCAATAAAGTAAATAAATAAATAAATAAGTAGACGAGAGTTGACTTGAAATGTACGTAAAATTTTAGTGTTGACTGTCAGTTTTGTGTTAAAATATGTATAATTGTTCATCGTTCACAGTTTTAGTACATCAAAATGTGGATAAAGTGCAATATTTTCAAAATTTTAATATATATACGCAATAGGTGCAATAGTGTCCATTTTTGAGACGTCCGTAGAAATGAATTCTAGTTCTCTTTTTTGCGGGTGGCGAAAAAAGGAACTAAAGTTTGCCATACTGCATCAAGTTCAAATTCGGTTGAATGGTTAGAATGGTAAAGAATCTAGCGCCCTCGAGCAGAGAAATGGAGCTTGGTTGACTCCACGATTATTCGATGATTTATAAAAAATTGAATGTGGCATTTGGATATGTCATGTATGTTAACACAAGACTTCGGAATTTTTTAAACAATTTATTAAAACAGAAAGTTAGATAGTATTTACATAATATGCTTTTTAATATTTTTATTTTAATATTTTTTAGTATTTAATATTTGAAATTTTTATTTTTTTAATTTAATATGAACAGGTTGTGGTTTTTAAGGTCACCTCAGACACATATTTCTTATACTGGTTTTTTTAATGTACATTTTATCTGTATTTACTTTGCAAATCGTGTAACGTTGTGTTATGTTTCAACCTATAGCAAGATTGCTGCTACCTACAGTACCATTCGTAAATGAATTGTACTGTAGATACAGTAAATCCAACAAGTACCAGGAGCCTTTTAAAGAAATAAGTACCTATGTTATATATTTATTCAATTTTATACTTATGTCCATCCATCCATTTAGTTTTTATTGTTGCCTAGCTATAATTTGTTCAGCTAATTATTTCAGACTATCATCGTCGAAATTGTCGAAGTTAGTTAAGTTATACAGCCGATTTCCGTCCCACTGCTGGGCCTTCCCTCACTTCTGAAAGAGTTTTACGGCAAAGAAGTATCCACCGCGCTGCCTATATGCGTGTTGGCGAACTGCACATGCCTTGGAAATATTTTTTTTTATTTCTCAGACAGTCAGACTTCCTCATGATGTTTTTCTTCACCGCCGAGCAAAGGGTAAATCAGCACTTAAAATTGTAATTAATAATTTCATTGATGCCGGCGGGGATCGAACCCGGTGTGCTAGCGTACTGTGAAATTTAACGCGAGAGCTAACAATCTGAGCTACCAGGGCTCTCTCATCGTCGAAATGAATACTTAAGTTAGTTAATTTACAGCCTTTTTACGCCCCACAGCTGGGCAAAGGCAAAGAAGTTTCCGTCGCGCTGCCAAAATGCGTGTTGGCGAACTTCACATGTCTTCGAAATATTTTTTTTCTTATTTCACAGATGTGCAGGTTTCCTCACAATGTCTTTCTTCACCGCCGAGCACGTGGTAGATCAGCACTTAAAATTGCAATTAACAAATTCATTACTGCTAGCGGGGATCGAACCCGGCTTGCTAGCGTACTATGAAATTTACAGCGAGAGCTAACCATCTGAGCTACCACGGCTCTTCCGAGCCACCACGGCTCTCATCGTTGAAATGAATACACCTCTTTATTTTGTATGTTTTTTTTTTCTATAGGATAGGGTGACAAACGAGCACGCAGTCCACCTGTGGTGGTTTCTGCGGCCCATAGACATCTACATCTATCCTCGATTACAAATCAAAATGCAAAAATGCGTGTCACCCGTGATGACTAAGATGGAATGCCTCGTTTCCAGCAAAAAGGCTCTCCGGTTCTCTACACTCACCATACGAAACACAGAAGCATTAAGCTATTATTTCACGCTGGTATTCTGTGAGAGCGTGGTCCTTCCCCGGTCGAGCCGGCCTATTCGTGCTACAACTATACTACTAATATAACTGCAGCATGGCTCTACCACGTACAAAAAATGTTTTAATGAACTAGTACATGATGCACAAAAAAGTGCAGAATCGAACTTTAATTGTGGCATATTTTTGTATAATGCATAAGAAGTGGGTTCTTTAAAAATATACATTAATAATATTTTTTTTTATTTCAGAAAGAGATATATTTATTTTAATTTTTATTATTTCGTAGCTATTGTTTGTGTTAAAGGAAATATGTTACCGTTTGGAGAAATAATGTTATTGGTTATTGGAAATGTAACATAACCGCTGCGCACCTCGCGGCGCCTCTGTCACTCGATACATATTATGGTGCATTGGGTATTGTTTACAAAAAACGTTATTTATAACTCTACATCAGCGGGAGTCACTCTTGAGTGGTTTTATGGTTTTTAAAGGAATGAATGAATCTTTATTTCTGTACAAGTGGTGTTAAAGTTTGTTTACTCAAATAAAGTAATTAAATTTTCAATAAATATGGCACTTACGACTAAAATTTTGATATCGGCATTAAGAGTACTTATGAAATACTTTATCGGATTTCTAAAACTTAGCAATACCTATTGAAAGATGACTGAATCATGTAAAGAAAAAGAGAGATTCAAGACTGAATCATTGTAATGAAATAAAAAAAACTATTTTTATTGACTAAAGCATTACGCCGCATTATGCCGCATCTGGTCCGAACTACATGCTACATCGGTGTAAATTGATTGTGGGTTCTTGTAAGCTTATTATTAATGCGTTTTACGATAAAAAATTGTATTGTAGCCTATGATTTTTCACATAAAATATTGTAAACAATAGACGTAAGATTAAAATAAAATAAAATTGAACTATTAAAAAACTTTGTGTCATTGATAAATATGATAGTTTTGACTTTATTCTATATTTAGTTATACTAACCACTTTAAACTTTATTAAATATATGTACTCGCTTATAGGAAATTTCATAGAGAATTTAGAAATGTATACATATTATAGTATTCGATATACCAAAATCAAGATATTTACGTTTAAACGGATTGGGCCCAATCAGCCGTCCATTTTATTAAACAGCTCCGCAGTCAACGGAGAATTACGGTTAGAGTCTCCGCAGCTGAAAGGTTATGGAAAGATTTAGTTACATCCACATAAAATGTTAGTGAACGTTTTAATTGTACCAATAACTGTTTTTAATTGCGATAATTGATAAGTCTGAAATACTCTCTTAACCTCGTGTATTATCTCAACAAAATTTAAAGATTTCCTCTCCGATTATCACTTTAACACACTTCAATTCATCACAAGGAACACTATTATCCTCCATTTTCATTAAAAATCTTTAAAAAAGCATAAATTTTGAACTCGTAATATAAAATCGCTTAACCCTATATTACTACTCTATGTCGCAGAGGCGCCCATGATTTTGATATATTGCTCTCTCTTTTTATCTTTCGCGCGTATGACATTCACGTTCAAGGACATCTCATTCGTCGCCAGCACGTGTCGCAGGACGGTGATTGCGTTACTATAAGTGTGCTAGTTTTTTTGATATTACTACCCTTGGCGCTCCAAAGACATATGAGTAGCTTATATGTAAGTTTTGCGCTATTAATCAAATTATTTTGTTAGTTTTTTTTGCATTATTAGTTCCTACTTGTGTTTTATATTTTTTTGGATACTTTTTAAAACTTCAACATCATGACTAGTAATAGAAGAGTTACGGATGTTATGATAGCTGATTGGCTAGAAGAAAGCGACCATTACAGTGATGATAACTTTTCGGGAGATGACTCTGAAATTGAAGATCACGTAAGCGATGAAGATGCTCAGGACGATGTAGAAGAAGGATACATAGAAGACGAAACTATAGCTGAAGAATCTGCGCCATCTTTTGTCCCAGAAAATAGTGAGACTTTGGAGTCATTCAGTTCTGATCACCGTATCCTTGTCCCGGCGCGTCGAACATTGAAGGGCAAAAACCAGCACTGTTGGTCTACCACTGCTAAAAACATTGTGCACACTTCTAGAGACCCAACTAGGATGTGTAGAAATATCTTTGAGCCTAGTTTGTGTTTTGATTTATTCATCACGGAAGACATTGTTGGTGAGATAGTGAAGTGAACAAATGTGGAAATATCTAGAAAAAGACCTATTGAAAATACCCACGCTACCTGCAGAGATACATGCTCCATAGAAGTTAGAGCCTATTTTGGTATTTTGAGGCTAACTGCTGCAATGAAAGATAACCACCTAACTGCAACTGAGCTATTTGATAGCACCTTTTCAGGGTCTAGGTATTTAGTAGTTATGAGCAGGGAGCGTTTCAACTTTCTCAAGCGTTGTTTGAGAATGGATGACAAGACTTTACGTCCTGCCCTACGTCAAGAAGATCCCTTTATTCCAGCCAGGAAGATATGGGAGATATTTATACAGTAGTGCAAGTCTAACTACACACCGGGAAACTACCTTACAGTTGATGAACAGTTGGTTGGATTTCGAGGCAGGTGTCCCTTTCGAATGTACATTCCGAATAAACCCAACAAGTACGGGATCAAAATACCTATGATGTGTGACAATGGTACGAAATATATGGTTAACGCTTTGCCATACATTGGAAGAGCCACCGACACCGGAGGATTACCTCAGGGAGAGTACTACGTAAAGGAATTGAGCCGTCCTATACATGGTACTAATCGTAACGTGACATGTGATAATTGGTTCACGTCTGTATCGCTGGCCAAATCACTACTTGCTGAACCATACAAACTCACGCTTGTTGGTACAATAAGATCTATCAAACGGGAAATTCCTCAAGAAATGAAAAACACCCGGCGTCGACCTGTTGGTACATCCATGTTCGCCTACGATGGCCCTTTGACTTTGGTTTCCTACAAACCAAAACCAGCTAAAATGGTGTTCCTGTTATCTTCGTGCGACGAAAAAGGGCTCATAAATAATGAAACTGGAAACCTGGAGATGATTATGTTCTACAACCAGACCAAAGGTGGTGTAGATACATTGGACCAAATGACTTCATCTATGTCATGCTCTAGAAAGACTAACCGATGGCCAATGGTTATTTTGTATGACATGCTAAATATATCTTTCGTGAATTCGTATGTTATATATTGTCATAATATATCAACAAAAAATGAAAAACCCCTAAGTAGAAGACAATTTATGAAAAAACTTAGCACGCAGTTGACTACTGAATGAATGCAAAAAAGACTAGAAGCACCTACGTTGAAACGCAATATCCGTGATATTATTGAAGTCATCCTGAAAAAACCTTCCAATGACTCTTCTGTAGAATATGAGGGTCCACCGCCGCCAAAAAAAGTAGGTATTGCTCCTATTGTACATCTAAAAAGAAGAGGATGTCCAAAATGACGTGCCCCAAGTGTCAAAAATCTATCTGCGGCGAACATCAAGTTCATGTATGTATCGAATGCATCTAAAATACTTTTTTTGTTACTTTGTTAGTTTTTTTAGTTAATTACTTCATAATTTACTATTTTTAAGCTAAGTGTACACTTTAATTAGTTATTTTTTAATTTTTAATGAGAAGACTGTTCAATTGTCTGAGTTCCTAAAATTTGTTCCTAAGATCTATTTGATTAAAGATTTTATAATAAAAATATGTAAATATTATTTTAAATTGTGTTTTTCTCCTTTTTGTAATATACACAATTATATAAACAGTCAATATATCAACAACATTTATAGGTTTTGAATAAAATCATTACTCAATATGATGCGCCTCGCGGGCGTATGAGTAGTTTCTTTGTACGTCGCAACATGAGTAGTAATGTAGGGTTAAGATAAGCACACAGAGTAAATAAACATTGCAGCGTGAAATGAACTTGCAAACGTATTGCCCGCGCGCCTCCGCTTTTAACAAATTTATTCCCAAAAGCCTGGCTTTAAATCTCTATACTAATTGCTATATAAACAATCGTAGTTATATTTCATTATAGATATTTTGCCATAGGTTAGAAAGAGAGCGATAGTCTTCTCGAAAGCCCCGTAAAAAGCCCACGCAAGCGAGGGAGACAACTATTAGCTCTATTAAAACTCATTTTTTATGACAGCAGCAGTATCGCTAAGGCAATACGAGGTCATCGGTCGATATGTGTCGAACAGTGGAGTGCGCGGGAAATTTGAAATAGCTTGAAACATTTTACGAGTTATTTTATTAGTTGATATTATTGATTGATTCAGGTTTAATAAGGCAAGCCCGGCTTTTCGGCTTTAATGTAAGCTTCGCCACTGCTTGGGGGTGACCCTATGCTTAGCAGTGGACTTAATATGGGATGTAATTATGATGATGATATTGATTCTAATGAGAATATTATGTCAGTCGTGAAATATTATATTGTCATTAGTTCTAAATAATGCAAAATTGCAGGTTATTTAAACAACTAGAAATGGGTCAAGTTACTATGTTATCATTATAGTTTCTAAGCTAATATTAGCCAGACAGATGGAGATAAAAATTAACCTACAACAGAAATTTTGTAAAATGAACAGAGTGTACATATTATCTACAAATGATGTTGATGAATTAAATAAAAAGGTACGATACGATTTAAATAAGAATAGGACTGACCTGGGGCCATATTGTAACGTCGTAGCTGTCAATTCAAACCGGTTAGGTAGGGTGAGCAAAACAGATATTCCAATTAACCTTTTTACAAAAGAACCATGAACGAAAAAGTATTAATCTGAATCTAGCATTTCAATTTCGCTAATCTCTACATCACTGTCTGAGTAGTCATCATTGTCATTATTACCATTTACCATCATTGCTGCTTTCCCTTTTAAAAATAGAACATAGATTTCTGTAGGTATTTAAAATATTCCACCGATTAGTGTCAATATTTGTAATTATTTTATAAAGATAATTAGGAGTTCAATAGTGGTAATACTTTGTTAAATAGAGCGAAAAAAAACCTAATTAATACACAAATTGATTTTCTTTGCAAGCCGTACTTTTCAAGTGACAGTTGACAGATTGCGGTCATTCGAGGTCATTGCCGATCCTATTCTTATTTGAATTGCATTTGTATATTACAACTTTACACTAATCTCATATCTTACCAGGTATGGAAAGCGCAACTTTTCCCTAATCCACATGGTATTGGCCTGGCCGTGATTACCACTACCAATCGCATGTTTCTAGTCAGCAATGTATCGGACCCTAAAATAAGATCTGTGCCAGATTTGCCAAGTAGGTATAATATATGTACAAATTAAATACTAATTAAATAAGAGGTGTGAATAAAAGAAGACTGTCTCTTTGAGTGATAAACTTCGACAGCTCCACTCTTGGATGTAAACCTTTACCAAAATAGCCCACTGTTATGCATTATTTGAAAGTTTTACTCATACTCATCATACTAGACTTGGGTTGAGGATCACTTATCACAGACCGTGGGGTCTGTCGCGTCAAATCGCGTATATTGAAAATATACAAGGACAGCACGCATTCATAGTGTATGTTACATTTGTTATCTTACACTGTATGTTTTCAGAAAGTGTAGCAAATAAAATTTTCCGAAAATATACACGATTTCTGCGTACTAGTCGCCCATTTTTTCTAACGCTGATTGAGTACATTCGTTAAGAGATTATACAAGGATGGTACTGACATGTTCTGACATGTGAGTGTACAAGCTCAGAAATTTACTAAGTAAATTTCATTATATTAAAAAATATGCAACAATTAATTATCAACTTATCATGTAGTTATTACTTTATGACAATTTAAAGGTAACTGTTAAAATAATGAAGTCCTTTGTGAGAGACAAAATTATATTTATTATAAAAGTAGTATTTTTATTATAAAGGAATTTAAATGTTATTTATCTTTATAATATGTCCAATTACCTTCAACAAGAAATACAATTAATTGTCAATTTGACACCTACTTTTTTTATTTTTTTATACATTGTCATAATTAAATATAATTATGTGTACTTTATACATGTCATAGGATAATAAGATAAACCGAATTTTCGGAAAATATTTGTGGTGATCGCGAAATCACGACTAATTTTTTGACGACACCGTGGCGTAGTGGCTTAGCAATGAGTGGCTGCGCTGGGGTCGCGGGTTCGAATCCCGCACGGAACAATTATTTGTATGATCTATAAATAATTGCTCCGGATCTGGATGTTTGTCCTTGTGCAATTTATGTTTGTAAACTGCCTCCATGATACAGGAGAAAATTCTAGTGTAGGGGTAACGTTTAAAAAACAATAGATGATTGGTCATCATTTCGACAGATTCTAAAACTGAATCAGAATGCCCCGACTCCACGTAGTCTTGTCTGCCCTACCCCTAGAGTGTTTTGTAAATCCGTAGGCGCAGAGGGAGGACAGCCCCCGCCCGCAGTAGCACATTGCAGGTATCCGTGCGAGCTGTAGCGACTGAGGCTGGTCCCCGAAAGCGATCAATAAGCCGAAGCTGCGGATGTGAGCATAGGTGACTGCTATTTGCTACGCAAGGGCGAAGGAGCTGCACTTCCCGCAGTGCCAAAGCTGTTACAGAAGTAACTTCAAGGGTCAATATTAGTCAATATATGTTATATAATCTAGATAGTACATTTACTTTTATTTTTATCACGGAATTTTCAGGTGAACAGGAAGTAATTATAAGTTTAATTATAATATTAGCTTAGATTAATCATAGGTCTTCGCGCGTTTGAAAATAGTTATGCTCATAACAAATTGAAACTATACGCGATCAATCCCGACCTGTGCGTACTGTTGTTGTATCACAGAAATCTAAATATAAATAGAAGACGTAAAAGCGCGTGACCTTGTCGCGGCACATGTGACTCGCAGGCCACAAGCACGCGAGGAGCGTTTGTTTCGGTCACCAGTACTGTTTCGGACGCAGAAACGTAAAAATGGTGTTTTGAAGCATATCCAACTGCGGAAATTCCTCCACAACTTGCAAATTTTCAAATAAAGGGATAATAAACATTTCATAAATAAGTACTTAGTGTTTTAAACAATGTTGTGTTTAATGAAATATACTTATATAAAATTATCCATCTCCAGTACTATGCTTGTCTCCGAAATTTTAATTGTTTTCACATTTCAATATCCATTGATTCCTAAGCTAATTCATGTTTACGAGAGCGACAGCTAAAATCAGCGATGGATTTATAGTATGGGCAATAAACAAAATATTTTTAATCAGTTATATTGTAAGGATAGGTAAAAAAAGATAAATATGTCACCCATACATATATTTATTCGTTTGCTGTTTGTGTAATGTTGTATTCATTTTATTTATACATCTGTTTGTTTAATACAATGCTTTTATTACAAGTTTCCAATAGATCTGGTTATTAAAGATAAATGGATATATTTATCCTTAACGTTTTATTATATCCACTTTTTTTTCTATTTATAAAACGTCTAAAAGCTAAAGCTAAGACTAAAAGCGTCTATTACTGAGACAATTTCAGTTAATTAGTTATATCTTGGTGTGAGACTCCTGGAAGAGCAACGACCCTTAATAGAAAGTTATCGAAACGTGCGTTGGGCTGCACTATGCCCAAGTGAGAGCGAGCGCGCAATGTCATTCTCTGTTTTTCGCACACTTTAATTATTGGACCGAGTGGCTACGCCTCCAGAGATTTTGCGTTTTTATAAAATATTCCTTAACGCAATAGTTTATAGATTAATCTTTGTTGCGTGAATGCTAGAGATATTTGTAGGCGTAATTGTGTGTTTATTGTTTGTCTATGTGTGAGAGCTACGACCTGGCGACACGCGTCCCGATATTAAAAGACAGTAGAAGGCATTTCTATTGTCTTATTATTCAGATTTCTATGTGTTGTATACTTTCAATATACGCGCCCACATCTTCGTACTAGTAAAACACCAATCTGTTTAAACTGGATAATTTTTTGATCTCAATAAACTGGTTGAATTGCGAATATCTCCAAAGTGTAATATTATATTATGTTATGTCCAATATTATTTCACCATTATGTGCGTATTTGTGTATATATATATATATATATATAAAAATGTGTGTGTGTGTGTGTGTGTGTGTGTGTGTATGTGTATGGGCGCGCATGTACTCGTATAAATGTAAAGTTGTATTTACGTATTACGATATCTCAACTTGTATCCAAAAAGTATTTAATAAAACTGTTTTTGTTTCTTGCTGGTTCTCCCAGAACAGAGGCTTTTTCCGAACCGGTGGTAAACCTTAAATGACTTTCAATAAGTATTCTTGTAATCTATATTGAATCAAAATGATTCTACTCTATTCTATGTTTACAAACTGAACATGATTAGTAAAACTTATTCTATGCCATTATTAATAATAATTATAGTGGCTGTATATTTCTTTATTTACATTGAATTTTCCAGGGGCTAATGAACCAATTAGTTCTTGGTGTGTTTTAAGTTCTGGACAACGGTCCTCGTCGGTGATCGGATTTCTTGTATGTAGAGATAAAGAAATCTACAAATGTCAGCTGGGTGAATCTAGAGCTGTGCTTATGGTAAGTATGCTTATATTGTTATATTAGATATTTATTTTAAATTTCAATAATGATAAACATATCATATTTTTATACTTTATTTCAGATAGGTACAGAGTTGACAATTTGATGGACTAATGTCCAATAAATTACATATACCACATAGAAAAAATCTGGAAATCTCTAAACGCTTCAGCATTCAAAATAGTAGCTGATTGTAGACGTGTCAACTAAAATTATCACATTGGAATAATTGTAGACGTTACTTATAAACATTTAGTTTACCTGAAATTTTCGCCTAAATTAATTTGAAAGATACAAGATGCACAATAACACAAAGGAAAATGTTAGAATGTGCTGTTGTCCATCTATCAACTTTCACATACATCCTGACATACAGTTACAAATGTTGTTATTACACACTGTGGCGATCTTTCCACAGAAAATGAACAGTTCCAATTACACTAGCAACACCCCTCCAGTCTGCTGTTGGTAGACTTCTATTGTGTCGCCTTCTTCCATTTCCAATGATGTTGGTGTGTCATTTTCTCATTATTCTACCTATGTCATTACTCTACCTTTTAATCAAACTTTTTTAAATATAGAAAATTAAAATCAAGTTATACAGTCTGTGGGAGCTTGTTAGTCTTTAAAAGCACTAAGTAATAGCCTATACTGTAGGTATATATATATATATATATATATATATATATATATATATATATATATATATATATATATATATATGAGTTGCTTTATGTATAACATTGTATGAAAACGCATATTCACTGTCGCATGTTCAGGTATTCGGAATAACTTTCATACACAACTTGTGAATATTCATAGAGATATCATTAATTTGCTAATAAATAGTTTTGGAACAACCTGTAATAAAAATTGCAAACAAAGAGGTCGATAGAATGTAATAACAATTAATCAGACGTATTAATGAAATTAAAGCGAGAGATATTTTTTTCCATTTCCTCACATAGAAATAAATAACGGACTTTGCATTTTCATACCAATTTCAACAAAAGAGAGCCACGCGTAACAACCGAGGCGCGAGTCCCACAGAAATCTAAATAATAGGCACTATAAATTTAGATTTCTGTAGCGAGGCCATTTTAGTAACTTAGTGAGTATTTTGCCATTGATTTGTTTAGCAACATTCAACATTGCATTTTTGCAACGCGTGCGTAATTAGATATCTACTGCTTTTAGTTATGAAGTTACAACTTTCTGTGAAAAGGACGTTTTTTGTGGAAAGATTTATGTTAGTAAAGTTTAGTCCCTATCGCAATCTGTGTGACGTCGCTTATCGCCGCAAACACAGAGTTTTGTGGCACGAGGCTCACAGCTGTTGTCAGGCACGGGGCCGAGGCCGCGCGAGCCGACGCGGTTGCTTTTTATCATCCAGCAAAAGTAATTAGCGGGCCGCAATTTGTAATGAATTTAAGAACCCTGCTTTTTTATCAACTCCAACCGAACAGTCATTAGTGTTTCATCAACAATCTCTTAATTAAATTTAGTTACGGGACTAGATTTACCGTAGTGGCGGTCGAAATTCGAACATTCATTAAATTTTTAAGTTTGTACGTTAAGCAAGCTATTTTCATTTTGAACTGTGTGTCAAATAAATGCTTTATTACCTTGATATAAACTCCACACACTATTAAAAAGGATTATTAGAAATCATATGAAATTTAGTCAATCTGCTAATAATTATTTTCTCGCCAATATTTCAAAATTCTTTGGCGACTATCTTTACTCTGTGGGACTGTATGACCATAGACTATTATGTGTTTGACAATTCTTTGACATTATGAATGTAAACAATGAATGTTTTATTTTATTTAATTTAATGTATTTGTAACACATATAGGTATTGTTAACCCTATTTATGAAATCGATCAATTTTACTTTTCTACCAATTAGCACTGCCCGCTTATTCATTTAATGTTGTACTTAAATATTGTATATGTTACGTACGTGTTAGAGAAAGCATATTGTATACGCTTCACTTTAATCCAGGTTCTCCTCTCTTTTGTAAGAGGATTATGGAGCAATTAGTTCACCGCGCTGCATTATGTGTGTGTGTGTGTGTGTGTGTGTGTGTGTGTGTGTGTGTGTGTGTGTGTGTGTGTGCGTGCATGCGTGCTGCGTGGTGCGTGCGTGCGTGCGTGCGTGCTTGCGTGCGTGCGTGCGTGCGTGCGTCGTGTTCTATCAAAGGTTGTCTAAAGCTTACGCCGAGCATGGTAAACTAAATAGCAATTAAAATTTCATTCCCCGTACTGTATTTACAGCGAGCTCTAACTATATGAGCTATCACGGCTCTTTATTTATTTTTTTATTGTTAAAAACAAGTTAATTGAAAATAATTTCACTTGGACGTCTGATAGTCGGTATGGATGTGAACAAGACGTCTTTCGAAAACATGAACATAAAAAAAAAGAAATCTGTGATAACTTAGATTTCTTTTTAAATACTTAGCTTTATATTTTAATCCTTAAGAAGCCTTTTAAATTTCACAATTTTTTTTATTTCTTTAATTATTTGACTATTTTTTCGGTAACAATTCGAATCACCGATATCAAGCAGTCAAAAAAAATTCCTTGTTAATTAAACAGAAATAATTTTTTGTAGCTTTAAACGAAATACGTGTTTCGGTTTTTAATAAAAGTAAATTCGTTATTCAAAACATCATACGTAGGCATTCATAAGCGTTCGAGGTGTGCACTTTTGGATTTATTTTTAATTTGTTCCTCAAACATGCGGGTCACGTTGTTTCCCCCCACCACCGAGTATGTGGTAAATCTTAAAAATTGTAATCAACACTTAAAATTCCATTTAACAATTTCATTGATACCGACGGGGATAAAACCTGGTTGCTTATGAAAAATATATTTAATGGTCGCTCATTCACGTATAATATTCTTAGGTAATATTATTTATAACCTTTTTATATATTAATAATGTCCTCCAGACCGAATTTCGGCCACGGCGGCCAGCCTCAACGGAGACTAGCCATCCTCGCAGGACAGGATTATAGTGCCCAAGTGTATGCGCAAGCACAGGTGCACTCTCTATTCCTTCACTCTCATAATCCGATGGTACGGTAAACCGATACGGCTGGAGAGAGATCAAGCGCAGGACCAACGGCTTTACGTGCTTTCCGAGGCACGGGGGTGAGACACCGCCAACTTCCTGACTCCGGGCAGCTACTGAGCATTTCTTGACGGAAAAACTGAATAATTAATTTTTTGTCCCGACCCGGGATTCGAACCCGGGACCTCATGATCAGCAGTCGCACTACTACAACCACTAGACCAACGAGGCAGTCAAGTTTTATATATTATGTACAAAGCGACAGACTCTTTCCTATTCCGCAACTCTCTCTGGAATAAGATAAGGCCTTTCCTCACCCACTCGTAACCAATAATGGGACTTATAGCTTTTATTTTTATTTTTACTTCAGCATGTTTTTTGTAATCAATTATATTACAATTATCATACTGTATTTAAATTTTAGACCCTATTTTCTAACAATATATCAACAATTTCAGCGTCCTGAAATACAAAATCCATACACCCAGATAGTCTCAATAGTGCCATCTCAGAATGGGCGACATGTGGCACTATTCACTGACTCCGGCTTCCTGTGGATCGGATCTTCAAACTTCAAGAGCAAGTATTGTGAAATCGACACGGGATATATAAAGCAACCAAAGGAATTAGTATGGTTAGTTGAACCCTGTAACAGTTTATTTGTAGTCCGCACGTCACACTTGACATCGAAGTACTAGATATCACGCATATTTGTCCCGTGATAATATTATGTCTGCAACCGTTCTCTGCAAATCTTCACTTCGCGGTTCTAAGCCAACTTTGACTATTGTCTCGCAAACACGTTAAAGTAATAAAAAAGCGTAATGTATGCCGCAATCTTTTACAATGGTGATTCGATAAGTATCCAATATGTGCTAATTTTTCCTATCAGAATGAAGAAATTTATCAGAAATTACCCACCTCGCTCATTTCAGATTTCCCCGTTTTTAGTTTTAAAGCAAATAAAATTTCAACCTTTAACAATCTGAATTTTATCTTTATATGGCATTATGTTCCAAGGTGCGGATCACAGGCCATAGTTGGTCACTGGGACGACATGATGTGTATATACGGCTTCAACGACACCGTCGTATCCTATCCTTACGATGGACCCTTCCATATTATTCCTGAAATGGATTGCGTCCGTGTAATCTCGGAAATGACCCACGAACTGATACAAAAAGTACCGGTTGTAGTGGACAAGATTCTGAGGATCAACAGCACTGCACCTGGTTCATATTTAGTTGAAGCATCCAAACAATTTCAGGTATATTATTTCCTATATTTTACACCTTGTTCTGCGCCACTACATAAGATAATCCATAACCCCACCGCATCCTATGGATGTCGTAAGGAGCGATTGAAGGAAAGTTTCAAATAATGGTATTGCCTTCGATAGATGGCGTTGATGCCAAAATCCACTACCTTATATTATCAGACATAAAATTATAAATCAGTGACAGGAAACAGCATCAAAAGTGCGATATGATATTGCAATCACAAATCCGCCTGTCAAGTTTGGCGATTCAGGCTAAACCTCCATATTATGAGCAATGGACTGCTTTTGTTGAGGAGAAATATTCTATACAAAAAAACGAATACTATAGTTTTTTGAAGTAAGGATGACTGACAAACAAGCACAAAATCCACCTGGTGTTAATTAGATCCTGTACTATATCTCGATTTGGAATAAAATTTTAGATATTTTGTCATATCTAAGCTCTGCAGTTCTATGAAACACTGCAGCAATATGCCACTTTTTCACGTTAGTATTCTGAGCGTGGGTATTGCGAACGTGTCCTTTCCTTCCCTGAGTCGACGTCATCATGTAGCAGTCAGTGCAGTACCTAGGCTGCACTAAAAGTATCGGGAATGGAATATTTCCACTGTTCCTGTCATATTAAAATCTTTTTAATTGAAAACTCCTTGGTTTTAAAAATCAAATACCATTTATTTATTTAAAAGATTCTCGGTCTTGTCACAAGGTTTTGTCAAACTTGTTTAGTCGTTGTGAAAATGGAATTGACTCGAGAAAATTCAAGAGCGATTATGACTTTCGAAGTGGTTTAACACAAAAACAGTGTTTTGACCGGATGATTTCTGCATTTGGTGATGAAGCCCCATCCAAAACCACAATTTATCGCTGGTTTGGTTGGAATTTCAACGTGGACGTGTCAAGCTCAGTGATTTTCCCCGTCAAGGTCGTCCAAAAACTGCAGTCACCCAAGAAAACGTTGATGCTGTGCGTAAGCTGATTGAGGAAAATCGACATGTGACATACCGCGAAATTCAGGCAACTTTAGACATTGGCATGAGTCAAATACAAATAATCTTGCATGAACAATTAAGTGTAAAAAAAGTTGTTTTCCCGATGGATACCGCATTCGCTCTGTGAAGAGCAAAAAGCGGCTCGTGTTACTTGGTGCGTCAGAACTCTCGAAATATTTCCACGCAGGATCCTCAAATGCTGTAACTGTATACAATATCGTATCAGGTGACGAATCCTGGATATACGCGTACGAACCCGAAACAAAAAACCAGTCACGAGTTTGGGTGTTCGAAAATGAGTAAAGCCAACAAAAATTGTTCGTTCACGGAGTGTTGCAAAAAAAATGGTGGCCACGTTTGTCTCCAAAACCGGCCATGTTACGACTATTCCTCTAGAGGGACAAAGAACGGTTAATTCAGAATGGTATGCTAGCATTTGTTTGCCACAGGTCATTTCTGAACTCCGTAAAGAGAACTGCAACCGCCGCATCATCCTCCATCACGACAATGCGAGTTCTCACACCGCACACAGAACAAAAGAGTTTTTAGAGCAAGAAAACATAGAATTATTAGACCATCCGCCGTACAGCCCCGACCTAAGCCCTAATGATTTCTATACTTTCCCTAAAATAAAGAATAAATTGCGTGGACAGAGATTTTCATCACCTGAAGAAGCTGTGGACGCCTACAAAACGGCTATTTTGGAGACCCCAACTTCCGAATAGAATGGTTGCTTCAATGATTGGTTCCATCGTATGGAAAAATGCGTCAAATTTCGCGGAGAATACTTCACATTTTCAGTGCCGCCCTCGTATAGCTCTACCACGTCTATATATTTCAAACATTGTACAGCCTACATACTTACAATGCCAAGAAACAAATTGTGTAAATAAAAAACAATTGTAGTACTTGAACCTAGTGTATACTATGCACTTAATCATTTCTATAAAAAAAATCTCACGTTTTGTCTGTTTAAGTGAATCCATCACCCATTCTTCCATTTATACAGAAGTTTTTATCATGTGACTATGCGAAGTAAGCGAAATAAGCCATGGTAAAAGTACCTACTTTAGAGGTTCACGCTCGCCTCAACTTACGTACGTAGGCATACCCTATTAGGCCTCACCCTATGGATTATCTCATAGGGGGATATTTGCCATGGCTGCTACATTTTTTTAAAGAATATTAACAATGCTATAAACATTACTAATATTTAACTACTCGTGGTAAGCTTAAATTGCATGTGTTACGCCCGATGTCCCCGATGAGTGGTTCACGCCAGTAGTCGAATGGCGGATTCGAACCCACGACCTTTTTGAGTTCGCGATCCGTGCCCTGCCATTAGGCTACTGTCACTTCTACATTTGGCAGACAAGTTGGCAACTGCAACAATTTTATTTTTAGTTATTACTCATAAAACGCTGCTGCCCTTCTCCTGGTTTGCTTCTCTCCACAAAAATATAGTACGCAAGCTACATTGTTGTGGAGGGAAACAAATCTAGTTAGACCAACTAGATTTAGTATAATGATTTCTTATAATTTCACGATTACTTAACATGGAATAAAATTAATTTTACGGGGGTCAGCTCCCCCTCCCCTCTCCATGACCATGGCTACTGTTAAGTGCCCGAAACGTCGTTAATTCAAAATAAGTTAAATTAAACGCTATAGAATCCGTAAAATTTACTTTTATTATTTAAATATTGTCATTTGCACATATTTCCAATTTCTATATATATTTATTATATATTATACTTAGTTAAAAATAATCACCTTAATAATAATGTAAGATTACTGTCAGACATGCAGATATTCTAACAAAGTAAAGAACAAAATAATCAGCTGCCAACGCGGTTTGGAACGCAATATGCTGAATATCCAAAAAAGACAAAATATAACACACAAAAATAAGAAATATTTCATAACGCTCTAATTCATGCTCAAAGACTAAAATGGAAATGGGCGGGGCATGTAGCGCGATTACAAGATGAGAGATGGACCAAAAAAATTTCTTCATGGAACGGCTCAACAGGGAAACTCTACAGAGAAAGACTCCATGCAAGATGGCAAGACGATATCACAAAGATAGCGGGCCCAAATTGGTTACAAACAGCCAAAGACAAAGACCATTGGGATTCTTTGGAGGAGGCCTTCACCCGAGGAGGGGTTCTTGCAAACCAAATTGATCTTGAAAAAAAAACTACAATCATAGATAAATAAACACAAAAATAGATATAATCATAGGTTAAATAAAAAATATTAGATTTTAGTAATAAGATAATTTCACTGTCACTTACTCTTTCATTTGTTTGTAAGAAATAAAAAGTCTTTTTTATTATTTATTTATTTAAAGGTGTAAAAACCCAAGTGTGTTATGTGCTGTAATAATAACATTATAATCTTAATATTAAATTCAACATTTGAGATGTTTAATTTTAGAATTGATAACTTTCAGAAACGAAGTCACCGAGCGGACGAGTACATACGTCTGGTTAAACCAGACCTCGCGGCAGCGGTTCAGGACTGCATCGACGCGGCCGCCTTCGAATTTAGCCCAGAAGTCCAAAAAATGCTGATCAGAGCCGCACAGTTCGGCAAAGGTTTTATTCTGGATCCGGTGCTGACGGAACACTATGTGAAGACGTGCCGCTGGTTGAGGGTTTTAAATGCGATACGGGACCCTAAAGTCGCCATCCCGCTTACTTTCCTTCAGTATCCTTTTAAATATAGAAATAAATAATATTTCTAACCAAACTTTATTTTCGTAGGTAAATGGGAGACGTAATAAAATATTTCCATCCACAGCCTATAAAACTCCACTGCTGGACTATGTTTGCCTTAGGCCTTGAAGATTGTCTCGTAGAAAAGATTTGGTCATAGTTGCCAAGCTAGGCAGGCAGATTGGCAACCACATTTTTTTATTATTATTTTTACCATGATTACAATCCTGTCTAATTTTAATGATCACATCTTGATTGTTATTAGGTCGTAGTCGTAGTACTGATTAAATCCCTGACTATAAACAAAAAAGGAACTGAGCCAACAAAAGCTTAAGTGATAATGAACACATTTCCTGTTAAAAAAACCAGTGACAACTATAATGTTAGCAATTATGAGCCGGAACACACGTCACGCACAAGTTGATACACTATCAACATACAATAACATTTTATATATTTATATCGATATTACTATTTGATTGCTATATAAAATTACTTAATACGTTCATAATTTGACGTGATGGAGGGAAACCCTCCATTTAGACTTCGATATTATTTTTATATATTTATTTTTTGATTTTTCGTTATTCTGTTCTGTATTGTTTTTTTTTTTTGTTGGTAATGTGAATTTATTTATTAATTTATAAAAGTGAAAAGGAAATGGTCCTTAAAGCGATATAATAGAGTTCAGAATTTAGGCGAGCGAATATTGTTGGACCGTTTAATATGGCGGCGCCTGCATTGTCTTGCGGGACACATAGCTTCATACTTGCAACTAAAGGACGGACACACTAGAGTTCTGTCACATTGGGCATGCTATAAGGTAAGTAATTCTCTCTGAAGGAATTTTCTGTCTATTGTTTTAAATCGATCTATTCATATTCTATCTATCCTGTTTATGTAGCGAAATTCACCGACAGATTCTGCAGGACTCCCAACGGCTAAAACCCCACGGTGTTCATCTCTTCGCTCTTAATCGGAGCTACAGGAACGCATTCGCACACCACTGCAGCCCCGACGGCGGTAGTCCTTTCAGTATCCTTCTTGGGGGTGTAGCTTGAGTTCTCTACGCCTTCTTTATATAGGAGCGCACGGTAAACACACCGTACGCGCTACCTCGAGGACTTGCGAGGCATGCAAAAGGCTTTAAGACACCCACTATTTCAACAGTTTCTCCCGTTGATAAAGAACGCAGTCATCAATACCCCCACAGTTTCAATTGTTAGTTACGTTGAAGAAGAACGCTGCCATCGAATAATTTAAATAAGAATATTTTCGTTTGTACAGGTAACTCAACCTCATTTAGACAATGAGAGCGCTGCGCGTGAAATCGGCGACAAACTGCGGAATATACCGGGAATATCGTACGCTACGATTGCTATGAAAGCTGCCGAGAAGGGCAGGAAGGCGTTAGCGATCAAAGTAAGTCGTCAGTTTTGCTTTAGAACATTAAATTATAACTTGAATAAATAACAAAAATAACTATCGAAAAGCTTTACTTTTTTTCAAGATTAAATCTAAAGGCATAAATTTTATTATTAACCTTAGATAAAGGAAGCCACTATAAGCTAATGCTAAAAATCTAAAAACTACACTGATAATTTATAGCAGAAAATCCGATAATATCATAAATTTTGTAAAAAGAGATGTTTCATGTCTGCTACCATCAGTATCCATTCTTCGATCCATCCATAAATATAAAATTCCAGTGTTGAACATAGGCCTTCTGCATAGATTACCTCATAGGGGAGATTTTGCCATAGTTGACACGGTTGGCAGGCGAGTTGCCAACCACAGATATTTTTTTAAGTTGTTAAGAAGCTGCTGTTGCTAATCTCCTGTTTCAGTTTTGTGTATGCTAGGGGTTATCACGAAAATGAGAGGTTTTTTGCGAACCAGTGATAAATAAAAAAATGACTTTCAATAAGTATTATACAATAATCTATATTGTATAAAAAATACATGTGGCACTCGGGGACTGCCGCGGTAAATCTATTGCATAGCATTTTTTTTATCAACTTATGCAATTATAATTATTTATTTATTTTATTGATGCAGTTTTTTTTTCTTTGATATTAATTCAAGTTTTTTCTTTGATATTAACAAAAAGCACGCTGTCTCATCTAGCATTGTGTTTAAAAGTGATAGAATCAGTTAGGAGCAGTTAGCAGCTAGTCTACACGCATACACCTAGTCGCACGCACACAAACACCGTGCCGAAGTCTGCCGAACCAAAGAGTATAATAAGTATATACAGGAAAAGAGAGCCCTCTGACGTTATTTTATTGCAGACAAAATTGAACTACTAGCGCCTCCTACAAATTGAATCCGAACTAATTCGCTATATATAGCTCTACATATACCTCTTCTATAGTAGTAAAATGTATAATATTGTTCTTTAATTCGTATATATACTGAAACAGTTTTACTGCCTACGTTTTGTAATACTGTTTTTGATATTATTAAAAGTAGGTAAAACAGTTTCAGTAAGTACACTGGTATTTATGGGGTATTTGCAATGAAACAAGAAAGATAACGATGAGCACACGCAAAAAGTAGCCACCATTTTGACTTTCATTTTCGTTTGAATATTTGACGTTTTGAAGTTTAGGGTGGCCAGTATCATAATTATCATAATCGATTGATTTCATGATGTTTAAGTTTTTATTTTATGTGAAAATAATATTTGTTATAAACAAAATCACCAATAAATTTATCGTGCATTTAATTTTATTTTTAAGCTAATTTTAGTTTCTTTTTAAAAGTAGCGACATCTGTGAAGACCTTAGACCAATAATAAACATAATGTTTTCGGAAACAAATTATGGATGGCGCTACCTTCAATTGAATTCTTGTGGTCCAAGGCAACTGTCCTACCCCTGTGCCGAACTGAAACGGCGTTAGACGATGCGCGGTTTTCAACGCCGCACCGCTGTGCCGGTCGGAGTGGGGGGTGTTAGGTTTATTTTCGTTACGGAATTTCTTGATTCGGTCGCCGCGCTCAAAGCCTGGGATAAAAAATATGCTTATAGCTTAAAAAAATGGAAATAAAATAAGTTTGGATATAATAATACTCATTACCATTTATTAACATTATGTACATAAGTATATAGTATATGTTAAAAACATTTGTCGAACAAGATCATTTTTTCACAAGTGTTTCACTGCCAAATATTTTCGTAACACTTTTAATTTAGATAAAGTGTTTTCAGTTTTCGATTATTAAATTTAATTGTGTAGTGTATTCGCATTCAGATAAACAATTTTATCAAGAAAAAATGAGGGAACTTAAGCATGGCCTTCAAGTTTACTTGGTAACAAATATAACTAGAACAGTAACTTAGTCATTATAGACATTATATTTTTCGAAAACGGCTTTTAAAGTTAGCTAAAGAAGTACTATAAAACACGCTCGCACTAACCGCATGTATTGTCTATGAGACTAGATGACGTGCGATAGCACAAGGTCGGCCTGCCATCTGCCCCTCAGTACCCTCACAGTTGCCCTGAACAGGTACATTCGTTTCCCAACTGTGAAGTATTTGAACTATAATATTATTTTGTGAATTTTATGTGTTTTGTTTCGGAACAATTAAATATTTTTCAATCATTACCATACTATGTCAAAATTATTTATGCTATGGCGGCGTTGCTCAAATGTGATTAGAAATAAAGTCAGAGCGTATTGTTTAATACTAGCAATATAATAAACATCTTGTTACGATGGTCTATTAAATAAGGTGTTTACACGAGAACCTTGCTTGGAAGGATTAATATCTTCTGCTAAAGTAGTGTGGTGTGGCTATAATACAAACAATTGACAACCTAACCGAATTATAAAGAAAGTATGTCCTTCTGCTCGGTAAGCAAACGTGGCGTTTTATTACCGAGCAGAAGGACATACTTTTTTTACATTTTATATTAAACTATAATTATTCTTCCAGATCCTGGAATATGAAACACACAGCAAGCTTCAAGTGCCCTTGCTTCTCACTTTAGGAGAGGGTTCGACCGCACTGCGCAAAGCTACTGCGAGCGGTGACACGGATCTCGTTTACATCGTTCTCTTACACCTCAAGGAGAAGATGGGCAAGCACGAATTTGAGGTAATTATAGATTATACCTCCTCCTTGTTTTTATGAAACCATCAACAGCTCACTACTGAACGCCAGAGTCCTATATCGAGCAGTGGAGTAATCTCGGAAACTAATCTTAAGTAGGAAGAATTTCGATTACTACGCTTGATGGGTAACGGGGAATACTTTAAAGATGTGAGACATCTTATACTGCGATCTCCAACTATATAATTCTTGTAACGTCACGGTATCTTATAATGGGCTTAAGAGAATTTGCAAGGCAGTCTCGTTTCATGCGTTTAGCAAAAGAAAACTAAGAAAAATCATAATCTGATATTAAATAACCTCTATTATAATAAAATATCGTTTATTTCACATTCACAATGGCTCAAAAGATAGCGTATTGATAAAACTAAATACTTACTTTAATAATGAATGGCCATTGTCAGAGAGCGGAACCACAATGAAACTTTATATACAAATTTACACATTTCAGAAGATAGAAATTAGTATGATAAATAGGTACCAAATATAAAGTTAGATATACATACACAAATGTGCATACTTGTTTGCGTTAGTTTATTCTTGCGCGTGTTGTGTGCGTGTATGCGTGTGCGTGTGTGGCTGTGTGTGTGGTTACATTTAGTACACGTTTCAATATTACGAATACTGCTTACACAACATTTAGATCAGTCACGAAATGAAAATGTTTATGAATTTTTTATGGGGCTGTCACATAAAGAAATCAAAACAGTTCTTCAAAAGTCCATTGCTTGATATCGACCTCCCCCAAAGAATACCATAAAGTATAGTTCTGAGTCACCTGCATTCATGGACTTTCTGCAACACCTACTTTTACTCTATTTTTAATACCAACCATACATTTTTATCTTATTATTTATATCATAGTAAAACTTTTTCGTAACGACACTAAGGAAATCACTAGTATGAATTTTATTGGCCTAATTATAAACAATAATTTAGAAGGGAAAGAACACATTCATTTATTTTGTAAGATAGTCTTAGCATATGTCAATATGATAAAACTGCTGACTCAATAATGTTAAGAAGAGAATTGTTCCCAGCTATTAAACATATGTAGGTTGTTGTTTTAATATAGGTATAAATTAATAAATATTCAAAGTAATACTTTTAATAAATACAATGCCTTCCTAGCTGACAATCCGAAGCTTTCCTTTGGCACAAGCGCTGTATATAAAATACTGCGCGAGTCACAACCGCGAAGCGCTTCGCAAGGTGTTCGTACAGGAGGACAACTTCAGTGGACAGGCCGCCACACATATCAGGGACGCCATTGAACAGACAAATCCCGGAAGCGTGGAAGCTTCACTCATATCTGCTAGAGAGTGCTACAAGAAGGGCAAAAATGATTTAGGTAAGTTTTTTTATGTAACATTACATTGATAAACGAGGTAATACATAGATAACCCTTTATTGCATTTGAACAAAGTTATTGCACATTAAAGTATTGCTTTAAGCGATTTCTGCCTGACAAACCGAACATAAAAGACATTACAATATATTACATATATATATATATATATATATATATATATATATATATATATATATATATATATATATATATATATACTGCAGAGAAAATTAAACAAAAAAAAATCAAGTATATATGAAAAGAGGAAATACATATAATTTATTATTATGACGGGAACTTCAAATAATACTCCTTAAGTAGTTTTTCAAAAGACTGTAAATATTGCGCTTTCTGAATGTTATATGTAATAGTTACGTTGATGGTAAGTTGCAACTTTAGCTCATGAATACCTGCAATTAAGTTTCTTTTACAAGTAAGTGTGCTCATCGTACTAATTAAGATGATGACAGTTCATGTAATGGTGGGGATCCTACAATCTTCGTTCACCGTAAATGACGCGCCACGGCTACTAAGACCCCATCCCACGACACGGTGGGACTCCTTACTATTACATCTTCTTCCTACCATATTTCTATAATATCCTATCCTTTTATACCATATTGTGTACATCGTCTACTATTTCTTTTCCTTTTCTGCATTACTGGTGAATTAACGTAAAATAGGCTGGATCTAAACACAAAATCCAGGTTAAAGGCAGCAACATAACTTAAGCATAAATCCTAGAAACTACGTTCATCTACCCTCTGACAAACTTTGATTGATAAAAAGCTTTATTATAGAAGAAGCCCACCAGCCATAGACTTTTATATGCCGATGGATAACAGGGTGGAACGAGGATGGGGAAGAAGAAGGTTCATCTGTCTCAGGTCTAGTTAGTCTATGTTCTTGCTGATTGTAATGTAAATAATAATAAATTCATCTATTCTCCGAGCTAATAACTCATCTGTAAAGCTCTAAAGTAGATATCATAAAGTTACAAAAAATTTTCAATTATTTGATCTCTCACAAAACGTCAAACAATTGGTTACTAAAGACCTCTTAATGGAAGAGGGAGAAAACGAGCATGCGGCTGACTTGACGGTCGCCCATAAACAACTGCAACATCAGAAGAATTACAGGTGCATTACCAACCTTTGAAAAAGGAGTTAGACCTTTTCGTATTTAACCTGGTTTATTATTATCCAGGCTTATCAATCTGCGAAGATGCTCGCAAGCTGTGTAAGCAGCAGTCAAGCTTACAAGAGACGTATGGAGAGAGTTTTGTAGGACTGTCTCTTCACGACACCGTTAAGAAGCTCCTAGATCAAGGCGAAGTGAAACTGGCTGATAAATTGCGTTGTGAATACAAAATGCCTGACAGAAGGTGCGTATTTATTTAAACATTTATATAGTAATCCAAAGCTGGATATATGTATTTACAAAAATCACTGCACTAAGCAGACGGCCTTATAGCTCGAAGAACCGGTAATGGATTTGGAGTTGGTTTTTGAGTGGCAGCAAGATAGGCGTAGTTAAAGTTTGTATGGAGAAAGAGTGCAGAAATCTAAAATTTATAATATATGATATGTGTTACAAATTCATAAAACATAACTTAAATTGAAGATTTTTGAAAACCCCGCACCAAAAAGCTGCCTACTTTTAAATAAAACAAAACCGCAACCAAAATCGGTTCACCCGTTAAAGAGCTACGGTGCCACAGACAGATACACGTAGCGGTCAAACTTACGAGGGTGGATTGAAAAGTACTCGGCCTAACACAGATCCATTCAATTCTAAAAATCAAATCTATCCACTTTATTTAGTTCAGTTCAGACTAGTTCATTGTGTGAAGTTCGAAACGAGTGCGATAATTAGTTGTGATTTTATAAATTTATTAACAAAGTAATCGGACATAATTTCCGCAAATGGAGCAAATCGAGCAGCGTGCCGTCATTAAGTACCTCCATAAGAAGGGGCTATCATCAAAAGCCATCCATGATGACATGGTCAGTACATTAGGCGATTGTGCTCTGTCATATTCATCCGTCAAAAAATTGATAGCAGAATTTAAGCCTGGTAGAGAGAGTGTGAAAGATGAACCCCGCTCTGGAAGGCCTTCGACGTCAACTACTGACGAAAATATTAAAAAAGTACTTGATTTAATAATGGGAGACCGCAGATTAAAAATTAGAGAGATAGCCGAGATTATAGGCATCTCTTATGAACGAACTCAAAACATCATTGTCAACGAGTTGGGTTTCCACAAGGTGTCTGCGAGGTGGGTTCCGCGACTGCTTTCTGTTGAACAAAAAAGGACGCGATTGACTATTTCACGCGACTGTTTGGAGTTATTTGAAGCCGATGCAGATGATTTTTTGAATCGTTTTGTTACTATGGACGAAACATGGGTTCATTACTGTACACCGGAAACAAAACAACAATCAAAACAGTGGAGAAGACCTGGTTCACCACCCCCTAAAAAGGCTAAGTCGATTTTGTCGGCAAATAAGGTGATGGCTTCAGTATTCTGGGACTCGAAAGGTGTGATTATGATTGATTATCTTGAAAGGGGTCAGACTATAAACTCTGATTACTACTGCACCTTACTACGTCATTTACGAGAGGAAATAAAAGAAAAACGTCGAGGAATGCTCAGAAGAAAAGTCCTGTTTCATCAAGATAACGCCCGTGTTCACACGTCAGTACAGTCAATGGCTGAAATTCACAACTGTGGCTTTGAACTGTTACCGCATCCGCCGTATTCACCTGATCTGGCACCATCAGACTTCTTTCTGTTCCCTAACCTAAAAAAGCACTTGGGAGGTCAAAGATTTTCGACAAACGACGAGGTCAAAGCAGCTGTAGACGCATATTTTGACTCTAAGGAAGAATCATTTTTTTTCAACGGTCTAAATGCTTGGAAGGGGGAGGTGGCAAAAGTGTATTGAACTTGATGGTGATTATGTAGAAAAATAAAAATATTACTGATTTAGTATGTGTTCATTTTCTTGGTTAGGCCGAGTACTTTTCAATCCACCCTCGTATAATGCCCCACTTTTTCGTTACTTTTTCGTCAGGGGTTAAAAATGAAATAAAACACGTTCATACTGCCAATGTCTCAAAGTAAGAACAAGCACAATTTGTAACAAACGTATTATGGAGTGTAGAGCTAAGGAGTACAGACTCTGTAAAAAAAAGTGTCCGCAGGAAAGCGTTAAATAAGGGTGGCGCCACTGTAGCTACAGACTAAATTTAAAGAAATTGTTATAATTTCTTTATTGCACAGACTTTCACCATAATTCTTTTTACAACAATTATTTTATTGCTTTCAAAATTTTTATTTTAAAAATCACGCACAATGTATTTTACGGCGATTTATCATACCCTGTAGCTACTCGAGCGCTGTTGTGGAAAGTTTTTGAACTGTTATTTACTGCTTACAGATGGCCACTTTTTCAACTATTCTCCTATGGGAGATTGTCCTCTTTACCTCTATAGTCCATGATACGTATGTTATTACTCTAAGGCTAATGTCAAAAACTTTAGGCTGTGGTCAAAAAGTCGCACGGACAGTCGTACAGATTGTGTGCTTACAAATATTCCTATTTAATAGTCTGTGGTGCGTATGTTAAGGCAAAAAAGCGTTTATTTTATATTTTGAATATTAGAGGTCCGTCTTATTATGCAGTTGTATATACAAACTTCCGTATGTGCAACTGCCGTGTAGTGGTGGTTGAGAATATCCACTACCCCATATCTTCCCGTGGGTGTCGTAAGAGGCGACAGAGGGAGACAGGCAGGAGGTGGGCAGCAGCATCTTCCTGATAACAACAATTACATAATAAAAAAACTGCGGTTACCAACCCGCTCGCCAAGCGTGGCAACTATGGCAAATATCCCCCAATGAATAACGACGCAAACAGACGGCCCCCAGTCTCCAACGGCCCGGCTATTCCTGGCTACGGTGGCGACCATGGTAACGGCGGGGCAGGGGGTGCTAAGAATCTCCGGTGGAGGTTCGGTTGCCACCTACGACGACTCGACCTGGCAACATATAACGCACGCACCCTGAGAACTGACGAGAAGATACTGGAGCTGGAAGAAGAGGTAGACAAGTTGCGCTGGCATATTATTGGATTATCCGAGGTCCGAAGAGAGGGGGAGGACACGGCAATCCTCGAGTCCGGCAACTTGTTCTATCACCGGGAGGGCGACCATCTGTCCCAAGGAGGTGTCGGATTTATCGTCCACAAGTCTCTCGTCAATAACGTTGTAAAGATTGGGAGTGTGTCGACGAGGGTCGCGTACCTGATACTCAGAATCACCAAACGGTATTCGCTGAAGGTCATACAGGTTTACGCACCAACCTCGGAGATCCCGACGAGGAGGTGGAGGAAATGTATGAGGATATTTCCAGAGCCATGCATTCCTCCAAAACCTACTACACGGTGTTGATGGGAGACTTCAACGCAAAACTAGGCACAAGAGAAAGCGGTGAGCTGAAGGTAGGGAAATTTGGAGTAGGGCAACGGAACCGAAGGGGCCAGCAGCTGGCCGACTTTATGGAGAAAGAGGGACTCTTTATGATAAACTCTTTCTTCCAGAAGCGGCCCCACAGCAAGTGGACCTGATCGAGCCCCGACGGTTCGACAAAAAATGAGATTGACTTCATTATGACTACCAGACGCCAACTGTTCAGTGATGTCTCAGTGATCGCAAGGGTGAAAACTGGCAGCGATCACCGAATGGTTAGAGGCACACTGAACCTAAACGTTAAGATGGAGAGGTCTCGTGTAATGAAGTCAACGCTCCGTCCCCCTCGTGCTCTAATCCAGAATCCCGAAACCTTTCAGCTCGAGTTACGTAACCGCTTTCAGTGCCTAGAAGTTTGCAATGCAGTGGACGATATGAATGACAAACTCGTGGAAACTGTCCATGCGGTCGGAGCTAAGTGCTGCAAGACCCGCCGCAGAAGAACACAAAAACTCTCTGATCACACTCTTAATCTCATGGCTGTTAGACGGGAGATGAGGCAGCAATCGTCAACAGATTTGACAGCATACAGGCAACTGAACAGACAGATCTCCAAATGCATGCGGCGAGACTTACGCAACTTTAATACTACCCGTATTAAAGAAGCGATCGAGCGGAGCCAGGGCTCCAAAGTCTTTGCCAGAGATCTGTCTGCCAGAAAGAGCCAACTGTCAAAGCTGAAGACTGAGTGTGGCAACATCGTTTCCAGGACACTTGAGATTCTGAGTGAGATTGAGAGGTTCTATTGGCAGCTGTACACATCATCGTTGGAGCGACACGCAAGTGTGAGTAAAGATCCAAGTGCAAGTCGTATCCGACACTATTCCGATGATATCCCGGACGTCAGTCTGAGCGAGATTAGAATGGCTCTCCACCACCTTAAAAACGGCAAGGCCCCTGGCGAGGATGGAATTACAGCGGAGCTTCTGAAAGCGGGTGGAACACCGGTACTTGGTGAAGCTCTTCAATTCCGTCCTCCATGGTGGCACTACTCCGGAGGCGTGGAGCAGAAGCGCGGTGGTCTTGTTCTTTAAGAAAGGCGACAACGCTCTCTTGAAGAACTACAGACCGATTTCCCTTCAGAGCCGCGTCTACATGCTATTTTCGAGAGTCAATACGAATCGTCTCGCACGCAGCGACGATCAGCCTCCCGAACAAGCCGATTTCCGAAAAGGCTTCAGTACCATAGACCACATACATACCCTGCGGCAGATTGTACAGAAGACCGAAGAGTACAATCTGCCACTTTGCCTGGCATATGTGGACTATGAGAAAGCCTTTGATTCCAACGAAATTTGGCTGTCCCTTCAGCGGTGCCAAGTTGACTGTCGGTATATGGAAGTGCTGAAGTGTATGTACAGTAGGGCTACGATGGCTATCCGAGTACAGAACCAGAGTTCGAAACCTATCCCACTGGAGAGAGGTGTAAGACAGGGTGATGTTATATCGCCGAAACTCTTCACCGCTGCGTTGGAAGACGTTTTCAAGCTACTGGACTGTAAAGGATAACATAGCTCAACGGATTAGTAAGCTGAAGTGGAAATGGGCCGGCCATATAGCTCGAAGAACCGATAACCGATGCGGAAGAAAGGTTCTCGAGTGGCAGCCTCGTGTCAGTGGAGTGACGACCTGGTAAGACATGCAGGAAGTCGATGTATGCAGGTGGCTCAGGACAGTGCTTTGTGGCGTTACTTGGGGGAGGCCTATGTTCAGCAGTGGACTTGTGAAGGGCTGTAATATGATGATAATGATGATACGAACCTCAAAATTTTTTCAAAATTCAACAGTTCTATCGTGTGGGTTGTGCAATCGCCACCCAACGCGTGAGATATTTTGTTCTCTGAGTCACCAATCTTATATATTTTAATATTTTAACTACGAAAGTGCTTAATGATAACGATTAAAGTCCATACACAAAAATTCCAGGTATTGGTGGTTACGCGTACTGACATTAGCGGAAAAAAATGATTGGGATGAACTCGATCGTTTCTCGAAGTCGAAGAAATCTCCTGTAGGTTATGAGCCGTTCGTCGACGCCTGTCTTAAATACAACAAGAACGACGAAGCTCTCAAGTATCTGCCCCGCTGCAGAGACGATATCAAAGTTAAATATTATGTTAAAGCTGGGTAAGTGAAAAAATACACTACATAATATTTATGTATATGGCAGTCATAGCAACACGGGCCACCAGCGGACCGGATGGGAGTAGCCATAGCGTTTTTCCCCGATACAAAACTGTCTCTTATTTCTTGCCGGAAGAAATATGCACACACAAAAACAATCGTCTGTCGCTACGAAACACACATAACAATTAAAACAAACTGACGATTTAACACACACGTATATACTGATGTACTGTATATGACAGCGTCAGCTCGGATCAGTCGTTTAAACGATCTGCATGTTGTATGAAGGCAAGCCGCCAGTGTTGGTAAACAAATCGGAAACAACACGACCGTTATTATTGTAATTTTTAAGTTTAAAAAGAAGTAAATAAAAACAGTGTGATTATATATTCCTCATATGAAAGGTAACACCATTTTTATTGTCAGATCTTTTACTGCACTCAAAAACTGTACAATTCTGTATTTTTGTAGGACGTCGATTCAGCAGCTCAACTAGATAGTAGTGAGCAGTGCGGCTGCAACTAATTTTATTGATGAAGTTTTATAGATCTTAACCATAGACTACTATAATACACAATAGAACGGCTGTCAACTTTATCTTATACGAGGATTGGCGTCGTCAAACCCGATTCGCTGTGTTGATAGACTGAGTAAATTTACATGTTTTAGACTTTTGATTAATGTTCAAGATCATCATTAAATTTTAATACATATTTATTTGTAAATAGGGTGCAATTTGGTATTTTCTAAATAATTTGCATGCGAAATTTGGAAACGATTGTAACGTCAAAACACATCTCGTGTTGATATTTATACGTGTGAGTGACATTTTAGTGGCTACGCGGGCTCCGCCCACTCCCCCGTTCTATTATGTATGTATTATAGTATTCTATGGTCTTAACCTATCTATAAGTCCAAGCGGTCTAAGGACTTACTTTGACAGAGGGGAACGCCTACGTATGCTTCCGCCGGTGTACCGTGTTGCTCTATGATGACAGTACCACAGTCTAACTACTACTAACGATCGGTCATCGGCGACGTCTACACGAGGCAATCGTACGGTTCGTTACGAGCCGATACGCGTATGGAGCGCTGTCCACTATGGTTGTCCTGTCACGCAAATAAATTAAAATGGCCAAATCACCCTACATGTGCAGTAAAAAACTGTGGATCTCATAGAATACTATAATACACAATAGAATGGCTGTCAACCTTATTTTGTACGAGGATCGTTGTCGCCGAGAGCACACATTCAAGCAATTACGTCGTATTATCACTACTACACACCAGATTCGCTGTAACGACCGCAGTAGAGTGAATTTACACATTTTAGACTTTTGATTAATGTTTTGACACATCAATATTTCTTTATTTTTGTTTCTAATATTCACAAAGTATAAATAATTTCGACTTACTTGTTGTAGGATATATCTCCTTTATTTAAATTCCATTTCCCGTTGCTCTTTCGTCACGTTATTATTGCACAATTTGCCATTTTTTAAATAATTTGCATGCAGCGACGCTGGACATGAAAATTGGAAACGATTGATTGAGTTGACATTTATAGGTGTGAATTGACATGTTAGTGACACGGGCTCCGCCTACTGCCCCGTTCTATTATGTATGTATTATAGTATTCTATGGTGGATCCTATAACCTATTTTTATTATTTCTAAACACTAATTGTCCGATTAAGTTATTTAATTTGTATAAATATGATTAAAATACATTCAGTTGTTTATTTTTTATTACTTCCCATTCTGACAATACGCGATGACTGACTGTTCTTTTTAGACTGTGGTAGTACGCTATTAATTGCTCTCGGCTGTCAATTTTACAGCGATAATGAAACCGAATTACGAATGACTTAGGTTTCAATGCTAAACGAAAATTCTTATCTGTGAGACTTTACCGAGTTTTGTTTAGAACTTCAAAGCAAATGATAACTGGTTTCAACTATAGTACGGGCGACGTACATAAACTTCTAAATTTAGATTTGACGTAAGTTGTTATTGTATTAAATGATTTCCAAAAATACCATTTCGAAATTGATCATTCCAGATTTTACGAAGAAGCAGCGCGAGTGGCGTTTGAGCAGAAAGACAAGAGTGCGCTGTTTTTCGTCCAAAGCAAGTGCCCGATCCGCGAGTCAAGTCAGCACGCCAAAATATCGGCATTGCTCGAGCAATTAAATACAAAAAAATAAATCGCACTAAACTGTAGCCTGTACACCAACCATAAAATTATCCACATTCTTATTTTAATTGTATTATGTATAGTGTTGTATTGCTATTTATTAGTTTCTAAGCAAGTTTCATGTTGTATATAATGTTTTGTATATTGTTTAAAGGATCCCAAATAAAACTAGTGAAAATAGCATAGCTGTGTTTAGCTTTTTATTTATATCATACGTGAACATCGTACAAACAAGTTATAACTTGTCACATGCTTTCATTGACTACTTAGTTTGCAAACATATAATCTGCTTAATTATGAATATTACACCTTTCTTTTCTAATCTGCAACATATCTCTTTTTTCCATAACACTGTTTTCAATAACACTGTAAAAAGACTTCACATCGAAAAGTTGTTTAAATCTCAAGTCATGACACATTAGTGTGAATTTTAATCGAACTACAATTAAAAACAAATAAATGGTACAGCATAAATATTTTATAATAGACAAAAGAAACAAGTCACTAGAATCATAGAAATAATATTATTATAAATTTGTTTTATTTTAAATACGGTACCCTGATCAGAATTAGAATTACCCGTCAATTATAATATATTTTAAAACGGGTTATTCCGTTTATCCTTAAGGTGGATACTCAGAAACGCGTGTTCATTTATCCACCCCAGACGGGATAAACGGAATTCATATACATTATGTTTCTTCCGATTTTCTTCTGCCTCGGTTGTGTACAGTCATTTATGAAAGAAGGTGATAAAAACTGGCGCAAGACACTTAGTAGACATTAGCATATCTATAAAAATATATACATATGTACTTCTTGGTTGACAAAACATCAACTCTGAATTAAAATGAGTACCTCATAGGATTACAGATTCATTGGAATCTTGACGTAAAATAATTTAAAATGAATAAATATTGAAATTAGACAAAAACGTAAAACTCCTACTGCAAAATGAAGCATCAGAAGTTAGAACCATTTATGAACTGATTATCTCGATAAAAATAACATTACGGAGGGTTGAGTCAAGTCAATTGAGATAAAAATAGTGTCATAAAAATTACTTTTAATCTATCGTTTTAAATTTTCGCGTGAAAACGCTAGCCGCCATGTTGTTTAACTCGTGACGTCACAGTTGTCGATTTTGCAAAGGAATAAGATACTTTTTAATGTTTAATAATAATTTTATCGTCTAAATCGTTGTTGTGTTATGCCTGAATGCAAAAAATACGAGCATAAGAACGCCGGGTAAGTTATGGATTCAAGTTATGGATTACTGGCAAGAAGATACCCGAATACATTGTCTACATAAACCAGACTATTCTTCTGTGAAGATCATTTTGATCTAAGTATGACTTATATTTAACTATCGTTTAATACAAAACAAACATCATGAGGTGAAGGGTATCGCAAGTCAAGTTTTGTAATAAATTACGTTAACTTCATTGAGCTATTATGTACTACGTACTAGAGGCGACACTGCATTCAGCTACTATGTTCCACTCAACTGCGGTGCATACACCGCACTTTAATCAGTCACTAGCTAGGCGCTTGTAGAGTTGTCACGTGTTGTGTTGATAAAAAAAAATCTCTTGATAAAAATATGCCGTCGTGTGTACTTAGATATTGCACAGATAATTCAAGAAATGTCAGTAAAAACCAAGAAATTACTTTTCATCAGTTAATAAGATACTTAATCAATAAAAAAGTATTATAGATTAATAATAAAACAAATTATTCCTAAGACGCCATCTCGTGTCAGGGAATATAGATTATGAAATTAATATGTTCAGATGCGACATTTCTGTGGGTACTTAAGTATAGGACGAATATATTATTATACACGTATTTTTTGTAGAAACATATATAAGTTATTATAATTAGGCTAAATTTTTCATGTTAAAATCTCCTTAATATTCTTTTTATTTTTAAGTTTCCACTTCAAAGTCAACGTGGAATAAATTCGTCCATTTTTAACTCTCGCGTGCCCAGCATTTATGAACGACTCTTATTCTAATTTAAATAAATATATTTGTAATTTAAATGTTGTTAATAAGTTATGTTAAAAATATATTTAGTATGTTTTTTTTTATATTTGACATAGATACCTTTTAAAATATTCAGATAAAAATATCATTAAAATGTAATTGTGATATAATATTATGTAATATTATATTAAATAAGCAAATATAATATACGAAACAAATGACAATATTTAAATATTGTTGTCGATATAATTTTCCTATTATATTTAACAATACAATCCACTATTATATACGGATCATTCTACCTATGTTTATTCTATGTTAAAAAAACAACCGCGCGAACACAGAGTAGCGCACATTTTTAGTTTGCGATAGCTGTTCTAGTACGTAATGTACATATTACTGCAATGGTTAACTTAGATATTATAACTAATGATTGCAATTATAGATAAACTTAAAATATGATAGCTACTAAACTGTGTTTTATCAAAATACACTCTCACCTGGTATTGTGTTTTTGTATAAACAAAAGTTGGTAATCGGTACTTACATTGATGTTTTAACATTCCTGAACTCAGCGGAACAAAAATTGCGAATGTATGCAAAAAGTTTGCCACCATCAATTTATCCTTGGTAGATTAGTACTTTCTGCTTTTACGAATTCGTCTCTCATGATGCCTTTTCAATAAAATTCGTAATAAAACTCAATAATCGTAATGATAACTTGAAAATTTTCGAAATAACACACAGCACGTTAGCTAGTTCTCTTAATTAGTGACCCAGAACACTAATATCCTTAAGATGGATCAGTGACGTCACGACATGTCTAATATGGCTGACACCGTTTTACAGATTTAAGGCACAGACGAAAAAAAAATATTTTTAAAATTTATAACGCAATTTTACAAACAGAAATCAATATTTTTCGTTTAATTTTTACAAAATCTATCGTAAATATATATACATATTGATTTTATTTTACATGGTGTAAAATACCCTATTTCGTTCGCGGCGGCCAGTTTCAATGAAGACTACCTATCGTCTCAGAATAGGATTATAGTGAGTATGCGCAAGCATAGGTGCACTCTCTACTCTGTCACTCACAGTGCGATGAGACGGTAGTCATAAGCGACCGGAAAGAAATCAGGCGCAAGACCAACTTCTGTACATGCTTTCCGAGACACGGTAATGAAAACAGACAACTAGCTGACTCCGGGTTGTTATTGAGAATTGGTCGACAGAAGAACCCAATGACTGATTTTGGCCCGACCCGAGCTTCGAACTCGAGACCTCATGATCAAGAACCGCGTTTACGATCACCAATCCAACGAGCTAGTCATTTAGGCCATAATGTGACCATAACAGTATTATTCATATACCGGGTTATTTAGCAATAACCGGCCAAATTTGCAGAGGAGGTTCAGAATTAGTTATATAGGCAAATGGTGAAGAAAATTAATTTAAAAAATCTCAAACATTTTGTTCTTTTTATCTTTTAAATTTACAGTGTGTGTTAATGCATTATTTTAACTGATTTTACTGCGCACGCACGCATTCGTAAGGGTTAATCGGTAGGCAAAAACGTTGCTCATGGATGACATTTGACAATTTGGAATAATTTAAAATAAAACTAGAAACCTTATTTACTCGTATTTTCAAAGACTGCAATAAGGGATCGTTATTTATATATTTGAACTTAGGTTAATTATTTGGCTACTTTCTGAAAAATAACCCTGTATGATGTAATTTTCATTTTTTTTTAGCAATTCGGTATTAATTTATAGTAACGGACTATGCACAGCTCCATCCATCGGCTCACCCTTTTGTTATAATTTTCCAAATGTTTTATTGCTTGCAGATACTTTATTTCGCTAATTTATTTTGGAAAACTTTAGTATACAGCCGCTAAGTTCAGATCAAATCAGTTCAGTACAATCGCCCACCCTCGCTTTTGCTACTACTCTCTCTACTCTACTTCGGCTGAAGCCTGGTGAGATGTTTCTCTTTACACTTATACCTACCCTCCGTACATCATTGATTTTTAACACACTGATATTAGATAATTATTCATTTCTCAACACATCAAATTATTTGATTCACACTATGTTATTTTAATAAACAAACAATTGGTCATTTTCTTAAATTGAGGATTAAGGTTTGGCGGAGAGATGATAAAAAATAACTTAAAAATCGCAGACTAGATTAATTTTAACATCAATTTTGATCAATCATAAAAATAATTTAATACTAAATATTATCATACAAATAATAAATTGTATCATGTAACATATTTTCCATATTATATAGATAGTTACAAAAGTAGCCAGCATGCAAATGTCTGTTAGTAGATATTTACTATTAATAAAATATAAATATAACAACTTCATAAACTTAAGCTCTTTGGATAGAAACCACAAGTAGTTCAAATTTTAAAAGTAAATCTTTATTTAAAGAACTAATCTACGGTATTTTAAATATCACTTCTACAAAATCTTTATTTACATTTCGTAATAAAACATAATAAAACAAAGAGTTGGATTTAGAATCGTTTGGCAGGAATTTGGAGGAGTAAGATGTTGTATTTAGTAGAGGTTTGGTCACCGATTATAACAATACCACTTAGTGGTTCACTCGCATTAAAAGGTAATGCACTGTTTTCGAGAAAATAAAAAAAACACTTTATAAACTACAACTAAGTAAAACATGGATAAACGAAAGCAACATTACTCTGAAAGCTAGACAGATTTTGTGTAAGTGCGACAAGGACATAAGGCCATGTCAAAGACTAGTGTCACATTATTATACTTCTATGGTATTTTTATTCTTCTGTGGTCTATACTCTCATAATAAATTATGTTTAGAAACAATAAAGAAAATATTATTACATGCTTTACACCCAAAAATACTTTCAATTCAGTTGGGTTACCTTTCATGATGGTGGTGTCGGGGTGTAGGGGATCCCCCACAATCACCCTTCAACCACTCTTGCCAAACGATTCTAAATTTTCACCAAAACAGCAATAAATAATTTTCAAGGGCATCACATTTTATACACTTCCTAATTTAAACAAAGAGAACTAAATGAGCTTTGAATATTTTGGCGATGTCTTTTCAAATTAATAAAAATAACTTTTAACTCAGTATCTTGAATAATCAGTCTTAAATATAATAATGGCTACAAATATATAAAACCATTACCTATGAAAAAGAAAGCAATATGCGATTTACATTTAGAAATCTCGGCAAAAATTTATCGCCTTATTAGCCGCGCGCAGAAAATTTGTCGATGACTACCCCCTACCCCTACCTCTGCGACCGCGTCAAGCAGTCGCCAAGCTGTGCTTTTTTGTTGAATTTATTGCCCTCTCTCCGAAATTATTCATTATTTTCATATTATATTTTTGTTTGTTTAATGTTAATATTATTTTTTTATCAAAATGGGTAAAGGGAAAGCCTAAAAATTTCTAACGTTTTTCGAGAAAGAAAAATAAAAAGCTAGCTATCAATAAATATTCGCAACAATTATTTTTTTTATTAATAATTTTTTCTTTATTGATTTATTCCATTTGCAAGTTTGCAACCAGTATCTTAGTAACATGTATTTTTGTCAACCGTACCAAACATCGACACGTGACATCATAACGTCATCGACAAAATTTCTGCGCGCGGTTAATACTTTTCGACTAGTTAGGCTGGGTTAATCAAAAATGAGTGGTTAATTAGAAAATATATATAAAACACTCATTGCTGTTTACTGTTTAAAAATATTTTAACCTTCCCGTTTCAAGCATTTTTAACTTTTAGACCAATAGTTGTAGAATCATTTTCAATAAGAGTTTATTCCCATGAAGCACCCGATTGCTTTGCAACTACACACTAGCTATTTCGCCTTACTTATTCAATATTATACCTATTTTCAGTACAAATCTTTCTTCAAAACCCCCTTTTATATGTAGCACCTCGATCAGTTCTTTGGTTACCTCCCATTTACGCAACAATAAATGATAGAAATATGTTTAACATTGATTAAAACTACTTTTATGGATTTTATCGCACCCATGGTCACGGCGGACGGGGCAAATAGTTTTAATCAAAGTGTAGTGTTCGCGTAAATATAAGAAATCATTATGTTTGACATATTAGAATATAATTGAGAAACATTACTGGCCATATTATAACCGCTTGTTTTTGCTTTTTAATGGCGTTTACTGCAGATTTGATTTTAAATTGTTATACTGTTAAGTTGTGATAAATAAATTCACGCACAAAATCTGTTCCTTCATTATGTCTCAAAACTCTTCTGGTATTTCCTTAATTCTAAAAGTCCTTGCAAAATTTGCGGGTATTTTACAAAAAATGTATTACAAAACAATACCATGACAATATGTAGAAATATTATTATTATGTAAATATCATTAATTTGATTGAGAACAAAATGTAGCATGGTACATACACTAGATGCATGTTAGGTGCAAAATTACTGTACAATCTTGCCAATAATTTACAAAGAATTCTGAATCTATTCATCCACATATTATTTAAAACTATTGCATTTCGATTATTATTAATTTATGAACCTAAAGCCTAGAAATTATAAATATCGCTTTGTGAGATGACACATATAAATAGGTACATTGTAAAATGTCTTACAAGAAAAAAAACACCACAACAACAATTTTTTTTTTCAATTTGGCTTGACGGGAGTAAGAAGCCTATTTACCTACATTTCACAAATCACACGTAGATAGTACGACATTAAGAAGTGAGCCTTATAACTACATATTCAAATAGGTACATGCTTATAAGCATTTTTTTTTACTTTTTCTATAATATATTATCACATTTATGAGTATATTCTTTAACCTAGATGATGGGTACCTAAGAGCAAATGACATTTTTATCATTTTTTTCCTCACTTAACTATAAAAATCTAACATTTAGCGTTTATTCACAAAAGATGATGAATAGCGTTTGTAATAAGTACTGAAATGTTAAAACAACTCAAAGGTACTATAATAATATATATAATAATAAATATTTAATAAAAAAATTAAACCCAAAAAAAAAACAAAAATCAACCATTACGAATCTTCTCTATATGTTAGATATTTGTTGTTTGCAAAATAATATGTACTAAAATACTAAATAAGTACAAGCGCATATCTATAATAAGGAAATTAATATAAATAAATAAAAAAAAAACTTCTACATATCACACACAAAACCGTTAATTCAAACGGAAAATAAATAATATTTATTGTTCTACGTTACTTTGGTAACAAACGAGATAAAAAAAATTACTGGAATCACAGAATACTAACTAAACAATAATGTTCTTAGTAACAAAATACTAAACAATTATGAGCAAAAAAACAATGAAATATATTTTCCCTTGAAGGGTAACAAAATAAAGCCTTGTACGGACTAAGCGTTACAATAAACGCGTAATCTAGCTATGTTGATTACGCACACAGGGCACCTGTATGCGCTGTAGAAGTAGGAACGCGTCGGCCACCACCAGTCATGTCTCGAAATACAGCTGTCGTGTGCACCACCATTACGACATAACTCATTGTGCAACCAAAAGCCGACTGGCTACGACTCACCGCGAATCGACACGCGTGCTCAAATTGTATACGCGTTGCTGCAGGTACGGACTAAGTGTTTCCGTGTACGTGTAACCGACTACGCGTACGTTGGAACGCGTAGTCAGTTACGCGTACGCGGAAACAGTACGTGTAACCGACTACGCGTTCGTATGTACAAGGCTTAATGTCTTTATATTGCAAAGAAATACAATTTGTGCATTCATAAAAATGACAATAGCAGTGACATTTATTTTCTTCTGTCAAAATGACACAATACAATACACAAGTCTTGAAGCCAAGCGGATAACCCTAACGTTTGCGCAATTTCGACAGGAGAAACGGTTGACAAGTTTTTTTCTTGAAGATATCGCTTATAAATAACAGATAAAAATTGAATATTTTTTTAAATTTTTCTTAATAGGAACTGCGTTCGAACTACACTTAGCGTTAATGATTTTTAAATTCGTTTATCGGTCTTATTTGCTTTTTGAAAGCTTTACAATTATATATCGTAAGACGACGCTAGCGAAGCCGGAGGTTGAGCGTTCACCGTCACTTTTGGGGATCGCTCATATTTAGATTTGTCAACGGGACTTGAATTTGGAGTGAGTGCAAAGTGCCTGACGCCTTGGTTTTGATTTGCAGCTATAAGGTTAAGGCTAGTTAGATTATGTTTGGGGACAGTAAACGAGTGCAAATCTTTAGTTTTGAGGCTGTCGTATATACGGACAAGTTTGTTCGTGTCTATCCCGTCTATGATGTTGAGAGAGCGACTCTGTGCTGGAGAAGCCGTGACAACTAATCCAGGCATCTTTGTTGCGTGAAGGCGTCCTGTGTCGGGCGTATGGGGTGTTGGCAGTGTAGGGGGAGTGGGAGGGTGGGCGGCGGACGTCGATGGTTGACTAGTGGCGATATGCTGAGTTATCGAGTGACTTTTAAGCCCTTGAGCCGTCTTGTAGCTTTTGCCGCATTGGCACTTGTAAGCCTTTTTTACCCTGAAAACGTCAAAGGCAACACAAATTTAACGATTTTATAAATAACACTAATTATACTTTTATTACATAAAAAACTTAAACCGTAATAATAATTATAATAAAAGGAGGTATTAAATACCTACTAAACGCTAATCTAAAACGGAATTATCTATTTGTTATTTACTGTTACTTCTAATACCATAATTTATGTAATACAGTCTAATATTTTTTTTTAATTATCTAAATAAATAAATATCTTGTTTAAACTAGTGTCATAAGTATCGAAATGAAACTAAAACATTATCACACATTATAAATAATCTAAGTCTTCAGAAATTGATGCATCACATAGCGTGTATTCATAATTTCGTCGTAATTTAAGAGTTAATTTTACTAAGGTAACTGAAATAAGCATAACAACGGTCTGTGAGGCATCCATTTTAGTACTCAGAGGTGACAAACAAAGAGTTCAACTATACTAATGAGAAGATACTGATAACGCATCTGTATCCTTCCTCATTTGAAATTGGTTTTGGCTGCAGACGCCGCCTAACCATCAGGTAGACTATAAGTCCGTTTGTCACGCAAACTAAAAATACTACTATTCATTAAAGATGTCTATAGTTATTTCGCTCTATCCGCTCAAACGTACGTTACACTAAAGTTGTGAAATTACACATTTATATGTAATGGACGTCGGGCATTGGCGAGATTCGTGCGATGCACCCCGCAGTGAGCGAGACTACTCGTCCCCCACTCATCTGCTTCACCCCCTCTAATACACAAAAGTCGTCTATTCACCGCGTCTTAAACTGATGTGTCTTAACTAGTTTGAAGAGCACCTCCCGTCCTCCTTCAATTGCGTGCACTAATCCCAGCACCACTACTCCCAACACCACTACTCTAGGAAATGACGACTCCGTGGCGTAGTGGCTTAGCAATGAGTGGCTGCGCTGGGGGTCACGGGTTCGAATCCTGCACGGAACAAGTATTTGTATGAACTAGAAATAATTGTTCCGGGTCTGGTTGTTTGTCCTTTATGTTTGTAAACTGCCTCCACGATACAGGAGAAAATCCTAGTGTAAGGGTAACGCTTAAAAAAAAAGGAAAGACACACCATCGACGATAATACGATACGTGTTTCGCCTCTACGTCGATGGTGTGTCTTTCCTAGAGTAATGGTACTGGGATTAGTGGTGACGGAATTAGTGCACGCAATTGAGGGAGGGCGGGAAGTGCTCTTCAAACTAGGTAAGACACATCATTTTAATTTATTGAGCAGATGGTTGTGAAATAACTCTTGACATCTCAAAGTAACGCCTGATTCTATTAATTACTACTATTCATATAATTCTAATCGTTCCGTACAATTTTTTTTATAATTAAGTAACCAATATGTCCGACACTAAAATGAAAATGTGTACCCATTTCTTCCAGAAATACTGTTGCGCTGTTAAACGTTTCTTTGGTCTGGGAAGCTTCTGCCTGTATTGATCGGAGTGAGGCAATACTGGATATTTTCTATTTCAAATAAATGATTTAGGAAATGCAATTTTTTTAGATTTTTTTTTAGTTATTATTAATTTACTTGTTATAAAGATATAATTTTAACAACAAGACAATCAGAAAATTTAGCCTTACATCCGTATAATAATTTTGTTCACGAAATTTAAAAAATCATATTTCTACTACATCCTTTCCATAAGCCCAATGGTTAAAACGGTAATTTAAAAACTGGACTGCGTAAAAATTTTGACTAAAAAGGAAATAATTTTATACCCAATGTCACAATCACAATTTAGATGAATCTAAATCAAACCGCTTAGGCTACAGAGCATGCCAATGAATTACACACATAGTATTTTTTTCTTTTTTTATAGAATAGGGTGGCAAACGAGCACACAGTCCACCTGATGGTAAGTGGATGCTGTGGCCCATAGACATCTACATTTATCTTCGATTAAGAAAAAAATGCAAATGCGTTGTCATCCGTGAGGACTAAGATGAAATGCCTAGTTTCCAGTAAAAATGGTCTCCGGTTCTCTACACTCACCATACGAAACACAGCAGCATTGAGCTACTATTTTTCGTTGGCACTATGTGAGAGCATAATCATACCCCGGTCGAGCCGACCCATTCGTGCTATACAACTTTTATGCAGCTTTTTTATACAACTATAATATTATAGTTGCAGCGTGGCTCAACCAACGCGCTTAGATACGATCGCCTTTGTGACTTTGTATTTGCACATCCTTGGCACGTGTCGCATCTTGTCAAAGTCGTACACCCGCAGGTGAATTTAGCATTTAAAATGAAAGGTTGGTAAAAGGTTCTTTGATAACTAACTTGTTTTTTTATATTCGTATTTTATTACAATAACCATAAGAATAAAATAGTATTCTGTTTTATTCTTAGAATAGAAAAACATTTATTTAACCAGCACAATAAAATATAATAACATAAAAGCAAAATGACAAGTGTACCTCCGGGTATACCGACACTATCTTAGTGAACAGATTATCTAAATTAATCAATACATATATACTCGAAAAATACAACACCTCTCCTGGAGCAATCGGAAAAAAATAAAATTTAGTCCTAACTTCATAGGCTACCCAAAAGTATACGTATCTCTGTACACTGCACTGAGTCCTTTTATATAATAAACTAGGTTGCCAGGCAGACGTTGTTCTGCTCTTTTCGACAACCCTTTGTCATTTCCTATTGAAAATACTTAAATTTTCAAAAAAAAAACTCATGGCCAAAAAAAGCTATCCTATCACTCAAGTTGGACCAAAGTGCACACGGTGTGCAAATTTGATTAAAATCGGTTAAGTAGTTTAGGAATCTATCGCGGACAAACAAAGTGACACGTAATTTATATATTTATATTAAGATTACAAAATTACTATGTATTATTCACGTATTCCTAGAGGTTATCGCCATTATTAATCCCTAAGCAGTTAGCACCAGGACATTTAGTCCTGTTTCAAACCGAGAGGATTGCCGTAATCAGTTAGCAGGTGAATTGGCAGTCACAATACCAGTTTTCTCTTTTAACACTGTCGCCTCCCAGTCGCCCTAGGTATTTTACATTTATTATACCACCATGACTTGCCATCTTAGTCCTTAGGGGTGACAACGAATACTGCATTTTAATTCTTAATCGTTTATGGACCACAGCATCCACTTAAGATCAGATGGACAGTGTGCTCTTTATTCTACAAAAAATAATCAACATTGTGTACTCACTTGCCCTCCTTTTTGTGGCCGTTTTTAGAGTGGTATTTGATGCCGTTGACATTCTTGTAACGTTTTTTGCAGCCGGGCACTGGACATGCGAAAGGTTTCTCCTGAGCTGCGGGGCCTAAAGCTCCCGACGCGGCATTAGCGTTCATTCTGAAATTGAAATAACACATGGGTTTTACTACATTGATGGTTATGATACTTATCCTCCTTATCGATATTGAATATTTCAGAGTTAAAAGAAAGTTCTCTTATATTGGTACAAAGCATAGCCTAATTAACCCTTGCGTCCATTAACTTACTATAGTATGTGCCAAATCGATTGAGAAAAACGGACAATGACCTTTCGGCCGTTTAACTAGGGGTTACAAACCTTCAATTTACAGGCACATTTTATATGTTTCTTTATTTATAATGATATTTTTTATAATGATTGATATAATATATATTTATTAACTATTATTAAAAAGTTATATAAAAGATCGCTGTAGAAGAAAAATCATCTATTGTTATAAAGTACTCTATTCATTTAACAACAACAAGCATTAATTTATAACACATATACCTACTTTATTTTTATTCGAGTGATAACGACACCGAATAAGTACGTACTTATTCAAAAGATAAAACTTTATTTTCAATATTATATTAGAACTTAATTTTTATTCGGTGCAATCATCGGCCCAAAAAAGATGACGCATCTCTGGCAGCCATTATCACGCTTCTTTTAAAACGAACTGACGTAACACGCGTTTTGTTTATTTTAAAGGGATGAATTTGCAAAAGCTCAATATGGTGATTATATTGCTTCAATTTTTTTTTAAATATGTAACTGTTATTAAATGAATTGCCGCGTTACTTACCATAAATTAAAATATAAAATATAACACATTTTTCGCGATGTACCGTAAGGTTTTACGGTGTTTATAGGTACCCCAGACAATATTATTTAAGAAACAAAAAACAAAACATATGTGCTGACCTAGAAGTGTGAATAATATCAATATTGAAATATTGTTATCACATCTAAATTGAGATTCTGTAAGTTACGCTTTTTGACACACGGCTCATATCTGAAGCTCATTGTCCGTTTTTCTCAATCGATTTGGCACATACTATATATCTAATAATAGATTTCTCTAAAAAAATTATAGACTGGTAGCCTATTACCAGTCTATAACCTTTGTTTTCCAACGATTTTCACATCTAGAAGCCCATTGTCACTGCAGTTTACTTATTCATTGGACTACTTATTACGAAATTGGACCTTTAACATGACTCCTTAGACGACTTTGAGCTTTCTGGTAAATTTCAAGGTTTTACAACCAGAACTTGTCCTAATAATTTTAAATTTATTATAGCGTTAAGTCTATTATTCTTCTAAGTTAGGCTAAGCTTTATTTATACGCATATTTTGTTTGTGAAAGTAAGGTAAGGCCTTTATTACGTCCCACAGTTGGGGTCAGACCTCCTCTAATTTCAAAGAGGTTATGGAGTGATTTTTCCGCTTCGCTGCTTTAATGCATGTTGTCAACTTCGACTTTTTAGACGAATTCACATGACATCAAAAAAAATTTTTTTTACATGCGGATTTTCATACGTTTTCCGGTGATCGAACCCGCGCTTCTCTCGTATATTAACGCAACGGACATTTTGTTTGCACTTTCCTTAAATTAAAAAAAATGTTGTTATATGTACTATTAACCTTTTATTAATCCAAGGCTTTTTTTTCCTTTTTTATTTATTTATCGTGTACACTTCGTTTGACTATAGCAAAGTGCTGATCATACATATGACAATAGACCGTAATCTTTTTTCCTGAATTCAAAAAAAGGAGGTTCTCAATTCGACTGTATTTTTATGTGTATTACCTCAGAGCTGAATTTGAATTGAATTGCATTGAATTTGAATTTGATGATTCTTTTTTGTTTGAAATCTGGTGCTTCTCATGTGGTCCCATACAAATTTGATCAAGATTATTAGTTTGTGAGTTATACTTATTAATGCGTATATAGTTGACTTCGACTACATTGAAATGTTCTCATTTTATTTATAAGAAGTCGTTTGCGCAAAATTTTTAATTTTACCACTTGTTCTCATCATATAACACAATAATAACAAAGTCATATAAGAATTGCGTTTTTGTTAAATTAATTATTTGTGTGTGTTACAAATGTTGAATTCTACAAGCTATACAACATCGTACAATAAATTAGCATTTTTGCTGTTTTTATGATAGTTGTCTTTCTTTCTTCTCTCATCATCATCATTACAGCCCTTCACAAGTCCACTGCTGCACATAGGCCTCCCCCAAGTAATGCCACAAAGCACGGTCCTGAGCCACCTGCATCCATCGACTTCCTGCATGTCTTACCAGGTCGTCACTCCATCTAGTAGGGGGTCGCCCTACACTACACCTACCGGTACGAGGCTGCCACTCGAGAACCTTCCTTCCCCATCTGTGATTGGTTCTTCGAGCTATAGGGCCGGCCCATTGCCACTTCAACTTACTAATCCGTTGGGCTATGTCGGTCACTCTGGTTTTACTGCGGATATTCTCATTTCTGAGTCTATCACGCAGAGGAACTCCGAGCATAGCCCTCTCCATAGCTCGCTGAGCGACCTTGAGCGTCCTCATACGGCCAGCAGTGAAGGACCACGTCTCCGATCCGTAATTCATCACTGGCAACACGCACTAGTTGTACAATCTAGTTTTCAGAGTTTGAGGTATACCTGACGAGAAGATGTGTCGTAATTTCCCGAACGCTGCCCAGCCGAGTTGAATCCGTCGATTGACCTCTCGGTCGAAGTTGGACTTACCTAGTCGGACTATTTGTGCCAGGTAAACGTACTCGTCAACAACTTCGAGCTTAGTGCTCTCAACTACTACCGGCATAGGTGTGACATGGATTTTGTCCATGTTCATCTTAAGACCTATCAGTTGGGAGGCACTATTGAGGTCATTGAGCATAGTGCTTAAGTCCTACAACGATTCTGCCATAAGGACTATATCGTCGGCAAATCGAAGGTGAGTGATGTACTCGCCATTGATGTTAATACCATATCCTTTCCAGTAGCTTGAAAACATCTTCCAATCCATCGGTGAAGAGTTTCGGGGATATAACGTCACCCTGTCTTACACCTCTCTGTAGTTGGATAGGTTTTGAACTCTGATTCTGTACTCGGATAGCCATTGTAGCCCTACTGTACAAACACTTCAGCACTTCGATATACCGACAGTCAACTTGGCACCGCTGAAGGGACTGTAGCACCGCCCAAATTTCGACGGAATCAAAGGCTTTCTCATAGTCCACATACGCCAGGCAAAGTGGCAGATTGTACTCTTCGGTCTTCTGTACAATCTGTATATGGTACTGAAGCCTTTTTGGAAGCCGGCTTGTTCGGGAGGCTGGAAGTCGTCGAGTCTGCATGCGAGACGATTCGTAACGACTCTCGAAAACAGCACGTAGACGCGGCTCAGAAGGGAAATCGGTCTGTAATTCTTCAAGAGAGCGTTGTCGCCTTTCTTGAAGAACAAGAGCACCGCACTTCTGTGCCACACCTCCGGAGTAGTGCTACCATGGAGGACGGAATTGAAGAGCTTCTGAAGGACTTTAAGTACCGGTGTTCCACCCGCTTTCAGAAGTTTCCGTCCGTTTTAAGGTGCTGGAGAGCCATTCTAATCTCGCTCAGACTGACGTCCGGGATATCATCAGAATAGTGCCGCATAAGACTTGCTCTTGGATCGTTACTCACACTTGCGTGTGGCTCCAATGATGATGTATACAGCTGCCCATAGAACCTCTTAATCTCACTTTAAATCTCAGGTGTCCCGGAAACGATGCTGCCACACTCAGTCTTCAGTTTTGACAGTTGGCTCTTTCTGGCGGACAGATCTCTGGCAAAGACTTTGGAGCCCTGGTTCCGCTCGATCGCTTCTTTAATACGGGCAGTATTAAAGTTGCGTAAGTCTCGCCGCATGCATTTGGAGATCTGTCTGTTCAGTTGCCTGTATGCTGTCAAATCTGTTGACGATTGCAGCCTCATCTCCCGTCTAACAGCCATGAGATTAAGAGTGTTATCGAATAGTTTTTGTGTTCTTCTGCGGCGGGTCTTGCAGAACTTAGCTCCGACCGCATGGACAGTTTCCACGAGCTTATCATTCATATCGTCCACTGCATTGCAATCTTCTAGGCACTGAAAGCGGTTACGTAACTCGAGCTGAAAGGTTTCGGGATTCTGGATTAGAGCACGAGGTGGACGGAGCGTTGACTTCATTAGACGAGACCTCTCCAACTCAACGTTTAGGTTCAGTGTGCCTCTAACCATTCGGTGATCGCTGCCAGTTTTCACCCTTGCGATCACTGAGACATCACTGAACAGTTGGAGTCTGGTCGTCATAATGAAGTCAATCTCATTTTTGTCGAACCGTCGGGGCTCGACCAGGTCCACTTTCTGTGGGGCCGCTTCTGGAAGAAAGATTTCATCATAAAAAGTCCCTTTTTCTCCATGAAGTCGGCCAGCTGCTGGTCCCTTGGGTTCCGTTGCCCTATCCCAAATTTCCCTACCTTCAGCTCACCGTTCTTTCTTGTGCCCAGTTTTGCGTTGAAGTCTCCCATTAACACCGTATAGTGAGTTTTGGAGGAATGCATGGCTCTAGAAATATCCTCATACATATCATTGATGCAGATGCAGATTCGGTACGCAAATCACAGTAACATTATTATATGCTATGTCCGTTGTTACTCTATAAAAACATGGTCCTTCTCCGGTCGAGCCATTCGTGCTGCTACTATAATAGAGCTACCGTGCGTCTCTACTACGTTTAATCGTAATATCACAGCATAATAACAGCTAATTTTCAGGTTTTTGAGATTTTTACTGGCATTCGATACTTTAACGAGCATGAGTAAGTGTATTTACATTTTATATTTGATAAGCACAATTGTTATTTTTTACTAGTTATATAGTCAAAAAATTTTGTACGCTATTCTCAGTATCAAATTTTGGGTGGTCGATGGCGTTGGTTGCACTATTACAAATATTATATTGTTACGAGCTTGGGGTTCGTGACAATAAAAACTGCCGATTGATTCATCAAAATTAACACTTTAATTACAGAACACCAATTACATCTTAAAACATACTAATAATAACACACACTTGTACTACTTATCACTTTAGTTCGCAGTTGTATCCGTTCGAAGTATTCGCTTGGATCGCCAATTCAATACTGACTCAGTTGCGGTCCTTACCGGCTTTTTATACGGTCTCTTCTACTGAAACATCTAGAATGTTCGAGTACATACCAGTCCCGACCGACTAGATGTAAAAAGTTCTAGTATGGAATTTTCTAGAAAAATCTTGACTCTCCAGTTCCGCTACTAAATACTAGATGGCGCGAGTGATAACTCACCATGTACCAGGCATTAATTATGGCGCGCAATAATATTTTAGCTTAGATTATAAATAAGCAAGTTACTTATGAATGTTTTTTTTTTAATTTTGTTTAATAAATATAGTATAAACTGTCTATTGATCCTATTTTAAAAAGGACCGAACCGCTACCGCTTCTTTAGATAAAACAACGAGTCGCATTTATCTGGGGCCTACAACCACTATTCGGTCGGATGAAACAGAGGAGTACCAGAATGAAGTGTAAGCATATTAGGCATGAAACACCACAACCCTTTTTAAATTTACATGGGTACGTAAATTAAATTTACGTACCCATGTAAATAAAACTATAAAACCTATAAAATTGCTAAAGGAATAAAGTAAGAATCTACTTTAGAACGGTACAAGTCAAGTGCAGAATATAAAGGTTATTTAGTATCATACTCGTATATACATACTTGACTCCATATCGCAGAATGAATTCCGAGCTGTACTCTTCGACTGTTGTCCACGAGTCATTGCTGTCTTCTGAAGGACTCATGAGCTCGTCATCATCGACTTCACTGCCTAAAAAGTTAAGTAATATGAAATTAAAGAGAAGAAATACTAAGTAATAGAATAAGGACTTATAAAAATAATACTTAAATCCTAGTTGCCTTGTTTATTTTTACCTAGGTAAAGGGAATAATTTCGATCCGGTAAGAAAAAGTGTGCGTACATGATTTTGCGTTACGCAAAAAGTATGACGACAGGGGTACATTTGATGTACAATAAAGGCAGAAACTTAGTTCTTTTAGTTCTACTTGAATTCAACATCAAAAAGGGCTATTATGGAGTATTATGCACGCAGGTTATAGAGAAAAGAGCGAAGAGCCCCTTTACTCTGCGTCCGCATTCACTCTTTGTTCTATATCCTTCTCATGTTTACCATACTAATTACACAAACGCACATCCTAATTACACAAACTCATCAATCATTCCCAACTACCCATTTATTCTCATTTCCCATGTCGTTTAACATTTTTCTCTTAAAAAACCATCACTTGCATCTTAATTGCGTTCACTTTCATTCCCCGTTCTATTAATGGTATGTTAGTTAAAGTAACCATCATTAGCAACTTGCCTTCCGACTCCCCCACTCTTAACCCACATTCTTCGACTTTCAAAGTTTCCAAACAACTGCCCATTAACTGATTGAACACCCATGGAGAAGTTATACAAGCCTGTGGATAACAAACCAGTCAGTGTATGCCCCGTTGAGTCTGACACAAACACTGGATTCAACGTTTGCCATTAAACAACGCTGCCTACTGCGTCATAGGCCTTTTTCAAGTCTAAAAATACACAGAAAACTTTCTGGTAGTTTTCAGTCCTGCTGTGAGCCTGTGACCCTTTTCCCTTATACATTGGGAACATAATACGTAGTTATTTACCAATTTCCTAGTACTCGCTTTCCGGCATAAATTAAAGAAATTAAAGTTATACCACAGTAAAACCACTTCTGTTTTTACTACGGTTATACAGCATGCTTGCCACTACCAGTATAGTAATTACGCTATATATTAGAGTTGGCAACGTCTTGGCAAGGAGGTAGAGGCGATTTATGAGGATAATAGGAGGATGATGACAAGGAGATATGTCTAGAGTCATGCTTTCTTCTTGACCCCGCTGTACTTTGTAGATGGGAGACTACAATGCAAATCTAAGCACATATAGAAGGGTGAGTGTAGGTAGGAAAATTTGGAATAGAGCAAAGGAAACCAAGGGGCCAACAGGTTGACTTTATGGGGGAGGAACTTTTCATGATGTACTCTTTTATCCAGAAGCGACCCCATATAAAGTGTACTTGGATCAACCCCAACGGTTCAACGAAAAACGAGTACGACTACATTATGACAACTGGTAAGTGATATCTCAGTGATCAACGAAAATGACTTTACAATTATTTGTAGGCCATACAAACACCTATAGAATCCGCGGCCCTGCATCGTTGCAGCCGAACATTTAGCCACTCCACCATCCAGCCAGCCATCAAACTGGTAGCGACCAGTGATTACCGAATTGTAAGGCACACTGAACCTTAAAGTTAAATTGCAAGACTCGCGTGTAATAAGCAACTCAATGCTCCGTCTAAAACTTTTAGCTCAAACTACACAATTGTTTGCTGTATCTAGAACATAGCACAGACGATTTAATTGTCAAGCTAGTGGGAACTGTTCATGTGGTAGGCGGTAACTTTTGGAAAACCCGTCGCAGGAGATGAGATTTGTACGTGGTAGAGCCACGCTGGAGCTATCTTATGATTGTAGTACGAATGGGTCGGCTCGACAGGGGAAGGACTACGCTCCCACAGAATACCAGCGTAAAAAAGCAGTTCAATACTGCTGTGTTTCGTATGCTGAGTGTAGAGAATCGCAAACCCTTTTTATTGGATACAAGGTATTCCATCTTAGTTCCCAGGGGTGACAACGCATCTGCATTTTGATATCGTATCATGACGCATCTACTTAAAGTCCTTCAGAAGCTTATGGCGGCACTGTCATCGCACTACAAGCGAAACGAACCGAAGCCTAAATCACGCTATTGAAGTTCTGTGATCTCTTCTTTTTTTCCACTACTAATATTTTTTTCAATTCTGTTCCCATAAAGACGTAGAGCAGAAGTGCGGTGGTCCTGCTCTTCAAAAAAGGCAAATAAACTCTACCAAAGAAGTCCAGACTGCTTGTCCTTCGGAGTCACGACAATGTGCTGTTTTCGATAATCATAACGAATCACCTCGCACTTCGTTATGACCATTTTAAACAGCAGGCGCCCTAAGATACTGTCGTCCTCGTCTGTCTGCTGGCTTTAGCTGTCACCGAAATCTCTCAAAAGCTTCGCAGTATGATGGAACACCATACTGTGGGGAAGTTATTGAACAAATTATCATAAAGGATAAATGTGTAATGTAATGATGACACTGCCAAAAGTACAACAGTACAAGTCCATTGCCAAAAGAAAAAAATACTTGGAAGTCCTGTCCCATCGAAGCTTTCATCGAGTATAATACCATCTACGTATCCCATAGTTGTAAGTGATAGTGAAAGACGAAACTTTTTTACCTACCTGTAGGTGTGCTACTACGAACTGATGGAGTCTTTGGTGCAGAAAGTAGTCGGCGGCGCACATCTACAGCTGGTGGTAAACTTTGAAATTCCCGCCTTGACGCTTCCGTAAAAAATCGTAACACATAGCTCAAAGGAATACATGCCGGTTGAGAAGCTTCTTTTTGTTCAATGACTGCGGGATCATAATCTAAAAAGAGATAATTTCTTTAAACTTTCGAACAAATATTTCATCTGATTATTTTATGGTAGCTTTATACTTGATAAAAAACGTAAGTACGTACAAAGTTTAATATTATGAATAGTAATAAACAATACCGTACAATAATATGATAAATAACGTTACTTCTTCGATTAAATAATAATCTAATATCTAATCTAAATCGAATAATAACTACTAAGCCACTTGCACAATAAAAATAATATAAAATAATAAACTATATAATTTCTAACACGATATGATTCCCGCACTAATTTAAATGTGTTTGAGATAATATTATCCAATGTTGACAACTTTGACATATTGATAAGACATTACTTTAGTACAATAGGGAGGGTCAAAGTAAATTTTATATGCAATAAATACGCAACGAAAACCAATATTTGAATAAATAAATACTATTTACCAATGTGCACGTCTTCGATGTGTTCAATTAAATCTGCTAGTCGTGGAAACGTGATACCACAGCCATTGAATTTACAGATGTTTATCATGAAGACGGCCATGTCGTACGGCGATTAAAGCACTAGTCAATGGTATAACTATACTACTGCAACCACCAGTAATTTTGTTTGTTTAAAAATAATATCTTGGCATAATGCCTCAAACTGAACATCATATAAAAAATCAAGTAATTAAATACTGAATGTTATTTTTCCATTTCTTAAAGTATTATATTTCTTAAATTAAAAGTATCTAATACTGCTGTCACTTACTACAAATAATCAATAGTTGGCTGCTCTAAGCGGAACTAGTGCGTCTTGCGCATTTCAACCAATAGGAGTACGACATTTTTACTCTGTTCCAATTCGCCACTCAGAAATTGAACATTCCAAAGGCCGGTCTCCTCCTTTTCGGTGTTCTTTGGTAAGTCTCGAGAAGTTGCGAAAATTTAATCGTAGGAAAGTGTTAATATCGCAGGAAATCATTGAATAAAAAGTGCTTCAATCTGTCTATTTTGGCATTCCGTGGGTAATGGTGCTAATATTTTTTGACGAAATTATTAGTTGTCAGTAATCTTTTGAGATATAAGTTAGGCCCCGGAATCGGCCATTTTCCATCGTTGCGGATTACGTTACTCGCTTTTTTTTTCATTTAAAATTAGTGTTTAGTGATACTAAAATCAATATTCGTAATAAGTATTGTAGATATAGTTTAGTTCTGCCTCAGTCTCTGTTACGTAGTCCCTACAATTACGTAACGAATCGTCGATCAAACTGTCAAGTCTCACTCAAAGCCGCCTGGAAGAACAACAATTCTCATCTTGTCCATCGATTTTTCAGAAGTCGCTCGCCGCACCCCATAAAAACAAAAATGCTGTCTGCTGCCAGATTGATTGCCCCTGCAGCTAGGTCTGCTGTAAGTAACATTTCTTCTTCATATATGAGAAATTTTATCTAGGGCTTAACTTTACATAGATACTATTTTACTTACATAATATATTTTATAGAATTTAGTAATTGACTGATTTATATCGTTAAAGTAAAGTAAATTATGCAGTATTATTGATATTATCATTCTTGTTCAACTTATGGTGTATCAATAACCTATCGTCAATTATGTAACTCCGTAAACCTAAATTTTCTTCCAGTGTATTGTAATAGGATTATGTGTATGTTAGTAGGTAAATAACTAAAGTAGATTTATAAATTGATTTGATCATGATTAATTTTTAATTTTACAACTGATCTGTGAATACTGTCAATGTCAGTCACATACTATAATAACAATTTTATAAATTATATCCACATTTACAGATCTTCAGCAACACAGCTATTGTGAGGCCACTTGCTGCAGTGCCCACACAGTCACAGATTGTGCCAGCGGCACCAGCTCAGCTCTCTGCTGTCCGCACCTTCCAAACCACATCTGTGACCAAAGATATTGACTCAGCTGCTAAGTTTATTGGTGCTGGTGCAGCGACAGTAGGAGTAGCTGGTTCTGGTGAGTGATCTGTTTAATTTTACTGCATGTTATACAAACACTGTTTTTATAATATAAGGTTATCATTTTAAATCACCCTAATGAAGTAATGTAGTGTAAGTAGTAAGTGTGTTAAAGTAATTTATTATTTTATTAACATTTGTGGGTGGTTTGTTAGAAACACTGCATTACATGTTATAATATATATTATAATAGTTACCTTTTATATACCTCCGCTTTAACCAGATCTATTAACCTCTTCCCTGTCCTGTAAATCATATATTAACATATTAAATGCTTAACTATTTTCTATTTTTCGGACAGGGAAACTGTTAAGAGGCTTATATAACTGTACTATGATTGCATAACAGGAAGGTGAGGAAATATTGATTTTTTATATTACACTTCCTGCATTGCAGTTAAACATGTGATTATTATTGTCTGTGTTGCAAAGTTGTGAATCTTACTTTTTTCTTACTTAATTTTTTTAATACTTTATTATCTTTATACATGTATATCCAAAATTTGGACATTCTCATTTCAAGATAGATTTTGATTTGTTGAATTCAGTTTATTCATAGTTATATTTTCTTTTATATGTGGTGAAAAATCAAATTATGGATGAATTAGAAAAAAATTGTTTTAATGAAATGGTAGATTCACAAACTTGCTACGTAGATGTGGTAACATTCTTTCTATTCACTAAATTTTGTTACACCTACAGGTATTGGAATTGGTGTGGTATTTGGATGCTTAATTATTGGCTATGCACGAAATCCATCCTTGAAGCAACAAATCTTTTCTTATGCTATATTGGGATTTGCACTGTCGGAAGCTATGGGCCTATTTTGTTTAATGATAGCTTTTTTGATGCTATTCGCTTTCTAGTTTTAAATGTACAATGTATATTTTGTTTGCTTTTTATGGATCTATGCATTTGTTTAATTGAAGATCATTTAGGGGTGAGGTTGATTCTAATTATTTCGTAGCTAGGTTTATCTTTTGTACACATGTTAGTGATGCAATTTCAAATATTCAAAATCACTTAAGTCAATAACTTTTAATTTTATAACAAAATCAAAATGTCCATATTTAATGACCAAATTAGATAATAATCCCGGAGTATAATAATACACTTTATCAGTATAGGTATTAATTTCATTGTTTTCCAATCTTTTGTATAAATGGTGTTGAAAAGCTACTAATAACAACATAAAACATTAAACACTAATAAAAATATAGTTTTTTTTTTTTTGTGTAAAGCAATTATCTTAATATATATAAATTATGTGTCACATTGTTAGTCCGCGATGGACTCCTCAACTACTTAACAGATTTTAATCAAATTTGCACACCATTTGCAGTTTGGTCCAACTTGAGAGATAGGACAGTTTTTTTTGCCCAGTTTTTTTTTTTTTTTGCGAATTTAAGGATTTTTAATAGCACATGACAAATTGTCGTCGAAAAGGGCAGAACAATGTCTGCCTGGCAAGCTAGTTTTTTTTATAAAATTTAGATTTTTTATATGTATCTCTTGCTGTAACTAAAACCAACATCAAAAATGCTGAAATTTAAAATTTGTGGTACCTTTAATAATAATTTATTATGCATAAAGCAAGCTGACCTCTCTTCTTATTGTTCTTTTTTTCCCTTTGAATATGTGTCACATGATTACATGTGTAAGAATAAAATTAGTTGCATCACTAACATTTACTGTAATGACATATGTGTAAAATATTATTTTATATATCTATAACTAAAGCAGTATCTCAACTAGCCCCATTGAAGTTTTAAGGTTTTTACTCTCCATTTTTGTTAAATTAAAAAGATTTTCATTTATTTATAAATGTAAGTTTATTGACTTCAGTTCATTTAAATTTCAAAAAAAGGCCTAATTGACTAATTATAATAGCTTGTTGTTTTAACAGGGTGTAATATAATGGGGTTATTATAAATGGTGGGTGTTTGTCATAAAAATTCTATTACATATGTATTGCAGAAATGTTATCACTATAAAAAAAATCTTATTTTAATGTCAAATTCGAGTTACATAATCAAATACAAAACAAAACCACTGATCTCGAGAGTACACAGCGCGTGTGACTGACAGTATTGCAAAGCTTGCTTAAGGTCGATACACACACATCAGTATCAAGGCAGTTCCCATGCAATTGTGACCCGTCCGAAGCTACTGACCAAGCTGTGGCAAATTACCATAGCTCTATTAGCACTTAGTATTAAACTTTATGAATATGGTGCCTTTGGTGTGTGTGGTGCATTGGTGTGTTTTCTTTATTACTCCAACTGAAACTATTATGCTGGCACAGCCAATGACATGGGTGAAGAAGTTCATTTAAAATTTGTTTATTTATGTATATTTATTTTTTGATCATGGGCGGCGGTAGTCACTTAACATAAGGCATGCTTGTTTGCCCCCTCTTCTATAATAAAAAAAATGTAGATAAATTTTTGAGTCCCTGTTGGAATATGATACTGCATTTGATGTGTGTGAATCGATCTTTAGAGGACTTTTGTGGGACATGTCTATATGGAGTTTAGTTACTGCTTTAGCTATTACTATGATGTAGATTAGTAAATGAATATACAAAAGAATGATATATTTTATAATGTCTGAATTTTAATTACATTTTCAACATTGCAGGTGCGGGTATCGGAACAGTATTCGGTTCTCTCATCATCGGTTATGCCAGGAACCCCTCCCTCAAGCAGCAGCTGTTCTCATACGCCATCTTGGGTTTCGCCCTTTCAGAGGCTATGGGTCTCTTCTGTCTTATGATGGCCTTCTTGTTGCTGTTTGCTTTCTAAGCCAATTACTTTTAAGAACACTACTGCCATCCAACATAATGAGGTTTCAGTGTATACTATCCGGAGTGGACGGCCATGGAATCGACTGTGTGGAAACCTCGCCCTCATAGTGGTGTAAGGACTGTGTAATAGTGTTACACTTACCAGTGCGACATCAGGAATGCAATTTATTTAATTATGTAGTATAAAAATCTGCAAATAAAATGTTATATGTAAAACATTTGATCAACACTACAATTATTCCTATTCCTGATTAATGTAGAGTTATTACTTGAAATCATGTTATGGATAATCTCGCAGTATAATTGTTTAAAAGCCGGTGATAATAATGTAAGCCAGTAATTGCGTAATATGCGTGTAATTGTCATCGACTTCACACTCAATTAGCTGTTTGGGAATGTCGGCATCTGTATTGTACATTTTTAGGGCGATTAAATGATGCAACCAATGTTTTTGAGCATTTTACATTTTTTTTTTGTACAGTAGTAGTAGTTCACTTCACACAATTATTTTTGCTAATTTCCTTGGCTATGTTGTTAAAAAGAATGCAAGAAACTGGCCCCACTTGAGATGCTACAAACTGAATTGATAAAAAAGTCTCAGTCCACTTACATCATCTGTTACTCCAATCCATGTCCAGTGCTGAACAAAGATTTGTGGCTAAACCTAATATTTAAAAAAGTATTTATTATTTTATTAACAGTTATTGGGTCACATATTGTAACATAAACCAACTGATCTTGGAATACCTCGTTTTGAAATAACGTTTATTTTTCCCGCCTTGTCTGCCGCATCACGGCCAGCCGCCAGTGCCTTCCTGCTCTTAGGCGTTGAACTGTGTGAGGGGAGTGTTCCTGGCGAAAAATACATAGTAAAAAGAAAAAAAGGAGAATTAAAAAAAATAAAAAAGAAGACTACAGCGCTGGTTTTCAGTGGGCCCTGTGAATTAAGTGACGTTCGGACGTTCACACCGAAATAAGCAATAAGCCCGCATCGTGGAAAGGGTTTCGTCCGCGGTAGCGTAAAGGCTTGTCTAAACGAATCCAAATGTACCTAAACATATTAACTTGCTAGGCCTTCATGTTACAATAGTATGGTCCATGATTTTGACTCATAATGGGCCACACAATCTGGCAACAATGGCCGACGAAATGGCGCTCATCACAACCGCTTACATACTTACACGCAATTAATTTTTCACTTTTCCCCAAGTCTAGTTCACATAGCTATATTATCGCGACACGATGAACTTCGCACGCACCACCGCCAGAGAGCACGTACTTCACGTCGCATTAAAAGTGAGAAAGGGATGAACAGCATTGCAGTATTTTCGACTGCGAAGCGATCGTTCGATCACATGCCGGCAACACATGAAGATGTTTTGATATACCAAAAATGTGGTTATAATTGCTGGGCTACACTTAAAATATTGTATAGTATGACTGATATTGCTAGCAAGGTTGCCTGCCACACACAGCAGTCACACATATGATATGGCCCGTTTAGTCGAGCCTTAACTCTTGCAACTTAGAGATACGGTGAAAAGTGGTCCGTGGAGCGGTACGAGCTAGTAAAAACCTGATAATTTAGCTGACATCTGGAGTTTTCTTGTTTGGATACTACGAGGAATGGAGTGGATGAATAAAGTAATTTTTGATTTTTTTTTTTTTTACGTTCACTTCAATATGAAGCAAAGTTATAAAATTATTTTAATTTTATTTAAGCCCAATTAATAAATAATACCACAAGAGTTGCATCCGTACTTTCTCTTACATCACAAAATAAGTGCTCTTAAACATCTTTAGATTGACAAATTTGCTTTGAATCTCTGGACCACAGACACACTCATGGTTGAAACATCTGTAACATCGCGCACCCTAGGCGGCTTTGGGAAATGATAGAAAGAGCGAGTGACTACCTATGTGGCGGCATACAAATCTTACGATCGGCGATGGGGAACCTGTCAAAGGTCGCGACGTGTGACATTTTTTTTGTACAGTAGTAGTAGTTCACTTCACACAATTATTTTTGCTAATTTCCTTGGTTATGTTGTTAAAAAGAATGCAAGAAACTGGCCCCACTTGAGATGCTACAAACTGAATTGATAAAAAAGTCTCAGTCCACTTACATCTATTGCGATTGTCAATCGCCTGTCAACAAATACCTTACTACAATGCTAGAGACTACTCACTTTTGCCGACTGATGAGCTAAAACTTTGAAATGCCGATTTTCACAACACGTACCTTGAGGAACTATAGCATATATTTAATCTAAGATTTGAAGAACTGCGAGTGAACCTGAGTTATTCCGTTTATCCACTCTAGATTGGATACTCGGAAACGCGTATTTATAATATATCCACCCTGACCATGAGGAACTAGCAACTTGATATTTTTAATCTAAGATTTGAAGAACTGAGAGTGAACCTGAGTTATTTCGTTTATCCACCCTAGGCTAGATACTCGGAAACGCGTTCCGATTATCCACCCCATCGGGAATTCCTATATATTATTTTCTTCCAATTTCCTCCCTCGGCTGTAGACAGCCATTTGTAGGCACATGATAAACAGATACTTAGTGGACATTATCTATAAAGATATGTACATACGAGTACTTCTTGTTTGAAAGGTCAACGCTGAAATAAAAGGATTATGCCTCACAGGATTACAGATTCATTGGAATCTTAGCATAATATAATTTAAAATGAAGTTAAAGACAAATATCCAATAGTAACATTTTTGAAATGCAAACAACGCCCAGTTCTTCGCTAACAAATCTGTTGTAGCCTCTGCGTACTTGTTGAAAACGATTGCAAATGTACATTAAAACAGACGAATTTATCCTTCAAAAAGACATTGATTTTAAATTAGCCTCGTTGGTAATTGCAGAATTTATAAATTAATTAACAATATTATTTAAAACGAGGAAGTTTAATTTTAATTAAATGCAATACATAAGATTATGGTTATTAAAAATTCTAAAGTGTATGTGTTGAACTCTTTGAGTGTTAAAGTTGAACTGTACTCGGAGTAAAAAGTCCGATGAACAAATAAAAGTTAATTCAGTTTATCCACCCGGCTGGGGTGGGTAGATGAACACGCGTTTCCGAGCGTCCACCCTAGGGTGTTAAAGTTGAACTGTGCTCGGAGTAAAAAGTCTGATGAACAAATAAAAGTTAATTCGGTTTATCCACCCGGCTGGGGCGGATAGATGAACACGCGTTTCCGAGCGTCCACCCTAGGGTGGATAAACGCAATAACCCGGAATGCTAAAATATTTAGCCCTGTATCAAGTGGCGTAGCTACTTTGGGGCTAGGCAGGCATTGCCCCGAGGCCCCCGACCTCAAATGGCCGCTCATCCATAAAGACGACGTTAGAACAAATTATATTTATTATCTTAATTGAATAAAAAAAATTCTTGGCCCCTGACCAACAAACTACGAATGGCTCGAACTTAAATCACAAAAATTTCTCATCTAAACGTGTGTGGTGTGCTGTGGTGGATTTTCGATGTCAGAACTAATCCTTCCATTGTCTTGTGGCATATGCCCTTTGAGCAACAACCCTACAAAATGCCGGCTTTCATGTGCTTAAACTAAGGATACCGCAGCGGAGACATGCCGACAAGCCGTGATTTTTTTTGATTGCACGTAATTTTGAATCTATGATATCTTCTAAAGTATTAATTTATATGATATAGTTAAATGTATTATCCGTGATTATTTAACTAGGAGGGAGAGGTATGAAAAGAGAAGAATACCTGCAAATGTGGAAGAAGAGAATGAGAGGGAGGAATGGGAATGGGATGGAAATGAAAGTTTTGTACGGCGAGGGATAAACGAGTGGAATGGCAGGAAATGCGATTTTGTACCAGAAACGACTGGGCCTACTTACGCGTACACTTATACACACATAGCCAAAATGTATTTGTCTCAACTCTTTATTTTTGTAAAGTAAATAAAAGAGTTTTTAGTTGATGGTATTTATTACTATTATTTTCCCCATAATCATAAAGTCAATATTATTTTAGGGCACGTCTGTTACCTAATTAAAAATTTCTTTAGAAAAAGGCACGTTAATACACAAAGGTTCGCCACCCCTGCCTTAGGGTCACAGCTCATTAGAGCCACCCGGCACCCGACCCTCACCGCCTCGTCGCCAGGCGTCCACTCGTAGTCGACAGTTGGACCACGAGTAAACGCCGCGTTGTCACCAGTGAACCTCGCGTGGTCATCGAGTGGACCTCGCGTGATCAACGAGTGACCCTTAAATCATACAATAAATTATACTTCCGAACGTCTTCTATAAGTTTTTTTTTTGTTGAATGAAATGAAGGGTTGATGGAGAGCGCACACGCGTGAACCGCGCGTTGCCAGCTCGCGCTTCACGCGAGGCAAGCATGCCAGCAGCGAACTATCATCGAGTGGTCCACTAGCAGTCCGCGCGTGGATACCTCGCGAGAGAGGCGATTTGGTGATGGTACGGAGTTGATGTAATGATCGCATGCCCATACAAGTCCATACGAAGAATACGAACCGCTCAAGTCGAGGCGGTGATGGTCGGGTGCCGGGTGGCTCTAATGAGCTGTGACCTTAAGTATTTGCTCATAAGTCTTAGTTCTTGGCTCCTTGGGACCAATGTAGGCCACTTGTGACCGGTTTTTTTTCATGGGGTAATGCCTACTCATCCTTACGTGGGCAAGGACAGGTTATGTCGGACTAGCACTGAACTTCATTGTGTTACACCATTGCCGCATATTGGTAGGGAAACGGGAACGCTTATGTATACATCTGCGGCTCCATCAGCGCAGGCCGCCTCATGGCAGTCCCTCCTCGGGAGATGACTTTTTCTCCCCCTTCTACTCAGCTATGGCGCACCAGGAATGTAAGGGGTGCCTTCATCCGCAGCCTCTTACTCCAACTCCGCAAAGGAACCTGCCGAGTCTGATACGCAGAGGCCATGGCCAAAAAAAACAAGCACTCGAAAGTACCAGTTTTACCGACCATAGCGGCGGATCTGGCCTTTGGCTCCACCATAAAAAGGCGGGGGAATCCATTGGAGGGGGGGGTCCAGCATCAAACCAAATACGTGCCAATAATTATGCCCTCATCAAAAATGCGTATTAGACATTTACTTCAGTCAAGCAATGGACTCTCATGAATCTTCTGATAGGCTCGCCAGGTACACGCAGATTATTCGTAGTTTCAGCAATAAGTCTCGCCGCGAATCGCGAACGCGAAAACAATGTACACTCTAATGAACACAACCATATTCAGAGGCGGCGTAAGGCGTGGGCGACGTGGGCCACCGCCTACGGCCTCACGATCCAGGGGGCCTCGCGCCCTGGAGGTTTTGCATTACTTAAAACCGTAAACGCGCCGAAAAAATTTCATTGTCATGAATCAATATTATTGACATAACTAAATATGTTTTTATTCAGTCTGTCAACATTAGCTTGCGTTACTATTGCAGGGAATACGGGGGAATAATAGGGACCAGTATATATACAGTAATCTATGGAGGCAACAAAGGCTGAGGATTTCCCGTTCTGTTTGTTAGACATAGAATACTGACTTTATTTAATCGTGGGCGCGTGGCAATTGAGTAAAAGTGCGTACAGCAGCCTACGTGGCTATAGTAGGTATAATTTCGCGCTGTACGCACGTGAGTAGATAAACTGAACAGACATGAAGCTTCTTAAGAACTTGCAAAATTGTTACCTGTTTTGGTAGGTTTGTCACTATAGGTGAAGACAAATTAAAGCTCTAGAACGTTCACGTACATTTTGTGACTGGATTAAAGAATATCGACAAACTTGTTTCGAAAAATGCTTGTCTGGTGCTCAACAGTTTATTGAAAATACTGTTATGATCTGCCAAAAGACTTTAAAAATAATAGAGGAACCGAAAAGAAAAAGATGTTGAATTATGAAGACAAGGATTAACCTATACAGTCGCCTAAAAGCCTGGTACGAAACAGATTTTTTCAACACCATGCTTGTTCAATTATAACAAATATGGATTTAAGATTTATGGCTTTAAACCAACATTATGACAATTTTGGTTTCCTTTATGATTTAAACAAATTAAAAAATATTCCAAACCCACATATTACACACAGCCCTGCGAGTGGGTGAAAGCAACTAAAAAATAAATACGCAGATAAAAGATATCTGCGTATTCCTCGTTGGAAAATGATTGCCTTGCATGATCTCCGCGTCTTGGTGGTTCCGCCGCCATAAAACTTTGAAACTCAACTTCTTTAAGTGTAACAGGGAGGAATATGCGCGCGTGTGTACGATGCCTGTAATACTGATGACTGATTGAACAGTTTCTTCTTGTTTAACTTGTTTCTAATTTCACACTAAACGTAAACTATAGCGTAAGTTCAAACGCACAATCTTTTACGAGCATTCCCGCAGCTGTTCATAAGGTTCCGAAAAGCGATTGTTTGGGATTACCCAAAACATTGCTACTCGGAACTTGTATACCTGGCCCCTTTTTTCAAGTTTTTTCTGTACTATTTAAGTTACAAGCTAAATTGATACTTCGTTGGGTAGCTAGATAAGTAGGGATGTTTTTAACATGATTTGCGCAATTGGTCACATACAATTATTTTTCACAAAATCATTTTTATTTTTAATTTCTTATCTTCTGCTTGGAAAAAGTTGTACTTTTAGTAGCATTACTTCGAAAATGATGAGACTTTTTGCACACTGTAGTATTGATAAATAAGTATCCAGGTTTTCATTAAGTAAAAATAATAAAATGAAAATAATACAGCTGTAAGTTTTTTTTGTAGAAATTTTTGACACCAGACTTTTGGGATTTTTGAAAAAAATAATTAAACCTAGATATCTCGAAATTGGCCCACATTTGCATAACACATTTTATGGTTCATTTGATAGGTTATGACCCCAACTATCACGCCTTGGCGGGAATACGTCGAGTTACCAGTAACCCTGTATAGTTTTTACTAATGAAAATGCCGTTGTATATGCTGCAGTACTGGTCATTTCAAATCAAAATAATTTGTTGTTTGGCTAAGAATTCCAATTTCAAATTATTTTTTATTTTAAAAACATTCTTTTTAACAGCATTCTTTTATTAAAACTATTCATTTGTTTGTTGATTATGGTTGTTTTCAACGCATTTGAATGTTTTTGACATCATGGATGCGTTAAAAATTCGAGTAATTATGGAATATGAGTACCGTAGTGGCAGCAACGCGGCACAAGCGGCACGCAACAACGACGTTAACGGGGCGAATACTACAAACGAATCTGTTATTGGTTTGCCTGCTTCCATTCTGAAAATTTCGACCTACAAAATGAACCCCGTGGTCGTCCGAAAACTGGTCGACAGCTACGAATTAAAGTTGATTATGGAAACTGACGATACTCAATCTACGGCTGAATTAGCCACAGCTTTCAACTTTAGCATCAAAACAATATTGGTCCAATTGCATTAATTTGGCAAAGTAAAAATTCAATGATCGCCAGCGCGAAGAAATGCCTTGCTTTGCTCAACAGGCACACAAAAAAAGGAATTTTGAACCGCATTGTTACCTACGACGAGAAATGGATTCTGTTTGACAATTGCAAGCACTCAGCAAGTTGGTTGGACCCTGGTTCAGCACCCTAACAATGCCCTAACGCCGCGCCGTGTTTATCACATGTGATTTATCACAACTTCTCATCATCATCATCTTGCAGATGTGCACTGTGAATAACTGAACACAATGATGAAGAAGCTCGCACGTCTCCAACCAGCTTTGGTCAATCGCTCATCCTCGCTGCTCCTGTACGAAAACGCGCGACCTCACCTCATAAATGCACAACAGACGGTCTCCAAGTCACAAGGATTTGAAGCTCTCTGTCATTCACCGTACTCACCAGACTTAGTGCATACAGACTTCTAGTTTTTCCAGAATTTAGATAGCTTCTTGGCGGGCAAAAAATCAATACCAAAAAGACAGTACAAAATGCCTTTGAAGAATTTGTTGCCTCTCGTTCAGCTGATTTCTTCAAGAAGGTGGGAATAAACTGTCACTGCGTTGGCAAAGAATGCATCGATTGCATGGGTGATTACTTTAATATAAATAAAAATATAGTAAAAAATTACGTTATTTCATAATAAACGGCAATTTCATAGGTAAAGACCTTAAATTAGACCTTGGATTAAACTACAAAGGGACTCATCTCGTTAAATAACAAACATTTACTGATTTCCTTACATGAAGTATAGCTGCACTCCATATTTCCTTACTTCATCCGCCATTTTTGACTATCGCGCCAATAGACTAATCTAATATAGCTGCCATAAGACGTCAGTTGCCTTATCCGTACATTGGAGAATAATGAGATGTGTATTAAAAGATTCTTCGAAAGTTCGGAAATAACAAAAACTTGAAAAAATTTAATGTGTTAAATTAAATATAAGATTTATTATCAACAAATTTATTTCAGTTTTTGACATGCGTCTAAACGAATACCTCTGTGAAAATGGATTTTCTGTTATTGTCGAAAATCCATGTAACACTACAGGGGTAAGCGTTTAAATAAGTTTTACATAATTTTTATAACTCTACATTTATGAAACAGGTCCAGGCATTCTTATTGAGTTACTTAAAACATTTTCATAATTTGAATTAGATAACTCCAAATTAAATGCAGCGTATTACCTATCGTAATGTAAGTAATATGGATGTATTTTTATTCCTTTTGGCGTCAACAAGCGCATATAACAAAATAAAATAATCGTTCTCAAAGAAATGTAAAAGTAGACTTATTTTAGATTAATACAAATGTTCGCATGATTTGTTTATAAAAAAATATCACCAAATTACAGGGAGTTTGTAAATATATTTTCAAATTACGTTTAACCTTATGATAGTTCCTTATTTTTTACACACCCGAAATTCGCTTATTATCAATAAGAATCATACAAAAATTACACATGTAGTTTGTATTTCTATTTATTATACATATAATTTTACAGGGTACATTTATTTTTAATAAAATATTTTTTATTAATTTGATTGATAATAGTCTAAATGACGCGAAATGAAAATATGAATATAAGAATAAACTATAACACAACTCATACGATTTATCAAACGGTGTTCTAACGACTGGTTATAACTATTCAAAACTAATATTAGACATATTAAAAGATCGACGGATTTATCTGATTATAACTCATTTATTGGTTCCTCCATTGTAATCACCGCTGTAACAATTTTTTATTCAGGAAATTAGTGTTTCAGAAGATATATGGGCGACAATTTGATGAACGTTTTTATTTTTGACTCGTTCACAGATCTATTGCTGTCTAACAGAGATCTGTGTGTGCAAGAGAAAGCTTCTATTCTAATAAATTATACCTATAAAAATTGACAAAAAATCATCACATCGTATTCCCCTATTTTCTGCTCTAAAAATGGACAGACTTAATATTTTTTTCAAAGAACCATAAATGGGATTGCGTTTTTGTGTACGTATGTTTTTCTCATATGCTTTGTTTGTAAATTTGTTAATTGTACGTCTGATATCGGCGGTATAACTACTTGGGCAATTTAAGTAAATGTTGGAAGGTTCAATTTAAGTAAAGGTTGAAAAATTTTTGGAGAAAAAAATGAATTTGGAATAAACTAAAATATTTTTTTTGGAGTTTATGGCCTGGTATATCTAGACCTTTAGACCAAGTCTTGAGTATTTTTATTTGGTTTATTATAATTTCCCCACTGTAATTTTGATAAATGTATATAGAGGCACGTAATAGGAACATATCACTCAGGCGGCGGGAGGGATCTTGCACTGTCACTTGATTTTGCACTATGTCACTAATTTCACTGACAAGAATCAATCTGTCAAATGAAAAGCACTCACATATAAAATATGAAATGTTCGATATCACCAACAGAATTATTGCAATAGGTGCAGTAGCTGCACTTCATTATGCCCAACCGAGCCAGGTGGGCTGAATACTAAAATTAATTTATGGTTTGCAGATATAGATTGTATCTTGAAAATAAGGAATACGTACATAAAGACTAACTGCCGCTCGGATATCCTCATAAGGTTTTGAAAAATCGAGAAAATATATTATACCAACAATTTAATTTGATAACTATAAAAGAGGACTTCATAGATTGCAGTCAGATAAAAATGCAAACGTTCGTTTTTATAAAACCAACATCTCTACTACATACGAGTTTTAAATTCAGAGTAAATCCCTAAAGCATTAAATTTATATGTAATGGAATTAACTTCAATGGTCCCTATTTAAATATGAGAAAATATTAGCCAGTTTGAAAGTGTCTACTCATTTAACCTCTCAATCGCCTAGCGGTCTCATGAGACCGCGGCCATATTCCGTCTAACCCCTAGCGGTCTCATGAGACCGCACCCACCCACAGCACTTCAACACATAAAATCTTATATATAAAGACTACTTTTCTATAAAGAAGTACGTTATCCTATGGATATTTATAATCTACGTTCATTTCGTACGCCATTTTCGCGTGAATTTTATTGTGTTGATTTTTTGAATTTTTCTAGTGTTTTATTAGTTTTAGTATAGTGTTTTATTATAAAATTGTAATTAAAGTTTTTGTGTGAATATAATTTATCTTTTTACGTAAATAATTTCGAGTAATATATATAGAAATAATTGTGATATTCACGCTGCCGACTTTCGCTTGGTATATTTTGTTTTTTGTTATCAAAATACAATAAAATCTTTTTATAATAAAATATAACCCGACTTTTGTTTAGACCACAGGATAGAGAATTTTTTATAGATTTTATAATGCCAAACTTCTTCACAGAAAAGTGGTCTCCAAATATAAGTTTAAATGGTTTTAAGTGCTGTGGGTGGGTGCGGTTGCATGCGACCGTTCGGGATTTGCCGGGCGCATGCTTTTTACTGCATGGAATTTTTATTGCGATTGAAGGGTTAAATATGTGAAAATGGTTGTTTAAGAATAATGTGTCAAAAAACATAAATACAATAACTTATATTGAAATTGAAATGAAACTTTTAGCCAGTTTGAAAGTGTCTACCCATTTAAATAAGTGAAAATGGTTGTTTAAGAATAATATGTCAAAAAAATAAATACGAGAACTTATAGTGAAATTGAAATGAAACTTCTTTATCGACGTAGTGGAGAAATTTAGTACGGTATTAAAAAAAACAACGTTTTCTTGTAACGTTTCACCGCCGGGCTGCAGAAATATTATTATATAACCTACTTATATAAATAAAAGCATATGTCGTAGAGATGTTTCATTTCGTACATTTGTACACAATTACATGCACAATATTTTTTTATTATTCACGTCGATCTGACCGTTAAATATAATGATTTGACATTTATATCTACATTCCCTTGAGAATAGAATTTTTATAAATATGTATCAGTCATGATCACAATTTTCATTTTCACAGTAACACATGCAACAACACAATTTTGGATTCACAGAGTAGCACTTAACAATAATACTTAATCATCTAAATTAGAGTTTCTATTAAACAAAAAACCGTAGTTTACAATAATTTCACTTAGCCTATATCAAAACAAAGTAAGGCAATATGCTACAAGTCTATCCAACAAAAGATTTTCAAAATCAAAACTGTACTTTCGCTTATGAAACGAGATCATAGAAACCATTATAAAAGTCAACTTTGGAAGTGTAAGCCACAAAAAGAAATTTTGTTCCGTTATATCCCTAAGCAATTGATTAATTAGTAGTTATAAGTCATTCTCTTTCCAAACCTAGAATATTTTATAATCGTTTATTGCTATGGACAAAGGCAAAGGTGTGCTATAAAGAAATATTTTTGATAAACAAATATTATGATTTTGGCAAACAAATTGCATGATCATGCATAGTTACACAATTCAAATGACCTGATTATAACATCATAGTTAATTTTATAAGGTATAAAATTTACCTGATATTTACGTATTTAAAAATAATTGACAAAAATTCATAATTTTATAGAATTTTAAAACTCATTTCACACAAGATTTAAAGTTTCTATGAGCTCGAATCAGAAGCTCGACTTATGCAATATATTTGGTTGGCTCCACTTATTCCAGTAAAATCTTTTTTACATAGCGCTGTATCGCCCTTTTTATATTAATTACAATCTTTTAAAACTACTTGATATTTTGTTGCCATTAATATAATTAATACAATTATTATATTTAAATAGCATCCGTTTCGAACTGTTCGCCTCTTGATATTGTTATGGGTCCATATGTTTCTTCCTGTTCCAGCTTCAAAACTTGATGTTTTTTGAGAACTAATAAACTGTAGAATTTCTGTGCCACCTAGAATGAAAGCAATGTTTTTTAAAAACCCTGTCAAAATATCATGATGAATCAACATTAATCAACAATGCTTTGATACTGTTAATCTTTAAAAATGGTAAATTCCTTGCAGTTTATAATTAATAATATATAAATATTGTTTTCTTTTATTCACAGATATAGTATTATAATACTATATCTGTGAAGAAAAGACTACTATCATATTCATAAAGTTGACTAATGAGCACAGTGTCCACATGATGGTGGGATACTGTAGCCGTCTACATATATCCTCGATTAAGAATCAAAATGCAGATGCATTGTCACCCCTGCATACTAAGATTGTTTCACTTTTGGTTCAATGAATACTGAAATATCCAATAAGGTTTATGTTTGATTTATCTCAATGATTAACTATCGAGTTAGTTGCCGGCATACAATGCTATATCAAAAGAAAGCTTAGCCAAAACCATTTAACATAACAGTCAAAAGAGCTGGGCAATGTTAAGCCATCTGTTAAAATAAAGTTATTGTTTTTTACGGCGGTAATCGTAACTTTGTTAAAAGGTTTAGTCTATTTTTTAAATTAAATGTAGTAAGAATTATAACAAATCAACATTGACATAAGTAAAATTAGTACATCAGCCGCTGACGAATAATTATCATTTGCGTGCGTGGAGATAGGTGTGGTTTAGAATGTACATAGTGCAATAAGAACATAAAAAGGAAAGTCATTCCAAGTATGATTTAACCTTTTGAGCGCCACGCCAAAAACGCATTACCGTGTCCTGTACGCCAAAGCGAAAAGTAAACAAAAATACCTAAGAAAAAAAATAGTGTTGCCAAGAGTTGATATATTGATATCACAAAATAACTTGATTTTGTTGGTTTTTTATGCAATAAATGACTCTTTATAATCTGGTATGTTTTATTTAATCTTGTGCTATCGTCCACTCTATATGTACTTTGTACATAAATAAAAAACAAACAATAACAATAAAATAGTAGTAAACCGCAACACAACTCTTCATCGTGATGACGTCACTGTCACGACTGGACGACAACGGCGTAGCTGACCTTCCTTTTGGAAACTTTCTTAGAGATGTAGCTGTGTCGCACGTTGTGTATCGATTTCGAAATCGATCTAACCAAAACATACAGAGATCGACTCAAAATATTTTATATGTTGGGGGAGGCGTAGGCCAAGTGAAGCACAGAAGAAAAGTCTTACGCTCTTATGACAAGGGGGGTTTGATATGATGCTGATGCTACCAGATGATTTTAAGATTGAGAAAGAAAATTGAACAACACAAAATGAAAAATTGCTCTTCATACCTTTAGAAAAAAATAAACATTTAACATTTGTAATTTTATATTATTAAAATAAAAAAAAAATCATCATCATCGACGCTTTCTAAAATGAGAATGAGTTCAGAGGAATCGTTCATGTTGCACTGCACTACTGCGCTATTCGTTTATGACGTCATCAGGGTCTATATTTCATATTTTTGTGGGCCGGGTTTTTTGTCAACTATAGACGTCATTGGAGCTCAGGACCCGCAGGTGCTGGTCAAGTATGGGCGACTTTGGCGCTCAAAAGGTTAAATGTAAAGTTATTCCGATACTTAAAAATAAAAAATATTTTTATTTAACTGCATAGCTCATTTAATTTTGTTCAATTACGATGACTTTGTTATACCTGATGATTTCTTATGTTTACGCGAACACTACTTATTTAAACAAAACTAGTTTTTACGGGTTATATCGCGTATATTAACTTATTTTTTATTCCCGACGTTTCGAGCACTTCACAGTACCATCATTTTTTACCATCAGTCAAGTGTAGTCTCTCTGCAAGATGCAGGAGTGTACAAGCTTGATTGTGGATGTGGTCTCTCTTACATAGAACAAATAAAACGATCAATAAAAAACTCGCGCTAAGGGACACCGAGCTGATGTGAAGAAGCAACAGTCTGTGAACACGTACAAGACCACCCCCGTCCACCACATCAGATTGAATAAACCACAAATCCTCGTTAAAGAATACCGATTCTATCCAAAGATAATTCGCGAGGCTATTATATCCTAATTTCAATAGAAAAGATGGCTGGATGCTCTATAAGTTCATACTGTCACAGAATAAATAATAGTACTACGTACAGAAGTTGCACTCCTTTGATGTCGACTGCTTACCGACGTTTAATAGCCAACATAATTATTATTAATCAGATAAATCGCACACGCCAGCTAAATAAAACTTTATCGCTGCACGCTGGTGTCCATATTACTTTGCATCTTTTTTTTCACGGCGGACTTTCCGTGGTTATTAAGGGATGTCAATAGAAAGTAAAAAAATACATTGCAAAATTTTAATTATGTTACTTAGATGAAGTACTAACTAATATTCTGACTATGATTGACAACCATACTTTCGCCCATATGTGAGTTCTGCGATGCCTAACGCATGCAAATTGCAAGGTCATTCGCCGGGAATCGTAAGGCTTGGGAGAAATAGGTAGATAGTGTAAATAACAAATAAATCTGAAATACGATTTCTAACAGAAATGTGATCTATTCTATTTAGTTAAAAATCTTGTTAGTATACAAAGTTTTAATTTCAGTATTTTGTGTTATTATAACTCAAAATATTTTAATTATAAAAGACAAGTATAGGTATGTAAGTAAATACTTGTATAGTGAAGTAAATTTTACACTCCCAAAATATCGTCAATATATTTACCCATAATCAAATTATTACTATGAAGTACTAATTTTTGTAATGAAGTACTTAGGTATTTCTTCTGTAGACCAAATTATTATTTAATTCTTTTTTTGCTGTGAGTACCTATCTAACAAAAAAAATTAAAAAAATTCACCTTTCATAACTTCCTTCTAAAATTCTTCGGTAACTTAAAGAATGATATGAAACCTTTTGTTGGTCATTTCATTTAGTATCCATCTAAGTTATAGTAGGAACGACGTTTTGCTAATATAATTTATCAAATAGGTAATATACATATTATATAATTTTTAAAATACAGTAAAACATTTACAACTATGTTTACCTACACAAAACTATTTACGTAAACAGCGTTAAAAAACTTTAACATTCAATCGCCTCCAATGCGCTAGCCCTGACTGCGTTATTTCGCCCGGGCGCGTCGCGATTTTAGGTAATTATTTCACGTAGGTAGCAAAAGTGATAGAGGCCTGATACTGATACAAAAATTAATAATTTTAATCTGAGATAGCCGTGGTTAACTATGACCTTGGGACGTCGAACATTCCCCCCCCCCATATTTGTTATACCTATCTGCATTTACGCATATAAGTACACGTGTCTATCCATATTACAATTAGAGATAAGACTCGTCCGTCTCCGTGCGATAAAACGTCTATAAGTCGGATGCCACGCTGGCGCGACGCGTTTTGTATCTGCGATGAACGGAAGAATAATACTACGTGACGGATAGGCATTTATCTAACGATTGCATATTGTAATTTGTAGTAAAGGTACACATGCACATTTTTGGTGTGTATAATTGAGTCAAAAATTATCACCAAGTACTGTCAGAACGGAAAGTAAACGGAGAAAAGTTGTTAGCAGTGTTTTAAGAGAATAATTAACGTGTTTGCTAAGCGGGAAAGTTTTATTTGGATAAACTTATTTTCAGCTAATAGCCTGCGCAAATAATGTCGCGTAGTGGCGGTGTAAGAATAACCTTCTCCCTATACCATCCTGTGCGTGTCGTAAGTGACGAACAACAGAAACAAATCAAGAGATGGGCAGCAGCATCTTCCTAATAACTACTACAAACATAAAATTGCGGTTGTCAATCCGTTTGCCTAGTGAGTCAACTATAGCAAATATACCCCCTGTGAGGCAAACTTTTTTTTATAAGTTAGGGTGACAATCGCACACAGTCCACCAGATGGTAAGTGGTTGCTGTGGCCCGTATACATCTACATCTATCCTCGATTACGAATCAAAATGCAGATGCGTTGTCACCCGTGAGGACTAAGATGAAATGCCTCATTTTCAGTAAAAATGGTCTCCGGTTCTCTACACTCACCATACGAAACACAGCAGCATTGAGCTACTATTTTACGCTGGTATTCTGTGAGAGCGTGGTCCTTCCCCGGTCGAGCCGACCCATTCGTGCTACAACTTACAATATTTCATACGCAGATAAAATATTATCGTATCTGCGTAGTGTGTGATACTTTTAGATAGTTAAGTTTTATACGCAGATAAAATATTATCGTATCTGCGTAGCCTGTGACTCGCTTAAAAAGCTTTAACGGTAACGTTAACTAGTGATACGGCCTAGCGGGTGTTTCAAGACGGCACAGTAGTGCGGGCGCACGTTCGCACCTGCTTCCTGGTGTTGTGCGGCGGCGCCACGTCGGCGAAGGCCAGGCTGCGGCGCGCGGCCAGCGCAGGCCGCATGGCGGCGAACAGCTGCGCCGCGCGCCGGTTTAGCACGCGCTCCGAGAACTGCTCCTCGGTCTCGCCCGCCTCGCGCTCCTCGCGCGTGCCGCTGCCCCCGCACCCCCCACGACCGTCCTCTGGTCCCTACACACAAAAACATTTATTTATTTATTATGGCATTGGCTACAGTGACTTTAGTCCTCGCCCTGCGTACATAATTTTTTTTATTAGTCGATGCATCAACTACTTGGCTTTTCGCTAATAATTTATTTTTAACACTACCCTACACTAGGATTTTCTCCTATATCATGGAGGCAGATTACAGGCATAAATTGCACAAGGACAAACATCCAGACCTGGAACAGTTATTTGTGTGCGATTAAAATAACTATTTTATGCGGGATTCGAACCCACGGCCCTCATAGTACGAGATCCTGCTGCAAAATCACTACGTTCATTACATCGTGAGTCAAACAAACATTTTTACATACGTTTATGAATAAGAGAATACACTGATAACACCGCAGCCAGTAAAAAGTGGCCGCAAGTAATTTTAATTAAATTAATGTTAATTCATATTCCAAAAAAATTCGTTCACTCTATTAAATAAAATATCATCCACATCATAACAATGCATCTAAAGAATTCTAAAATCTATAGGTGCCGTTGCACACTCGGCCGCAACTAACTCGCAGCCAGGTGTAAGCAGGTAATATTTTGATCTATCTATGCGTTCATGACTTACACGGATGTTTTTTTATATCAAATTAAAGCTATTTTTTTTTTCTAATATGATGATGACATTGCCTATTGTATACCTGTGAAAAAATAGCCGCAAATTAGGTGTGCTATCTGTTAAAAACACGCGATATCCGAGATAAAGTGAGAGAGAGAGTTTGCGCGCATCAGTGTATTCGCCTATTCATAAACGTATGTCAAAATGTGTGTTTGACTCACGACGTAATGATCGTAGTGATTTTGCAGCGGGATCTTAGACTATCGGCGCCACAACTCAATATTAAGTCACTGCGCTAAGAAGCCGTCAAAAATAAATTATAAAAGCTGCACATTTTATAATTTAAAAATAACATGTTCATTGTAAATTTTTTGACATCACGACCAGTAACAAAACAGCTATGGGTATCATAATTGATAAGAAAGAATGAAACAGAAAATGGACAGCACCATCTTTCTAATTAAAGTAGTAAAATTGCCATTACCAACCCACTTGCAACTATGGAAAATACCCCTCATATGGTAGGGAGACTTATGTTCTACACATAGAATACCAATAGAATGGCTGTCAACCTTATTTTATAAGAGGATTAGACATACAAGCAATTACGTCGTATTATCACTACTACAAACCCAATTCGCTGTATTGATAGACTGAGCGAATTTACACATTTTAGACTTTTGATTAATGTTTTTGACACATCAATATTTCTTTATTTTTGTTTCCAATATTTACAAAATATAGTTTCACTTACTGGTTGTAGGGTTATGTCTCCTCTATTTGAATTCTATTTCTCGCTGTTCTTTCGTCACTTTGCAATACTTGCACAATTTATTTTTTAAATAATTTGCATGCAGCGACACTTGACACGAAAATTGGAAACGATCGATTGTGTTGACATTTATAGGTGTGAATTGACATGTTAGGGGCTATGGGCTCCGCCCACTGCCCCGTTCTATTATGTATGTATTATAGTATTCTATGGTTCAGCAGTAGCTTTTGATAAGCTGTAATGAACGAATTGCTAAATAAAATTCTTCGCAATATTTTAAAACTTAGCGTACTTTACAGCAGCTTAAGCCAACAGACAGTCGATGACGATAATATGTATCCCAGCGCGCCCAAGGAGGCAAAATAACTTAAGATTCATATCAGCATCAGAACACTTACTTCATTGCTTCCACTAATTATTTACATATGCAGACGCTTAATACACAAAATCCCACCATTTTTACGTAACAAAATCTACTTCAAAAAATTATTAAAACATTATCTATACAAGAGCAACATTCCGTTCATTATCAAATTCCAGCCAAAACTCAATACTAAAAACTTTTTCATTTAGTACTATTATATAATATTACCCTAGGTATATCCACTAGGAATTTCTATAGTAACATGAGAGGCGTTCTACATACATAAATAAAGTACTTGATACTTACGTCAATTAAAATAGGTAGTTTTATGAGATGTTAAAGCAGAACTTTTTTCATGGAAATTGTGTGGGAATCCAAGTAAATGATAAAAAGCTTCTTCTCGAGGTCAAATAGTCTCACGACCTCGTAAGAGCATTACAATTGAGAAATATATATTTCTACTCACTATCTTAGTAATGTGTTCATAAATTAAATACAAGACTGTTTACATCTCATTCTTATTAAATTAATCATATAATCTTTGCTTCTATGGGAGAGGCGGTAGGCTGAATGTTTTTACTTATTTAAAAATTTAAGAACATAATACTTACAGCTTCCACACTGAGAGGCAAATCGTAATCATGCGGCGGACTGGGAGGCGGCTGTTGTTCGTCATATCCTAAATTGGTCATTTGCATACTAGTCTGAAATGGAAGAGAAATTGTTACGAGCTTGAGGTTCGTGACAATAAAAATTGCCGATAGAATTACCAAAATTAACTCTTACACCACTTACACAACTTAATTCACTATACACTAATTAAAACTTAAAAGGCTAATAATTAATCACACTAATTCACTTTATTCCGTTCCGAAGCTTCGCTTGTCTCGCCAAATTCAATACTTCCCTGTTTGCACCTTGCAGCGCCTATAAATACACATTAGCACCGAAACATCCAGAACATTCAAGTAAAAACGCGCAAGGCGTCGAAAGTTCGAGTGTCGGCTTCTAGAAGCTTAGTTCTTCGTTTCGACACTAGATGGCGCTGTCTGTTGAAAGATTAGTGGTCATTTTCTGGAAAGTCCCCCCCGTTCTCGTCCCTGACACAACATGACGTCAACTTAGGCGCGCAACATTATTAACCAACTAAAAACGGAGAATGTTCTCTTACACAACTGATTATTTCGTCACAGTGTATATCGGTTGTTAGACTTTTCTTAATGAACTTCCACAGTGGTCCCAAATAAACTGTAACCAGATCGGATGATGATCTGAAGCCCATTTATGTCTTTTAAAATTATCTAATTATTATTTCACCACTGAACATTTCCAATCACGGCTATAATTGAACAAAAATCTCTGGAAATTGAATTTCCAGAGATTTTTGTTACACACAAAATATTATAAAAGCCTTATTAAATATATCTTATATCTGTATAAAAATAATGGTATTTAGGTGTTTAAGGTAAAGCTATTGTCTATATTAGCCCCACTGCTGGTCACAGGCCTCTTCTCCTTTTTAAGAGTTTTATGAAGCTTTGCATGTCTTCAAAATATTTTATTTCTTAGATATTAGATCTTTTCAATCACTGCTCAGTGCTTGGGAATTTTTTCTAAACATTTCCACTACAATAATCTTAACAACTTCCCTGTCCGCAATATAGACACAATAGTTAAACAATCGAAATGTTTATGTATGACTCACGGATAAGTGAAGCAGTTAAGTATGTTGTAAAATATATGAATGTGGTAATATGTATCATTTTTTTAAATTAATTGTAAACCAGTAATTGACTTCAATTGCACTTTATGGCAGTGATGAAACCCTAAATAGTACTGTTTTACGCCCCAGCCACACACTCGTCGCGTGGCATGGGAAGTAACGAGTAAAGGAAGCAGAGACGTAGTGCAGTCACAATACTCGTCATGCCCATCGCTCCCTGGTTTGTCGGTTTTTTGGGCACGAGTCAAAGGACTAGAAATATGAGCGCGACGACTCGACCACATAATAGCGCGAACTCATCAAGCGGTCGTTACGGAAGAACGTCACTTTTCATTTATTATTATAGTGTACCTATTATCATCACTGAGCCACATTATTACATGAGTAAAGAAGATACAGAGAAAAAGCTATCTCAACGACGATAACGTATATTTCTTTATATGACATTGATATAATTAGCAATAGTAATAATACAGATAGCGCGCACCAACGACTACACAGCCCGAATAGACGCCTCATGCAAGGCGAAGACTTTCTGTCAACATGTTAGACAAATACGTCTTACTTAAGAAAACGATCGCACGATCTACTTTAGTAGCGACCACTTCCCTGACCCGTGAACATCTTGCTTGTGACGCGTGAATTTTCTACAAAATAAAATACAACAGACGCGCAACAAACCCTGTACAATAAAATAGTGTGGAAATAGTAGCTAAATGTGTAATTTAAAAAAAATGGCATCACTTTTCATAGATAAGTGAAATTTAATTTCCAAATTCATTAATTAAAATTAAATCAGAGCTCAACCTATATTTGTCAGAAGCAACTCGCGTTTTTCTTTCGGACATCTTCGGATATTTTCAGACTATGCATCCCTTTCCTTTCAATGGAGTTCATTGTTGCTATACTTTTCTTTAATTACCGGCACGTGTAACTAGTGCCGCACCAGTTAAACTATAATATTGGTACAAGTAAATATTATGCATGTTATCGTGAATGTTTTACAGACTTATACTGTAAGCGACATTGGTGTAAGTTTTTTAGTGAATGTCCGTTAATCCGTTTTTGAATTAATTGATTTAATAATTAAATCAAATTATTCTAAACTTCTTAAAATAAATCATTATAAAATTGATATAATTTTTAATAGACGGCACTCCCCGCTCTCTTTACTGCTAAGACGCCATGTCAAGCAAGTAGGAAACGGAAATGAACTTGACAGTTTACTGTTGGTATTTTATTTATAATAGTATTCTATTATTTATTTCAATATTGTAAAGAAAGCTTGTTTTAATAAAAAATATTCTTTAAAACAAAAAATTATAGGTATTTTACTAAATACGATACCTACTTAAATAAAACTTCTTTTGTTTTTTTTTTATTTTGTACTAATTTATAGTAGAATACAATTCTGGTACCGATTAAGTAGACTTGGTACCAAGTTTATTAGTTAAAGTCCCCATCACTATTTGCTTATTAGCAAGTGTCGCAACCTTGATTTTACCCAATTTACTTCAGACTTTTGACAGACAGGTTTGGATGCAGAAGTACATACATTAGGCGTCTATTCGGGCTGTGTAGTCGTTGGCGCGCACGCTGCCACAGTTTCAACATCCATTGTGTTACAAACGCGAGTGAACTAGTCTGGAGCGTCACGAGTAGAGCAGTGTGTGTACAGACAGGGCAATATCGCGGCAGTACGATGAGCATAATGTAGCCGAGTGATTAGAGTAACATATTTAGTAAAATATACCTGATAATCTGTTTGTTCATCCAATCCATGTAATGGTAGTGGTTCCATAGGTACCGTGTGTGGTAAGTCATGCTGCAACGGCTGCGTGGTAGGTACCGTCCGGGATAATAATGTTGATACTTGTTCTCCCCCGAGCTGAGGCATCATCGGCAGCTGCCCCATACCATGCTGGAGTAGCGCACCATGTTGTAATTCTGTTGATATTATTCTCGTATAAAATTAAAGTTGCAAATTAATTTGCAGTCCACCTGATGGTAAGAGGCCACTGCAGTATAATATGGTACCCCATAGCCAACTTCAAAGATACGTTGACACCTTTAGGGATTAAGTTGGAATGCCTCACAGCATGTATTTTTCATACTCTTCAGATTGGAACGCATCATAATACGAACTACTGCTTGGCAGCAGATATAGGTAAGAGGGTGGTGTACCTTAAAATCAAAATAAATATCTCTAATTCTGCCCAAAACTAGCTGTTAGTTTTTTCGTCATCATTCATTACTATCAACTAACATAATTATAACTTAACCTATTTTTAAAATGTTTTTATCTTTCATAATGGTGTGACGTGTATATGACAAAAACACAAACAATCCTAGATTTGTAGAATACGGTTTGTCCATTAAAAGAATAGTCCCGTTGTTAAAAACCAACCAGTGACTACAGTATCATATTTATATGCAACACAAGATGCATCTATAGTTATTGTTTGTACCTTCATACAATATCCATTGTGAGACAGAAAATACTAAATTCATGCATTTGTTATAACAACCAGCCCCAGGAGATTACTCGTATAAGCTAGACATGCAACGAATAGTATATTCGCCCACATGACGAATACCGAATATTCCGCGAGCATCCTGGCCAAATAGACGAATATTAGGGAAAAGTATTCGGCCAGGAAGAAAGTGTTTATTCCTCTGAAGCTGGGATGATTGTCTACGGGAAGAAAAGGAGTAAACTACTGAAAATGCAGGAAAAAAAAACAATCTTAAGTGTGAACTGGTGGAACTTAGTTGTTCTCCATATACCCAAAGAAAATTGATAATGAGATTTTTTTTATAAATTTATAATTTTTCTCTCGCATGTTTTCCATAATTGACAAGCACGCAGTAAGCTACCTCTAAAAATAATTTCAGCTGTAATCAAATTCAAATTATTGGCAAGCTGATTAAATGATTAAATGATTAGGTACATATATTGATAAATTAAATAAATACATCTTCAGATCTTGTGCATAATAGAAGGTAAATTAGATAATGTTTCAACCTAAATGGCAGTTGTGAAGTTGGTGCAAGGGCTGTGCAACAGTAAATCATGTACATCAAACAACTTCACGCGTTTCCGCTAATTATTCTTGATTTTTTTTTTTTTTTAAATAAAATACATGAAAATTCCGGGCAAATACACAGCTATAGGCACAACGACAACACATACAATAATACAAATGAACCAGCTTATGCATAATGCAGGTAAACATTTACTTATTTCTTTAATGAATTTTCAAATCCCACAGCTGCCGTAAAATAGATAATTTACTAAAACATGCAGCCAATAATGAGTTTATTTTCTTTATATTATGTGGACAGCGACATCTTTCCAAAAATAACTCAAAATAATTTTAAAAAAAAACGGCGGCTGCAGTGGACTTTTATAGTAAGTGTACGTAGTGTACTTTAGTACACTACGTAAAAAAGTAGTAAAAAGTAGATATTATTGTCAACCTGTGTACCTGTGCAAAGCCACACACTCACAGCTAATTTGAGCCGCCTAAATTAAGCGGCCATTAACTTTTAATCGAGTTCTAAAATATACACTTACCCGATGGTGTCATCCCGCCGTGCTCCAGCCCCACTGGCGTGATTCCTCCGTGATCTAGATCGCCTAGTGTCAAATATTTGAAAATTAAACATAATTTTTTTAAATAAATAGCTCTTTTAGATCAAGATGTAAAACAAAAATTTGTGAAAATTTGATAAACCACAGTTTAACTCGACGAAGGATAAACAGAGCTCATTCGAATAAGCACTATCCCATTCCATCCCGTGGGTGTAGTAAGAGACGACATAGAGAATTAGAACAATTGTATAACAATAATAATAATAAAACCGCGGTTGCCAACCCGCCGGTTAAACGTGGCAACTTTGGGAAATATCTGTTATGTTCAGCAGTGGACTTAATGGTCTCTAGTTAATTAAAGAATAATTTAATTTATCATGTTTTGTACAAGTCATGTACTTGTGAATATTTAGTAATTTTAGCAGTGCATAAGGCACACACCCTATTATAATTTTTTTCCTTAATAACTTAACCTATTTAAACATACATTTTTCTTACGTGGTAGAGCCATGCTGCAGGTATATTGGTAGTACATTTGTAGCAGCTCAATGCGTCTGTGTTTCGTATGGTGATTTTAAAAAACTGGAGACCGATTTTACTGAAAATGCGGCATTCCACCTGTCCTCTCGGGTGACAACATATCTACATTTTGATTCGTAATCGAGGATAGATGTAGATGTAGATGTCTTGGGCCACAGTACCCACTTACCATCAGGTGGACTGTGTGATTGCTTATTACCCTTATCCTTTAAAAAATCTTTTAATTATAAGTAAAGATGAACTGACCTGGTGTCATACCGCCATGTTGAAGGCCAGCTGGAGTTAGCCCTCCATGAACGAAACCACCTGGCGTCATTCCGCTTTCCAAACCCAGGCCGTGAGTCATACAACCTGGGGTCATACCACCGGGGGGTCATACCACCTGGGGTCATACCACCGGGAGTCATACCACCGGGTGTCATACCACCGGGTGTCATACCACCGGGCGTCATACCACCGGGCGTCATACCACCAGGGGTCATACCTGTGAACGAAAATTAAAACTCCAGTCCATAAAAATGTACAAAAAATATTTGTTCTTTTCTACACTATGAAATTTATTACGTTAAGGATAGATTAAAACAGATTTATTATTGTCACAATGTGCAACAATAACCAAACTAGACAATAAAGTGTAAAGTGATATTATTCAGAAAAAAAAGAGGAATACATTTGAATAGACTATCCCATGTTGTCTGGATATCAACAAAAAATATTTCTTAGATCTCAGAGATCTAAAAGTGTGGCAGATTAAATCAATTACCTATACCATAATAATTATAAATAATATTCCTTTATTATTATTGTTACTAATAATTACACATTGTTTACTCGTTTATCTTATCTTATTGTATAAATATTTCCATATTTATGTACTTTAAATGTATATATTGCGTAAATATTTATTTATATAAATACTGTATATGTATATTTTCCAGTAAATTGTGTATACCCTTATCCTTCTTCACAAGTCATTATATCCTCTGTAATGTAGTTGCCTGGCAGAGATCGCTTGTAAGCGATACGGCCGTCAATTACATCTTTATATAATTTATGAAGTATTTTATTTTCTAGTTGCTATAAGGAAGGTGTAACTGTCCATCTCTTACTTTGTTTCCCTTTGTCGCCTCTTACGACACCGACGAGATGATATGGGGTAGAGGATAATCTTCAGCTGCCACTAAACTATAAGTTATGTTATTATTTTGCAATGTATGTCAAAAATTTGTAGAGAAGACTCATAATAAGTAATATAAGCGAATGGTGAAAAAATTAATAAAAAAATATAAAACATTCTGTCCTTCATATCTTTTAAATTCAAAATGCGTGGTAATGCATTATTTTAACTGATTGTCATTCATAAATATCTAACGCCTACAATTTTACTACGCAAGCATACATTAATGTAATGTTCGCTCGGTTACATATATAGGTACCTTGTCGCGCGTTTTCCCGCACGCTTCCCTTCCCTTAACCGTAGAGGCTGCAGTATACTACACGCGAAGTTCCTCGTCTAAGAGTTCCCCGAGGTCAGCCAAAGTACGAGGAGCCTCTGTCACACACTCGCTCAACTTCGTGAGGAACTAGTTGCTTACACGCTAGGCGAGATGGAGAACGTAAAGTGGCAGCTGTTTGCTTTGTGCACTGTTGCGTATTTTAACTATGTGCGTAAATTTAATGCCAAAAAAATCATTTCCAGGGTCCCATATTATCGTTTCCCTCTGTAGCAACTCCAAAAGCAATAGTATTTGCTATTGTGACCAATTCATTTTTGGCTTAAGCAATTTGGATCTATGTTCAGCAGTGGACTTGTGAAGGGCTGTAATGATGAATGATGAATTTGGATCGAATTAAAACGTTTTTAAATTAAACAACACAACGTTAACTTTATAGAAGTAAGCCGAATAATATACAGCACAGGATCACTTCGTGCTCAAAACTTCGGTCCTTTTACTCGGGCGGAAGAAACCGACAACGGTCTGAAGTCACCCGAGACGAGGCGTGGTTGCCCGAAGTGAAGCGAAACGTCTCTGTAGACACTCGTCTTTGCCCAACTTCGTTCAACTCTGCGAGCAATGTACTGCAGGCATTACACCGCTAGATACCTACGTCAGCCCGACAGCTTACTGACAGTGATGACCGTGACCACATTACGTACGAGTGTGCGATTTTTAAATTGTCGTAGGTAGTGTCGCTTAGTTATTAATGACGTAGAGAAAATATTTGAACCGCGAACACTACTGTATAAGCTGACTATGACATTGGCCGACTAGTCTGCCAAGCCGATCATTTCTTTCGTTGAAGTTTGGGTGGTATAGGCAACCGCTTCGTTGTCAGCTCAGTTGAGTGGTGGAGTCGTAACAGTTCAAGATATCCCGGAATGTCGCGTCTTGCTGAGTGGATAAGAGAGGTACACTTTAACCTTTGACGTCCAGCTAGTCGTGTATAGCGAGAGCCTCTTCTCCGAAGCTGGCAATATACTTTTAAATAAAACTAGTTTTTACGGATTTATCATTATTCGTATAATAATAATGTCCTCCAGAGCGAATTTCAGCCACGGCGGCCTGCCTTAACGGAGGCTAGCCATCGGCGCAGGACGGGATTATAGTGTCTAAGTGTATGCGCAAGCACAGGTGCACTCTCTATTCCTTCACTCTCATAATCCGATGGGACGGTAAACCGACACGACTGGAGAGAGATCAAGCGCAGGACCAACGGCTTTACGTGCTTTCCGAGGCACGGGGGTGAGACACTGCCAACTTCCTGACTCCGAGCAACTATTGAGAATTTTTTAACGGAAAAACTCAATAATAAATTTTTCGGCCCGACGCGGGATTCGAACCCAGAACCTCATGATCAGCAGTCGCACTACTACAACCACTAGACCAACGAGTCAGAGGCATTATTTGTATATTTGAACTTTAAATATAAAATTTGGATAGTCCTTGAAAAATAACCCTGCATAGTCAATATTATCAGTAAATAAAGTGAACAGAAACAAACATTAATATCACAACTATCGTAACACTTTGTTCATAATAAATATATTCTGAGATTTTGATAAATTATTATTAACCAATATGCAATTTCTATTTATACATTAGTGACTATTCAAACTCGTTTTCAATGTACCAACATCGAATATATGTACTTCGAAAATTGTAATAGGGTTTGCAGATAAAACAATCACCTCACAAACAATATGATTCATGATTTGTCTTTTTCTGGGTATGTATATGGTCCTGGATTGATCAAACGTTTCGAATAGCTTGTTATAATATGTCAAGAATTGTTTAAGTGTATAAATAACAGTCATGTCACCTGCTCCCAGACCCAGATCCATAGGCTGCGGTTCGCCGTGCTGCAGTCCTGCTGGAGTCATGCCGCCATGTGGAAGTCCGCCTATTAGTACAACAAAAATATATACTTATAAAACATTTGAATCCAAAAATTTTATAACATATTCCTCAATTATAAATAAATGAAATAATTGACCTTCAATAAGTATTTTTTATAATCTATATTGAATAAAAAAGTTTCTGTTTCTGTTTCAATTGTATCTTTTAGACTATGGGCAAGTTATAATAAATCTATTATTGAATGTTGGGACATAAATTCAGATTCAAAATATTTATAGTAAGTTAAGTGTTACATTTGGCGTTAATTTAAAGTATGACGTATCTTACAACTTAATCACCCTTCTGGATATTACAATAACAGGTCTGTGACTTACATCATAACAAAATTATTGTTTTTGATTTTATTATAATTATTGTTTTGTATTTTTACTCAAATCAACCCAAATCTAATAAAAAATTATTTGAATTCCAAAATATGTAGATGTTTATGGCGTTAATGTATGACGCTTTAAATAACCATTACAGCTGGTTTGTTAGTCATTTTACTTTGCAGTAAGCATGGGCGTTTTCAGTTTTTATTTGCAACGGTTACAAAACCGATATCTAGTTTCTATATCGTTATTGAAAACCGTTTTCAGATATCGATATCAATAGTAACGCTTTGCTACTGAATGTGCAAACTGCAAACGACAACCGAAACATTACCACAAACTGTACTACCGGTGCAACATTTATTTTATGAATTACATAGATTATTCTAGTTTAGAAGTCAGAGGTTCTAATGTTATTGTTATCTTAGATGTAATATTTTAAACATGTATGTTAATATATAATTTTTGTAAATTCAATGTTGTGCAGTAATAAATTATACCGTTACTGTTACAGTTTATTAAAGCCCACTGCTGAACATATAGGTCTCCTCATAGATTGCATCATAGGTGGGATTTTTGCCACAGTTGCCACGCTTGGCAAGCGGGTTGGCAACCACAGTTTTTTGAAGTGAAACTTTTTACGGGAGGGCTTTGATTGAAATACTGATCCGCAACCTTTTTGTATGACGAAAAGTGGTGGGTGTAAACACTACGTACGTACCGGGCATTCGGTCGATCATTCAAGTCGCAAACGCAGGGCATTACATACCATAAAGTATATAGTAGTACAATTACAAGATTACAACGGTATTTTGTTCAAATACTAATCTTATACGAATTTTATTTAAGACAGTTACCAAGGTACACGTTTTTATTTCTGTAAGATTGAGCGCACCTCAGTAATAGCGCCATCTACTATATTCTATAGTAGGCAGTCATTTTATCGATAATAATAATAATAATAAAATAGAAAAAAGTCTTAGGTCTAGTCTAGTCTTAAGGTACTGAAAGGTAAATTTTGGCAAACTTTGATAAACTTGGGTATTGTGTAGCAATACCTGCCCACCAAATATAAGGGTCACGATCGCGAACAGTTTGCACTGACTTTACTTTTTGCTTCTTGCGATGCACCAAACGGCAATGTGCAGCAGAATATCCGGCGGCTGGATTCAAACTAAACTAAACAATATTCTTTATTTATTTCTTTTAAAACTAAAACAATATTCATACAACAATAACTTTCGAGTCATGAATTGTTCCAAACTCGACACTAGGTAACATAGAACTAAACACTAAGACAAACAGAAAATGAAGGATTTGGATAAAGCAAACTTTAATAATAATATGTCGTCTTAGGCCAAATCGATCATGAAACACCATATTCAAATTAATGTGTCAATTACCTGGCGTTATAGCTCCATGTGGTAAGCCGCCAGGCGTCAGACCTCCGTCAAGCAGGGTACCAGGTGTAAAAGGCCCTAACACACCGGGCGTTAAGGGTGGACCTAAAGTACTCAGCATGCCACCTACAGAGTAACAAATAAACTAATTGGTACCATATACTACTTCTACAATGACTATCATATAAAAATACATGGGTGATGAAAATAGCTCAAAAAATTACAAGTACTCAAAAATTAGAATGTAATGAAATGGAAACAATGTTTATTTTAGTATAGTAGTAGTTATACTAATGCTTTACAACTTAAAGTTAAAAGTTACAGCCTATATATACGTCCCACTCTTGGGCACAGGCCTCCGCTCATTTCTGAGAGGGTTTTAGGCCAAGGAATTGACCGCCGCGCTGCCCCAATGCGTGTTGGCGAACTTCACATGTCTTCGAAATATATATATATATATATTATTGCTCAGATATGCAGATTTCCTTACGATGATTGCTTCACCGCCGAGCACGTGGTAAACAAGCACTTAAAATTGCAATTAACAATTTTATAGGTGCCGGCGGGGATCGAACCCGGTTAGCTCACGTACTGTGAAAATTACAGCGAGCGCTGACCATCTGAGCTACCACAGCTAGCTTAAACTTAATATCCTAATAAATAAATAATATCATCAACATCACAAGTCCACTGTTAAAGATAGGGCCCCATCAAGAAATGCCACAAAGAACAGCACTGTTAGATTTACGACTTCCTGCATCTCTTACAAATCCGCCACTCGATCCTAGGGGGCTGCTTTACACTTCACTTATCACTATGAGGCTGCCACTCGAGAATCTTTCTTTCCCATCTGTTGTAGATTATTCGAGCTATATAGCCAGCACATTGCCTATGTTGGTTACTGTGGTTCTACTGCGGATATCCTCAGTAGAACCACAAAACAATCTACTCTGTAGTATCTAGTTTAATACACAGAGAAACCAAGCCCATAGCCCTCTCCATAGCTCGCTGAGCGACCATGAGCTTCCTCATACGGCCACCAATGAGGGCTCTAACTCGCACAGAATGCCAGAGTAATACTATGTTTCGTAATATATGAGATGAGATCCGGGTACCCTTTCAATACTGTTTCCTGTTTTTTTCTAATATTATAGAAACAAAAGTTGATTTCCTCATGTGATCTAATCACCAGCCTTTTTAAGTTTCTTGCTCTATCAATACAGCCCAATTAACTTCCATTATTCAAAATATTTGGCCGGCGGGTTGATGAGTGCACAGCTAAATTTTATTATTTATTCTATTACACATCCTTTACAAAGATGTTTAGAGATTTCGTTACCTAATTTTAGGTTTATCTAGTGTCTCATATATTCGGTCGAAAAGAGATAATAGAAGTGAGGGTAGAACTCGAAAACTCCACTCGTTTGTGCAGAATAAAATTCGACGCAGGCGATATCCTGGGCGATTCCATCAGTCATTCAATTGGTCATATTGTTTTATTTCACTAGAATAAGCTAAGAAGAGTATTGTTGTTGGTTTGCATACTCAATTTATTTTGGAGTGATCATGTAATGGACCTCCATCACATATACTACATGAGTTGTTTATAATGGAATTTTAAGTGCTATAAATTTTATGTGTAATGCGTTACGTTGTTTTATTGCTGTTAATTATTGTGTAAAAAAGAGAGCAATGATTAAATATCCACTTCCTCACTATCATTGTTTTAAACAAAATTAATAACTAATAAGTTCAATAAGAACCTCCTTAACAAAATGCTTGTTTAAGACCCTCCCTTTTACGGAATGAAAGATAATGTTGTAATACAAATGTTTAGTTTGATGGAGTGTGGGTTATGTAGATATATACATACCGGGAGTCTGAGGTGCTTCAACGTCTTCATTACGCGGACTCTGCGGTGAAGCGGGCTCGAAGACACGCTCGGAGGCTAGCCATGCACCACACCGTTAATGCATTGTTAATAGTTGTGCACTTACTAGTGTATAAGTAAGAAGTACCATTTCGGCATATAATGTATCAAAATCAATTACGATAGTGATTAATGCCAACTGGGCTTAAAAGATAGGAAGATTGATTATTATTATCTGTCCTATGCATTTTCTTTTTACATCCGTAAAATGTACTAAACTTTCTACTTTAGACCGAAAGATAGTTATGACTACTTTCAAATTCAAAAACCGTGGCATAGTAGGTGTTACATGTTACGTAATTTAAGTAATTTTAAAAATAAAAACCTATTAATTTCTTGTTTATTTTGAAATCTTAATAATTTAAATTTTCATTTTGACAGAAATTTTATTAGACTATGTTAAAAATTGAAAATTCATAATGATTTTCGCAATAGCTCTTGTTGTTGTTACGAGACTTTTTTTATTTCACCTCTCTATTGACATACTTAGTATGCACCACTATTGGTTTTTTTTAATCTCTTGTAAGCTTATTATAATATAATGCTCATATTCTAAATATAAAATATTTTTTTAAATACTTTTTTAATTTAAGCCATTATAAGATAGCCCTCCTTATCATTCAATTACATGGTTGTTCCTTAGACAGCTTATGTATAGTGATGACCATAGAATACTATAATACACAATAGAATGACCGTCAACTTTATTTTGTACGAGGCTTGGCGTCGCCAAACCCAATTCACTGTGTTGACAGACTGAATAAATTTATACATTTTAGACTTTTGATTAATGTTCAAGATCATCATTAAAACAATCGTTTAAATTTTAATACATATTTATTTGTAAACAGCGTGCAATCTTGCATTTTCTAAATAATTTGCATGCGAAATTTGGAAACGATTGTAACGTCAAAACACATCTCGTGTTGACATTTATACGTGTGAATTGACGTGTTAGTAACATTTTAGTGGCTACGCGGGCTCCGCCCACTCCCACGTTCTATTATGTATGTATAATAGTATTCCATGGTGATGACACTAGCTATGAAGCTAGACTAACTTAATTATAATTATTCGTAAGGATATAAAGGATATCAAAATCACAGATTGTATCTGTTTGTATCTAATTGACCCAGATAGTTGAAAAGCACCACAAGCAAAATGTTTTCTTTGAAAATATCCACTTGCATAAATTGTTTTAGATAATCACTCTATAAAATTTACTAATAAATACGAAAATATAACAAAAAAAAAACATGTGTGCAGTTTCCACACGGTAGAAACCTTCAGAAAAGGAGACTGAGATAATACGAAAGACTGTACAATGTATTCTATCTCTTTTTTTTAAATTGTATAGATGTATATATTTGTTAAACACACAAAAACTATTTTGTACATATTTTTAGAAGTACCTTGTACAAAATTTTTATTAAAATTTATTGTGCATTAGAAAAAAAATTATGAGGATATATGATATTTTTTGAGACACTAATGTTTCTTGCTCAATAAAAAATATATCAAAAGACTAGTTGCTGCCGCTATAAGAACATTTCTAGTAGGTAAAATGATTTTGATTATCATTATCATATATATATTTAAAAAATATGTTATTAAGATTTGATATATTATGAAAATATTTAAAAATTTGTTATTTTAACTTTAAATATAATATTATTTAGCGAATTCAATAATTATGAATGAAAGCATAGTGAAGTTAGGAAATAATCCTGTTATTGGTAAAATTAAATGAGGTTATATTTCAAAATACTCACCAACTGATGGTTCATATTCTTGTGGCACTGGTGTGGGTGGTTCCATTTCTACCGTTGGTGGTGGTGCCGGTGTTTCTGGAGGCTGTATTAACTGTAAAACAATTGTACAAATAAAATATCGGATATCATCAACAAACTCAAACAGTTCCAAAACAACTGTAATAAATGGTGAAGTGGAGCAACATATAGTGTGTGGTGTTGACGGCGCTATAATTGCTTAGTATGTATCACTGATCACGGCTTCATGGCGCAGTGGTTTAACATAGAATTGCGACGCCGAGAACTGCGTACGGATTCGTATACCGCACGAAACCAGTATTTATGTACCAGTAATAAATGTTTATAATCTGCCTCCACGATACAGGCAAAATTCCTGGTGTAAAAGGTAACACTTTTTACACTAAATAAAAATTATTCAGAGCATACCGCGTAGCCTAGTGGTTTGATGGCGACTTTGTCGCAAGTTCTGGATTAACATGGCCTTTACGTATTTGACTAATACACTTGACAGTAACTGAATTATAAAAAAAAAGGCTAATGTCATCATTTTATAAATGGGAACAGTATATACACTATCTGTTTTGTAAAATATCAGTCATGTAACAAACAGTAAAAAAGGAGAAATACTGTGGGTAGCCAATTCAACATTATTTCAGCTAAAAATTAGGCAGAGATAGGTTACCTCTTCATGGCGACGTTTCCGACCCGCTCGTCTCGTGGGTTCGGGCTCTGGCGAGCGTGCTGCCTCAACCTCTTCTGCTTCGCTTCTTAATGTCATATTGCGCTGATATTTCTGAAATTCGAGAAATACATGCGTTAAATTTCACAGAAAAAGCATGCAGTTAGCATCGTGTTTTCCTATGCTTTTATACTTATTCTTATAATTGTTTTTAGTTATAACACGGAAATGATACATTATGGCTACTACAGCCCATGAACAACTGCAGCCAGCTTCAAAACAAACATGGCTACAAATACATCCCCACATCAGAGGACTACAGTGGAAAATCTCACAGCCTGTGTGGGCACTCGAGCATCGTCCAGTCCAGACTGAAATAGGTAAGAGGGCACCTATAAGTAGCGGCACGAAAGTTTATCTTTGACCGTTATTACACATAAGTCGAAATAAGTTATCATGGGGTAGTAAGCGGGTCGCGGGGCGGGCGTGAGTATCGTTCGCATGCGCTGATTGCCTTTCCAGTTGCATTCCGTCCCCCGTACTAATACGACATACGCAGCTATCTCCTCCACGCATCGTTCAGCGCTAGACTTACGTGCCGCGAATTATACCCAACCGAACCGTAGGCAGAAAAGGAGTTCTACCTCTTAATATAATTGTATTATTTGCTGTCAAGCCTTTCCAGTTTTATTTTATGTTCTTTATTAAGTATATATTGTTTATTAAGATATAATGAAGCAGTAGCAAAGATATAACCCTGTATTAGCCAGAAAGACGCCTCGATAATGCAGTCGCCAAGCATTCACGACATGGCTTAAATTAATTATGTTCCAGATCTTAGTGTTGCTGTTAAAATGTGTGGGCGTAAGAATAGACAATGCCCAAACCTAAAAAAAAAAAACATTTTTTTTGAACATAATATTGTAAATCGTGATGATCTAGTTGCGCGAGGAATTCATGTTATTATAATGGTGAACTGCAGCATAATCAGTAGTAAAAACTCATCAAGGACATGTAATTCAACTAATAAAGGCATAACATTTCATCCATAAGACGATTATTTACTAATTATCAGTGTTTCAACTAATTTACATCTAGTATAGTATACACCTTCGTAGACTTTCATTTATTACTTTTCGTATAGTACAATTACCATTGCTGCTTTTGTTCTATCGTAATACGCGACGTTGACAAACTCGCCAAGCAATGTAATGTGAAACATTAGATATCATTGTTCATTGCGTATGTTTATAATACGGCTGCAGGCATCGGTCGCTTAATGCGTATGTGTTAAAATGTGGCAATATCGGTTTTGGAAGTAATCGAGCGCTAATTCATTTATATTGTCTTATTATTATTTCTGTCATTCTAGTACTTTCGCATTGAAATAGAGAAATGTTTGAATGAACCGAATTGATCTAGAATATCATTATTGGGTATAAAAACGTGCGCCGGCGATCGGAGTATATAATTATTTTGAATCACTGGGAATCGATTAGGAGCATTCGACGTACATCTGCAAATTATAAGGAGCTTGAGGACGTGATTGTACACATTCTGTGTGAAAGATAACATACATTTTTCATCCTAATCGGCATTTTTACTCATCTCATACCTAACAATATAATCGGCTAAAGATGTATTTTGTTGATCGAAAAATTATAAAGTATAACAAGTTTACTTCAAAATCTATAAAGTTTATAAAGGTTCCATTAATACTAGAATATAATTTTCATTTATTTTACCTTAAACAATACTTGTGATGGTATAGGCCTGGCAGGTAAGGAGAACAATTTCTCTACACCACCAGTTTCCTTCCAATGCATCAGTCTTTTAGTAGGCGGAGCAAGGTCCAAAGTAGTGACAATGTCTGAAGTGTTACTGAGTTGATTCTTCATTTCTTCACCAGATATGTTCTTTACTTCATCCACGATCAGCTTGCGCTTTCGCTTTGTTTTTGTGACGCCTTATAAAAAAGTAGTCATGGTCAATTTAACAAATAAATGCAATGAAAGAGAATAGCTCCTACTAAAATAATTATTTCTATATTTTAAAAATATTTATTAATAACTTTTTATAATATTTTGATTATATAATTGACTGATTAGTCTTAATTACTACATATTTGTTTTGTGGAGACTCAAAGGTAGTGATCGGGACCACCAACTTATTTACTATTCAAGGGTAAATTAATATCTTTATGATAAATTAAAAAAGTGACTTTCAACAAGTATTATTTATAATCAATCTATACAAATAAATAAAACTGAAATGTCGGTTTTTAATGTCAAAATAACAGCTTTTTACTAAATACATATAAAAGTATCGAGGGTACTTATAATTTATATATATATATAATAAACACAATTTTTAGAATTTTTGTCTGTTCATTCTGGCTAATCTCTGAAACGGCCAGACCGATTTTGATGGGACTTTCACTGGCAGATAGCTGATGTTATAAAGAGTAACTTAGGCTTTAGTTTAGAAAAGTAATAAGGGTTCCACACAAAAAAAAAATGAAAACCCTACATTAAACGCGAGAGAAGGTGCGGGGAACAGCTAGTATTGAATAAAAAAATTTCTGTTTCTTATGCCTCATAAAAGTCGCAGTTATCTATGAACATGATGACTAACCATTCGGTAAGCTATGTTTTATTATAAGCAAATGTAGCCCTAGTCATGAAGACAGTTATATAATAGTGATAAAAATTTCAATGGTAGAGTGAGGTACCTTTAAGAACTGTGGCGTCCACGGGCGCTAGTGCGAAGGATTCCTCGTCATTTTGTAGCAAAGTGGTGGAGTCCAAAGCTGGTGCGGGAGTTATTGGTCTTGCTACCGCCTCAGCAGCTATTTCAGGTTCATCTACTTCCTGAAAAAAAAAAAGGTTTCCTTTTCAACTAAGATAATTCAATGCAGGTGAAGTGGTTTTTTTTATTTTCAATCATAATGTGATATTTTGAGCATCTTCATAAATATACCGTATTTTTTATTGTGTAGCGGCAGCGTTGGAGAATCTTCTAGCTTATATTATCTTGTTAGTATAGAAGAGGTGAAAGAGGGAAATGAAATAGGACATGAAATGATGCGAGTTTTTGAAAATAACTCCATATTTTAAAAAATAACGGTTGTCAATACGACTGCAAACGAGGGCATTTTATGGGGGATAGTCTCCGCCATAAAAGTGTACAACAGTGGACTTTTGATAGGTCGTATTGAATGAATGTTGATTGTATGTTTTGTCTTTATTAATTCATGTTGTTAAATTAGTTATATCTTATAAACACTCGAGGTTAGCATCTGCGGACGTGAGCCTCAGAAAATTCGCATTTACAGATGTATAAAATTAAAAATAAGGTTAAATTTTAAATATGTTATTTTTAAATCCACCTCGAAAACAGATTGTCTGAGCGTTGTATGGTCATCATTAGAATACACCGTGTGCAGTTGAGTACGTATCAAGTTGCAATTTATGTTAGTTCTCCTGACAGGCAAGAAGTATTAGCGAGTGTATGTGCAGGTGTAGTTACCATGGGCCTGGTGGAGGGCGGGCGCGGCGCGGCGGGCGGCGGCATGAGCTCGGCGCCCGCCTCCAGCGCGCCCGCGCCCTGCGCCTGCACCGGCGACCCGCCCCAGCTGCAACACAAACATAACTTTTTTATAGAACAAAAAGGGGCTAACGGTTAGTCTAGTCTATGACTACCGTCGCCCGTGAACATTCGCAAAAATAGAGGACGCTTTTAAAAAGGTAAAAACCTCCTTTAAATAACAAAAAGAATAATAATCATTTTTTTTTCCAAATTGAAGAGTTCAATATTTTTTTCCTGGATCACTTCATCAAATCTTGACTAAATTTATATGGGACCACCCCTAAGACATTTAACAACAATTATTGTTGAAATTACTATAAGAAATATTTGGGAAGGATTGAGAACCTCCTCTTTTTTTTTAAAGTTAGTAGAAAAGAAGTAGGCATTCTTTTTGAAGTAAAAAAATAATAATATCCCCGAAACTGAGTTTCTTTTCAGGAATGTTTTTCCTGTACGAATTTTCTGTGTAAGAATTTTCTTTAAAAAAACATACGTAGTCTATGGAAGTAAGTGTTACCTGTGCGGCGGCGAAGCCCCGGCGTCATAGTGGTCACCCATTTCCTCGTCAGAATCGTGCGCTTCGCCGGCCGCAGCTTCAGCCTCAGCAGCTCGTTCTCCTGCCGCTTCTATCTCAGCCTAAAAACAGCAATCAACAAGTTTATATTTATTTTTCGGTCTGAGGTTAAAACTATGAATAAATGGTTATAAATATAAATTCTTTATACCATGTTACAATTATTCAAGTCCACTAGTGAGCCATTTGCCTCAATTTGTCTGAAGCAAATTGTCTCACCATATAATGGGGACCTCCACTTTCTACTATGAAACGATGAGATGATTCTACTATGAAACGATGCTCTCAAAAAACTTTTTCCAGTCCACTTGCCACTTTAGCTGACTAATCAAATGGGTGATTGACTAACAAATACTATTGAAGACATAAACTTTAAAGATAATTAACATTCAGATTTTGTTTTAAATAACTTAATTACCAGTTATTGTCATGCATGTTAACATTTTCATATTTTACAGACAACTTCATGAAACCTAAGTATATATATTTAATAACTAACTAAAAAAATATACAATTAAGTAAAATTTATATTGAATATAGCAGAATATATTATGCTATTTAACGGTGGTAGAGCCACGCGGCAGCTTTGCTGTTCACGTATGGGCCGGCTCAAACCGCGGTGGTACCACGACCTCACAGAACACCGGCGTGAAGTGGAAGCTCTGCTTCCGCGTTTCGTCTGGTGAACGCAGGTGGCCGGAGGCCCAACCCCCCCCCCCCCCATTAATCCCAGGAGGGTACCAGCACCCCTGGAGAATCCCTCGCTGAGCATCCACGACCAAGTTCCTCCACTCCTGAGCGTGAATGCTCAGGCTGCCGGGGCAAAAGGAGCAACAAGACCAAGGCGACCTCTGCCAAACCATCCGTAAATTTCTGCAATATCAGGGGACTTAACTCTAACCTAAACGCCGTCCACTACCATCTCGAGACGGCGAAGCCGGCTCTGCTCTTTCTGACCGAGACGCTGGTGTTCTCTCCGGCTGATGTCTCGTATCTCTCCTACCCGGGGTACAAACTGGAACACTCCTTTGTGCCTCGGGCTGGAGTTTGCATTTACGTCAGAGAGTACATATGTTCTCGACGCCTCGGCAGTCTTGAAGTTTCGGACCTCTCCATCATTTGGCTACGCGTAAACAGCGACGACCATCCGCGCGTTTACGGGTGTCTTTATAGGTCCAATAGCGGTAATGCGGAAACAGAAAGACTCTTCGACCACGTACAAATGGCTACAGATTCGTTGCTACAGCAGATCCCCTCCGCAGAGATCGTGATCCTCAGCGGTTTTACGCCCATCACGCCGAATGGCTTGGTTCACGTTTAACTAATCATACGGGGAGATCTGTGCATGATTTTGTCTTGGCATATAGTCTGAAACAACTGGTTACTTCGCCTACGCGAATTCCAGATGTGGAGGATCATGCACCTTCCCTGTTGGACCTTCTGCTGACCTCTCACCCGGACGGAATATCAGATTTCCGTCGATGCTCCTTTAGGCTCCTCGGACCATTGTCTTGTCGAAGTGTGGTGCCACTCACGCCGAAATCGCAGTTGCATTCTGCAGGCTGCCACCGTGTTAGGCACTATAGCTCAGCCGATTGAGATAGGATACGGTCTTTCTTTGCATACTACCCTTGGGGGCGGGTTTGCTTCTCGCCGGACGATCCCAACGTTGTTGCGGATTCTGTCGCTGATGTGGTATTTCAGGGTATGGAACTTTTTATTCCATCCTCTGTGGTGCCCATCGGATGCAAATCTCAGCCATGGTTTGGTCGCTCAGTAGGAGTTCTACTAAGCTTGGACTGACGCATCAACGTCCCGAGATGTAAACAACAGCGCTCTAAAAAAGAAAATTCCGCCTCCAGGTCCTTCAAAAGTCATTGTCAGGGCAAAGTCAAAACACATAGGCAGAATTGGCGAGAAACTAGTTCGCCTTCCTTGTGGAACCCGTGCATTCTGGTCTCTTGCCAAGGCTGTCCAGGGGAATTTCTGTCAGCCATCTCTTCCATCTCTGCACAGGGAGGATGACTCACTGGCCCATGGCAAAAAAAATGGCAAAGGAGAAAGCCGATCTGCTAGGCTCTTTCTTTGCGTACAACTGGACTCTCGATGACGGGGGAGTACGCCGCCGACTATCCCGCGGTGTGAGTGCTCCATGCCGGAAATGCAGTTCACACAGCACTCGGTTCGCAAAGCACTCCTCTGCCTGGACATCCACAAGTCGAGTGGGCCTGACGAAATCCCCCCAATTGTGCTGAGGATGTGTGCTCCTGAGTTGGCACCGGTTTTAACGCGTCATTTCCGGTACTCCTACTCCCTAGGCATAGTCCCAAAATCATGGAAGACTGCTTTCGTCCGCCCGATCCCTAAAAAAAGGCGACCGCTCAGACCCGTCCAACTACGTGATGCACTGGTGATGCTCTCACCGGCCGTGCCAATATTTCTCGGGAAAACGTCTTCGAGTACCGAGACAAACTTGTGTCTGAAGTCGAGTCTTTGCTGAACAGTCAGTCTCGGATTGGGGGCGAATAAATCTAGTCCAGTTTAACCCTCAGAAGACACAAGTTTGTGCGTTAACCGCTAAAAAGAACCCCTTTGTCGTATCTCCTCAGTTTCAAGGCACTCCCCTTGTTGCCTCAGCCAGTATCAGAATCCTCGGCGTCGACATATCGAGTGACGTGCAGTTTCGTGGTCACTTGGAAGAGAAGGCCAAATTGGCCTCTAAAAAGTTTTGCGTGCTCAGCAGAGCGGAACAGTATTCCATGCCGGCACACCGCCTGCAACTTTACAAGGCGCAGGTACGGTCGTACATGGAATACTGTTCAGATCTCTGGCCTGGAGCTTCCCAGTACCAGCTCCTTCCACTTGACCGCATCCAGCGCAGAGCGGCTCGAATCGTCGACGACCGAGTGCTTTCCGATCGGCTCGATTCACTGGCGCTGCAAAGAGATGTTGCATCTCTCCCGTCACCACGTCCCGATACCATCCACACCATCTGGATGTTTGGCGGTCCACCACTGTATGTTTCACAAGGAGTTTTTTCCGCGTACGACCTCTCTGTGGAATAGTTTACCACCGGCGATTTTTCCGGACCGTTACGACCTGGGGACCTTCAAGAAAAGAGCTTACTCCTTTCTAAAGTGCCGGCAACGCACGTGCAAATCCCCTGGTTTTGCGGTTGATTATAGACGGCGGTAGTCACTTAACATCAGGTGAGCCGCATGCTTGTATGCCCTCTCTTCTACAAAAAAAAAATGCTATCTGGATTCGCATCAACGTTACAGTTAATGCCCTGTTGTTGACGACAGATATAAGAGGGTGACTGACCCTATTGGACTCAAAAACAGAAAATTTTACAACAAAAAAAAGTATTGCAACTACCAGAAAGTTATGTCAATTTTTGTAAATCAATCTTACTAAGAATTTTATACTATGTGATTAGTTCTAAAGGTAAGTCAATTAAATATTGTGCCTGGTTTTCTACTACCTTCTTCCATCTGTCTAATATACAGATGTCATTCCAACACATCCACTTTTGGTGTCATAAACTCCAAAAACTGGTACAGTTTTGTAACAATTAAATTTGAAGGAACATTTACTCTCTCTACCAAGTTTTTCACTGATATTTCACAAGGTATACTTATGATTCAATATTTTTAAACCATTGTATAGAAATAATTGAGAACATTTCTGCACACTACAAAAATCGACAAAATTTTCCGGTATCCAGTATGTCATACAGTTACAAATAGCATTTAAGAAATAGTTAAGAAAGTTTATAGAACATTATTGTACCTGTAAGGACTGCGGCTGAGTGGTGGTGCCCGGCAGACCCGCCGCCGCGGCCGCTGAAGTGCCCGCCGTCACGTCACCGAACAGATCGCCTTCGAACAAACCTCCCGCATCTGTGAATAACGTTAAATACCTATAACAATGCAATTTTTTCATGAGGCATGTCTTTGATCACAGCAACTTCAATCATGGGAAGCCTTACAAATTACATTGCTTGCTTGTGTACCAAAAATACGCGGCAGTTCTACATAAGTCAAATGTAACATCAATATGACAAAATTGGAGGAAAGCTAAGAAAGTACCAGAGGCACTTGTACAAATACAAAAAGACTTCAGAACACGATTTTTGGTCAATAAAAGTTGATCAAATAAATATAATAGCTGAAAACAAGCTCGAATTGCAGCAAGAGCTTAAGAGGGGAGAATTTAAGATTATTATCGAATTTTTGGGCGACAGGTGCAAAGTAACCCATGAAGTAAGTAAGGACTAAGATGAAATGCCTCACATCTTTTATTTTTACGTGGTAGAGCAACATAACAGCCAGAGACTTCCTTATTCACTAAGTAACTCATATGCATTTTGATTCTTAATCGAAAATAAATGTAGGTGTCTGTAGGCCACAGCATCGATTTACCATTAGGTGAACTGAGTACTAATTTGTCACTATGACTTGTATAATAATAAAATAAATCTGTAACTACTACAATCATACCATAGTCATATCACCTCTTTACACAGGAGTGCAGTGGCTGGTGCAAGTAACAGAAATAAGTGAGCCAGATGAAATCCTAGACCCTAGATAAAAAAGTAACTCTTGCACCTACAAAACAATTTTTAGAATTTAGCTTAGGCAGTTTTGCACATACACCACACAAATGCACGTTTTACCATCATCTTTTACGTTTTATAGTATTATAAATTTTAAAGGAATCAGAACCGCACTAACGTCCGAAGTCGGGAACTTCAGCGATAGTGGCGCCGAAGCCATCGTCCATGTGCTGCGGCGCGGCTTCAAGACGCGGTGCTTCGCGCGGCTCGCTGGGCCCCGCCTCCTTGCCAGTCAACTCCAATGAAGACCCCTCCGCAAACAGCAGGTTACTCTAAAAATTAAAAGAACATTATAATTGGTGCACAGAAGCCATAGAATAGATATCGAGATACCCTTAATTATTTTAGACTTAAAGTCTCTTGTCTCATAGACACATTAACAGACAATCACACACATACACACACATGGACGGATGAACTCATGCATGCTAGCATACATCTATTTTCCAACAACTTTTGTATTAAGTCATCCCTTATTATGTTGTGGAAGAAATGGCTTAACCAACACTCCTGGCAGGCACCTTTGGTGGTGATGCTAGATAATTTATTATGGTTATGTTTTAAAAAAATAAGAGAAAAATTTACCTGCTCCAAAGCCCCTTCAGTGCCAATAGCTTCTCTCATTATATCGGGATGTTCAGTGTCAAACCCCATGTCACCAAAGCCATCATCATGTGTGACCAGGTTTAGGGAACCATAATCCTCCCTCATTGTTATCTCTTCAGCTCTTGATTGGTTCAATGAGAACTGTGCCTCAATATCCACTTCACTAAACAACAGGGAAAAAAGTAGTGGTATTTAATAACTATAAGCCATCAGTAAAAAGTATTTGTAATGTGTGAATTAAATTATTAAAGGAGGATGGCCAAATCATACCAGACAACGAAACAATAACATCCCAATATGAAATATTTACGTAAAATACCCTTATTGTTTAAGGCCTTAAAACACAAAAGAAATACCTCTCTAAATAGCCACAAAAAAAGTTATCCATTTATTTCTGTTTTTGTAACTGTTCAAAATTATTTCGAATAATGGTTTCAGAACGCACCTAATGACCCATTTCGTGTATGAAGACTTGGTATTCAAAGACCAATTATTCGCGTTTTTATGAACAGTTGTTAATTTTAATTCAATTAAATTAGTATGTAGACATCAAATCAACTACTATGCTGATTTATTATGTACTGGATTCTTGTCATAAAAATAATTATGTAGGTCATAGTAAGCTAAACGTTTTGTTCAATTACTTAATTGTCTTATTTCCTTCTGTTGTTTTGACCTCGGTATTGTTTTACGGACTGATTTTTTCACATCTTGGATAATTGTCAGAAACATCATGCAAACACAACAAAGACAACTAGGTGATACACTACGCGGCCATCTCGTTTTTGAGCTTGATACCAGAGTAATTTCTAAGATCTGCGAGTGGAATTCTTCCATAATAGTACGTGTTTACATACCTATTTATTTTATTACACTAACATAATACATCATAATACAACTCTAATCAATCATACAACTCTAATTCTTATTTTAGATCACTGAAGAAGATTACGTATGTGATGCTTGTCAGCAATTGGCAATACAGAATGACAACTCCGGGTTACCTATTGAACCTGGTGCCTCATCTTCCCGTGGCCACAAGCATGTTTGCATACTTTGTGGAAGTTCCCTGAGGAATCGTAAAAGTGACCTTATTGTGAGAGAGAATCCACCTCAGTTGCAACAAGCAATATATGTGTTGGCAACTTTACTACTGGCAACACCGGTCCGCCCCTCTTCGTGAGCAACCTAAGAGAAGTGGGAAGGGAAATGTTATAAAATAGGGTGCATCGCGATTATAAGAGGTTCTGTTCTGATAACACGAGTTAGTCTCAGTGTAATTAAGTGTCGTGAATACAAAATCTGTAATATTAAGTGATCTGTACAAATATTAATTGAATAAATAGATTGTGTCGTCAGTAAACATTATCTACGTTAAAATTCTTTCTTTGTGTTAATACATGCAGAGCTTGTATCTTTTTTTGTTATGTCTTGGTATCAATGTTATAGTGAATTTATCACTGCCATTTTATATTGTTTTGTAAAAATGTTTCTATTTGCTCGGGTTTAATAATAATGAGCCAAAACATTTATGTATATTAAGACAAGGCTGTATGGTTGTTTCAGGCAACTTCAATAGACCATGTTTGTCATCCCTGTTGGCTGAGACTTGAGAGTTGCAAAACATAATATGCAGCAAAACATTGAGCAGCAGACAGAGCTGAAGCAGGAGCCAAAGTTCCAACCCCAAGAACCTCAAAGCCCTTCAAATACTGACCAGCAAGATGATGAAGTACCTAGGATGATTAAATTGCCGCAGTATAGACGAGATTTATACTTGCTAATAAATAAACAAAGGGCCCGCACTGCACCTGTCTGCTGTGTTATTTTTAAGAAAGGACTTATAAAATGCCGACGATTTTTATAATAATAAATGCAGTGATATACATATGATGTTTGGGATTTATAGGACAGATATAGGGTGAACTTTGAGATTGGGTGATAAATAGTTGTTGCATGGTTCCACCACACATTTTTATTTAGCAAACGCTGCAACATACTTTAAGCTGTGCATTGCGTGTATGAAGTTATATTATTTGCCCTAGGAACATATCAGATTCAACAGGCAAGTTCCTATTATAGTGAACATGTCAGGTTTCACAGAGGGTATCAAATCGAAGGACAGTTGGGTGATGTGCACATGACGCTTATGTGGTATCTTGGGTGGACCAGGCATCAGCCGACAATATCGCCAGTGCCAGCATCGCTCCTTGATGTTGTAGTTGTAAGAGGATGATGAATAAAAAGTAATTTTGTCTAGCCTACTTATTTCATTAAAGTACTCCTAAATTCTAACATTACTCTTCATTTACTCCCGTGACCTACCATTACTCAATTTTTCAATACATATGCAACTTTAGTATTGAAGACTGGAAGACAGTAGGTATCTAGCGACTAACTCTTTAGCTAGAATTGAAGGGGTCAAACTACAAAAAAGCCTTGAAATATTTCAGACAACTTCACGTGTGATAATAATTGCGCCATCCCTGTTTTTTACACTACATACTGTGCAAGCTAGTGGAATATATGTAGGTGTAGTTTTTATTGAATTATCGGTCATAATCTGTCGTCGAAATGGTCAACTTCACGTGACGGTTTGACAGACGGCCCTAGGGTGCGCTTTGAGAGATGTTCTATTATTGGGTAATAAAATTATTTTAGTGAAATCTAAAATGGAAACGAGATCGCTAATTACCCTCCTCACTTATCGCCAACTATACTTTTAGGCGTCGCAGTCGGATAAAGCGTCCAAGCAAGGTTTTTCATAAAAAATCAAAATGTACAATAAATTACCTTTAGAAATAACAAGCCTTTCCGGGTTTAATACCCGTTTCGGCAAGTGACAAAAACATACTTTTTGAATCACGCTTTCTATAATATAGAAGAATTATGAAATGTTTATTTTCTAACTTGCTTGACATGTAAAATAATGTAAATATGTGTATGTATTTTAATTTGTAATTTTAATAATCTAATGTAATCTTATATCATTTGAATTGATTGTAATTTTGACATACCAATGTTATATTTTACGAAATGGCCAATAAACAAAAAAGAAGTAAAAGGTATTTGTTGATTCTGCCTTAAAAATATTGTTGACGTTAGTATAAAAAATCGTGGCTATTTAGATATTATTTTTAAACATGATGGTGTTTACAACATAAAATCAAACCAATCTAACTATAGTTTGTTCCGGGACATGAAAAAAAAGTCAAGTCCAGCTCCTATAGAAATTTGGCCATCCTTACTTAACTAACTTACTGGGTCAAAAAAGCCGTTGTTTGAGAATACTTACTACAATATGTAAGTATTGTATGTCAGTTTTACTTTTTCAGAATTATTTAGAGAACACTGTATGTAGTTTATAGAGTTTTCTACTAACTACTAACACAGTTTTAGAAAACATGTGTTAACTAGAAAACTTGATAATTAATTTCTTTGATAAGCTACATGCCACATACCCTCTATTAGATTGACCAAATTTCTTAAACTCAACTTTAAATGAACATAAAATAAAATAAATCTATAATGAACTTACTTGAGTTCAGGCATAGCTGTGTCAAAGTCATGAAAGACCTCTGGCAATGTAATGGCATTCATAGCAGCCTCTCTATGTTCTTCAGGCAAATCCACCATACCAGGCCTGAAGGCCATCTAGAATACAAATTATAATTATATGAACTAAAATTTAAATAAACTAAAGGTAATGTACTTAACATTGTTCACATCTTGATTGACACAACAACTATATGTATAGATCATATTTTTTTAATGCTACTCTATGCTCTTAGAGCCCTGAGACAGTATGAATAACTTATTTTATTTTGGTCAGTTTTGCTCAAAGCAACAGCCCTTACTAGTCAAAAATGTTGAGGCTCGCCTTTATAATAATCAAAACATCTCTGCACAATCTCACTGAATGTGGATCCTTAATTTATTTACTTCAGTTATACTTTTCAGTCCACCTCAAGCCTAAGCAATTACTGTAAAATAATAATTATAATAAATTTTTGTAAATAATAATGTCTTACTGCTTGGGGAGGTACTTACAAAACTTATATTTTGCGCATTGAAAGATCTCAAAGAGCTGTGCTCAAAGTTATGCTTTCTAAACTTTAAAGTTTCCCACAAGTAATTTGTTCTCTGAATAGCTATTTATTTTAAAATCTGTACTTAAAACACATAAGTACAATAACTGTAACTTAAATTTATTTCAAAAATTAAGAAAAGATCAAATTGTACTACTAGATATTTTACTCATTCTATGCTCAAAGACAAATAAACATTTTGGGACATTACCTTTATAAAAAAAATTAGCAAAATTATAACAATTTATACGCAAACACGTTTTAAATGTAAGCAAGCTCTAAGTTTTTAATGCCTTTATCTTATAAGGAAACTAAATTTTTTTTAAATATAGATTGGTAAAATGCAGTGTTAAGCAAAATAACAACACAAACTCACTCCTTTCACACACATATACGCAATTATACATAAACACACACATATACTACACACTAGCATCTACCTATTAATTTTACACTTAGTCTGAACTTATATCGGTTAGGATTAATAAATCACCAATATTAAATGTATATTTTACATATTATATTTTGTTCTTAGAAAATGTAATATTAACTGACTTACTACTCACTATGTTTCAATTATTTGTATGTGGAATATAGAATAAATTTTTATATATAAATATTGCAAATGTTTACTATAATAAAATTTGAATATTAATATAAGTATGTGACACATTTATAGAATATCTCTTGTGCCTTGCTCTTGTACCACACAAACTAACCATTTAGCCATAATATTATTGAGCCATTTGTAGAATTAGTACCTAACGAATTATTTTACTTCTACTCACTTTAATGTTGCTAAAAATAATAAATTTAAACTCTAACATTCTCAGTTATAGATAAACTCAATTGTTTATTTAGATGCTAAGAGGCCTCTGATATACAATACTTCATACTCTGTATCAGTAGTAATATAACCCACCAGTCTAGACTCTCTTAGGGAAGATTTGCTGTAATTACAACATTTAACAAATGTTCTAATGACGGCAAATCTAAGGTTTGCATTAGCAATTCTTGCACCTTTAAAGCTGCTTCTTGAGCTGAGGTGTCTACTCGGGAATAATGATGTGACAAGTCTATTATAAACAACATTGTTAAAGTTCCAGTCAATAAACAGAAACAGGTACTTCACCAAGTAGTAGTAAGAAGCTTTTTAAAAAAAGGCCATAATGTCTAGGATTTTTCATATAAATAGAAGGCTCTTTTGACAAGATAAATTTTTCCAGTATAGAAGCTGCACTCAGTAGAGACCAAGTTGAACCAGCTCTAATATACTGCATGGTGCATAATATACTAAGCTACTAGTGAAAGGGTACCTGTTAGAACGTTTTAGATCACCTCTCCTTCGGAACATGGTAATAAATAATGACCACATCAGTATATATTTCATTTGCGAATGAGGTACTTTATAAAATCTCAATCATATCATGGGATATACAAACAACCTTCCTCAAAACTCGTAAATCTTTAAGGCAAAAGTATGATACCTCACACTGGCACTATTAATAAAATATACAACAACATTCTTATCTCACATTCCGATCTTGATGTTTAATTCTTAATTTTGTTAAAAATTAGCAGTGAAATTTTTTTTATAGGAGAGGGAGCAAAAGAGCATACGGCTCACCTGATGGTAAGTGATTACCATCGCCCATGATACAACTGCATCACCAGGGTAATTGCAGATGTGTTGCCGGCCTTTTAAAAAGCAGTAGGCTCTTTTCTTGAAGGTCGCTAAGTCATATCGGTCCGAAAAAATTGAACTCTCACCCTGATTTCTATTAATTGGTTTCTCATCTCTACCTGATCAAGGCCTGTATTTTTTAGTTTTTCTGCATAAACTAGTTATTTTGCATCTATGAATAATATTTATGCCCTACCTAAATGGTGGAAGACACTGAAGGCTGTAACACATTTTATAATAGTATGGCCGTTAACGCCAACTTAATTTTGTAATTTAAAATGGATATAATACATAAGTGTAACCTGTCAATTGAGAGTCAAATAAATTATTATTATATTGTATGATATAAACATTATACAGTCACTTTTTAGATCAATTGTATTCTAGTTAATGAATCCAAATTTTTTTACAGACAAATGCACACACACAGTCTACTTGATGGTAAGTGAATGCTGTGGCCAATCTACGTATGTGGACATGGACATCTACATCCATCCCCACTCAAAATGAAAATGCAGATGTGTTGTCACCCCTGAGGATTAAGATGAAATACCTCGTGCCAGTTAAAAAGGTCTCTGGTTGTCAACATTCACCATACGAAACACAGCAGCATAAAGCTGTTATTTTATGATGGTATTCTGTGACAGCATGGTCCTTCTCTAGTCGAGCCCATTCATGCTATAACCACAATATAGCTGTAGGAATTTAAAAAGTTTTATAATTATGATTTTGTAAATGTTTATAAGGAATTCTTTGGATCAGATCAGATGATATTTGCAATCATACTAAAACAATCTTACCTTAATCTTAACAAAAGCCTCATTACAATCTTGGAGTAAATACTTCGCTTTCCTTGAATAGATCCTCACTACACCAAGCAACAGATGGCCTGAAGTTCGTAAAGCCATTTTCACCTTGGGTTTAAGTATTCCATCAACCGACTTCTCAATATTCGTTTCAAAAACATGAGCTTTTGTTAATTTTTTGTCCCAGTGTGCGGCCAGCCAAATCTTGGCCAAAGGGCCCTTTTTGGCCAGCACAAAGTGTGCATAAAACATTTTTATATATCACAGGATCTAATCCGTTACATTAACGTCACCCTGAAAAAACATTGCAACATCAATTAAAAATAATGCAGTAGTAAATTTTCATTGTTATGTTTTATTTACTTTAAATTCATAAAAAGAATAAAATCGTTAGTGACTGAACAATTTGGCGCCTATTCTGTAAAGTAACAGAACAAGACGTATACGTAGACACTTTAATTCAGGTAAGTTAATATTTGGTAAAAAGTTATCTACACAATATCCGTACACAAAAAAGCTTATTGAATAGGATTATACCTAAATAATATAAAATGAATTATAAAAATCGCCTTTCTCACACAACGTGAACATGACAACAATTACGCTTTCAAGATGGCGGCCGCTATATTTTTTTTGCATAACCGTTCGGTAGATGCGTTCCGAAACAAGCTACTACCAGCCACCAGGGTAAATGTATTCCATAGAGTAGAGTAATATATACAGAAATGTATTCTGTGGGTCTGTGGCTACCACAAGCTACTGACAGTTCAGTGCAGTAAAACTATAAATGATATTATTCTATAATGTTATGTATAGTCCCACAAGGATCATTTGCCACTTGCATGACATTGACATGAGGGCGTGGGTGTTCACTAACGGTTACCAGCTAAAAAAAATCCTTTGTTTTATGGAATTCGTCTTAATTATGGAGTATGGGGCTTGGCAGTATCCCAACTAATATTATAAATGCGAAAGTGAGTTTGCTTGTTTGTTTGTTACGCTTTCAAGCCCTATCTACTGAACCGATCATCATGAAATTTTGCATACACGTTGGGAATGATGTTATGGCGAAAGCTAGTTGGATTATATAACTAGGTTGTAAAATGGGTTTTGCAGGCTCAGGCTTACCATAAGGAAGGCATTATGCTTAGTTGCTACCTTAGTAGTATAAATTAAAAGAAGGAAATATCTGGATGACAGAATTTATAACATGAAAACTACAATGCAATAGTAAACGAAATAAAAAACAATATTTCAAATTTTTTTACTACAATTATGTTCTGCATGAACTATGGCGAGAGGTTCAATGCTATTAAATTCTTCATCACTTTCATCTTGAGAATCATCATCACTGCTTTCTTCACTCTCAGAGCATGAAACGATGAAAGGTGCATCCAAATATCCAACTTTACTTCTGGATTCTTCTTCAAGTTTCTTGACGTGGACACAATGATTGCACCATTCTTCGACGGGAATGAAATTAAAAGCTTCCTGTACCATTTATGGCATTTGATTGGCTGGGTTGCCAATATTTACCTCAGCTACTTTGCGTTTCATTGATGCCCAGATCATTTCAATAGGATTGAGGTCACAAATTTATGAAGTCAATTTACTAGTAGATTTAGTATTTAAGTCATGATTACCTTGTGACCCAGTCCTTTTAAAATAGCATCAACAGCATACACTGGTTCGGGCTTATATCTATTGACAATTGCCAACAATTGTGGTCTTAGAAGAATACCTTCTGAATATTCAATATTGTTATTTTGTAACCACTCAATTATTTCTGGTTTTCTGGTAGTTGTGTTTGGGGGTTTGTTGATGCGTGTGTTGTGATATGGAGCGTTGTCCATTATAATTAAACTGGGTTTTGTCAAATTGGGAGCTAACTTTTCTGCAACCCATTTTTTAAAATTTGTGTGATTCATATCATCATGGTAATCACCACTTTTTGTTTGTGACTTGAACGCCAAACATGCATTCTCTACAAAACCTTCATTACCTCCGGCATGGACAATAATAAATCTTTGTCCTTTGGAGACAGGCTCTAATACTCCATCTGAAATCAATCGTTTGTACATTAACAAATGCAAATAACACTACTACTACTATTACTACTTAACTAGACTATAAATATTATGAGATAGTTAACTAAACAATACCTTCATCATCATCCTGCCAACATTTACCAGCTGTATGACCGGAGTGAATATATGTCTCATCTAAGTAAACAACTGGTAATTTTTCTGTCTCGTCATTACGCTTTATAGTCTGAAATAAAATAATTCTATGTTACTCATGAATAAGTGTGTCACTTTAATTTAAAATACATTATGAATAGAAAATAAATGTACCCACCTGAAGATAAAGAGCGCGCCAAGCAGTTATATCGTTAAGTTCCATCAGTACTTTTCTATTGCTTTTAGCTTTTTTATATCGAAAACCAATCTTTTTTATGTGCTTTCTGAGAATTCCTCTACTGCCAGTGAACCCAATCACTTCTTTAAGTAGACGAAGTAACTTATTCACTGTTGGTATTTCTTTTTTACAATAATAAAACTCATGGATCTTTCGTCTAAGAACACCAATATCAAAATTTTCCATAACAATTGTATCCTTCCTTGTTTTTCTTTTTTCCCCGGTGTTACTATTTTACTTGACGATTCTTCAGCTAATTTCCCTTCATTTGTAATTCTTGCAACTGTTCGTAAAGATATACCTGAAATCGTATTTATTTTTATCAATTTGAAGGAGAAAATATATCTCATAATATGCCTACAAAATATGACCACTATCCTTGGTAAATAAAACGAGCAAACTAAGGATACTATGTATGGCATCACTTACCTGTAGCAGCTGCAACGCGCTCATTTACTCTTTCAAATGGAATAACAGGGAGTCTAGATTGCTTTTTCTTCATAAAAAAATCTCTTCACATTTAGCACCACCTCTCTAGTACCACTTCTTATCAATTTCAGCATATTTTGAGATTTATAAACGGCACTAAAAGCAATAAATAACGGTATACAACAACGACTTGAGCCGGCTGTCTAAACTGACGTTTTACAAGATGGCGGCAATGACGGCGTTTAGTTCCGATTATAGCCACGTGTCAAAAGATCCATGCAGCACTGTAAATATTATTGTTCATAGACTAGCATAATACAAGAAAATCTATGTCAAAATTTGTTTAGTTATCCTACGATATTTTTTTAAAGAGCAGTGTGTCTACTGATGCATTCTGCCAAGTTAAGGGTAATACCCTTAAGGAAGGAATAAAATGTTGAATATTAGAGAACGTTCAACATTTTTTAAGTGTCTATATAAATATGTTATTTAACTTGGCCATTTGATGTAATTTTTTTTTTAATTATATAATTTAAATGAATATTTAACATAGACGATATTACAGATTCAAAATTACGTGCAACTAAATAAAAATCATTGCTGACCGACATGCCACCGCCGCGGCCTCATACGGTGTCAGCACATAAAAACTGGCATTTTGAAGAGTTGTTGCTCAAAGGGCAAATGTAACAAGACAATGGAAGAATTAATCTTCCAGTTAATTCCTTGCAGTTTAGAAAATGACCTTCAGGAATTACTAGATAAAGCTTAATCACAATATAACTTTTTTTTTTAGAAGAGGGGGCAAACGAGCATGCGGCTCACCTGATGTTAATCATCAACCGCAACACCAGGGGAATTGCAGGTGCGTTGCCGGCCCTTTAGAAAGGAGTAAGCTCTTTTACAGAGAGAAATTAAACTACTCCACAGAGAGGTTGTACGCGGAAGAAAACTCCTTTTGAAACGTACAGTGGTGGACCGCCAAGCATCCAGGTGCATCCAGGTGGTAAGGATGGTATCGGGACATTTGCCGCGTAGTGCGTTCACGAAATTTGGTGGCTGGGATTAATCCGAACAATTCCTCAGAGCACTTCCCGTGGTATATGCAAAAGAAAATGCAAAGAGATGCAACATCTCTTGGCAGCGCCAGCGATTCGAGCCGATCGGAAAACACACGGTCGTTGACGATTCGAGCCGCTCTGCGCTGGATGCGGTCAAGTGGAATGAGCTGGTACTGGGGAGCCCCAGCCCAGAGATGGGAACAGTATTCCATGTGCGGCCGAACCTGCGCCTTGTAAAGTTGCAGGCGGTGAGCCGGCATTAAATATTGTCCCGCTCTGCTGAGCACGCCAAGCTTTTTAGAGGCCAATTTGGCCTTCTCTTCCAAGTGACCACGAAACTACACGTCACTCGATATGTCGTCGCCGAGGATTCCGATACTGGCTGAGACAAAAAGAGGAGTGCCTTGAAACAGAGAAGATACGATAAAGGGGTTCTTTTTAGCGATTAACGCGCAAACTCGTGTCTTCTTAAACTGGACTATATTTAGTCGCCCCCAATCCGAGACTCTGTTCAGCAAAGACTCGACTTCAGACACAAGTTTGTCCCGGTACTCGGAGACGTTTTCCCGAGAGATATTGGCATGGCCGGTGTACAGAGCATCACCAGTGCTGTCATCTGCATAGCAATGAATGTTACGGGTTTGCAACACATCATTGATATGCAAAAGAAACAGCGTTGGCGACAGCAAGCAGCCTTGTGGAACACCAGCATTAATAGGCTTGTAATCGGAGCTTGCACCGTCAACAACGACCTTGATGCTCCGATCTTCAAGAAAGCTGGTGATCCAATCGGCACAATTTCTCGGGAAGCCCATAGGAAGGGAGCTTCGAAAGAAGCGCTTTGTGCCAAACCCGATCGAAGGCCTTCGCAATGTCCAAACTAACGGCCAATGCCTCCCCCTTGGACTCTACTGCCTCCGACCTCTGTGAGTTAGGTAGACTAGAAGATCACCAGTTGATCGACCACGGCGAGAACCGTATTGGCGATCACTAATCAGCTGGTGATCCTCAAGGTACCTCATGAGCTGGCAGTTAACAATAGACTCCATTGTTTTGGAGAACAAGGAGGTGATGGCGATAGGCCGGTAGTTGGACGGGTCTGAGCAGTCGCCTTTTTTAGGGATCGGGTGGACGAAAGCCGTCTTCCATGATTTTGGGACTACGCTTAGGGAGTAGGAGTACCGGAAAAGACGCGTTAAAACCGGTGCGAACTCTGGAGCACACGTCCTCAACACAATTGGGGGGATTCCGTCAGGCTCACTCGACTTGTGGATGTCCAGGAAGAGGAGTACCTTGCGAACCAAGCGCTGTGTGAACTGCACTTCCGGCATGGAGCACTCACACCGCGGGATAGTCAGCGGCGTACTCCTCCCGTCATCGAGAGTCGAGTTGGACGCAAAGAAAGAGCTCAGCAGATCGGCCTTCTTCTTTGCGGTATGAGCCAATGAGTCGTCCTCCCTGTGCAGAGATGGAAGAGATGGCTGACAGTAATTCCCCTGGACAGCCTTGGCGAAAGACCAGAATGCACGAGTTCCAGAATGAAGGCGAACTAGTTTCTCGCCAATTCTGCCTATGTGCTCTGACTTTGCCTTGGCAATGACTTTTGAAGTACCTAGAGGCGAAATTATACTTCTTTTTTAGAGCGCTGGTGTTTACATCCCGGCACGTTGATGCGTCAGCCCAGGCTTGGTAGCACTCCTGCATATAGCATGATGCTATTTTACAGGAGCGACCAAACCATGGCTGAGATTTGCATCCGATGAGCACCACAGAGGAAGGAATAAAAAGTTCCATACCCTGAAATACCACATCAGCGACAGAATCCGGAACAACGTTGGGATCGTCCGGCGAGAAGCAAACCCGCCCCAAAGGGTAGTATGCAAAGAAAGACCGCATCCTATCCCAATCGGCTGACCTATAGTGCCAAACACGGCGGCAGCCTGCAGAATGCAACTGCGATTTCAGCGTGAGTGGCACCACACTCCGGATAAGACAATGGTCCGAGGAGCCTAAAGGGGCATCGACGGAAATCTGATATCCGTCCGGGTGAGAGGTCAGCAGAAGGTCCAACAGGGAAGGTGCATGATCCTCCACATCTGGAATCCGCGTAGGCGAAGTAACAAGTTGTGTCACATCATATGCCAAGCCATTCGGCGTGATGGGCGTTAATGTCGCCGAGGATCACGATCTCTGCGGAGGGGATTTGTTGTAGCAACGAATCTGTAGCCATTTGGGCGTGGTCGAAGAGTCGGTCTGTTTCGGCATTACCACTATGGGACCTATAGAGGCACCCGTAGACGTGCGGATGGTCTAGATGGATAGTCGCTGTCTACGTGTAGCCAAAGGATGGACAGGTCCAAACCTTCAAGACTGCCGAGGCATCGAGAACAGATGTCCTCTCTGACGTAAACGCAAACTCCAGCCCGAGGCACAAAGGAGTGTTCCAGTTTGTACCCCGGGTAGGAGAGATACGAGACATCAGCCGGATAGTACACCTGCGTCTCGGTCAGAAAGAGCAGAGCCGGCCTCGCCGTCTCGAGATGGTATTGGACGGCGTTTATTTATTTATTTAACTTCATATACACATTAGATGTATATAGGCGGACTTAATGCCTGAGGCATTATCTACCAGTCTACCTTAGAGTAGTGCAGAGATAAAAGAGGTAGGTGTAATAAGAAGTATGTACAATACATATATACATATACATATATACACATATATAAACTCATACATATATAAGCGTATAAATATATACATATATATACATACATACATACATACACACACATATATATTAAATATAATATTAAATACTGCTAACTACGAACGCTAAGTTGATTCTGCCATTTTATTGACGAGCATTTCTCGCACTTTAGACTTGAACGTAATCCGGTTTTCGGCACTCCTGATTTCGGAAGGCAGAGCGTTCCAAAGAAGAACAGATTGAACAAAGAACGATGATTGAACAAAGTTAGTACTAAAAGGGGGGCACTGAAGCAAAAGGTTATTACTAGAACGGAGAACTCTATCATGATTGGAGCTAAGATATTGAAAATGAGGAGTTAAATAAGATGGAGGATTAGGAGACATCAAGATAGAGTAAAGAGTAATGAGTGCACGTAGACTACGGCGCTGACGAATGGGTAACCAGTTGAGTTGAGAGCGATAAGTAGACACATGATCATACTTTCGAAGATTAAAAATGAATCGAATGCTAAATTACAACTAAAGATTAAAGAATGTATTAAGAAGACGGTCATATTTGTTCAAGAGTTCTGCATTCAGGTCAAAATAACACACATCACCATAGTCAAAAATGGGAAAAATTAAGGTCTGCACAATAATCGTCTTGGTCCTGGACGGGAGAAAGTTCTTCAGGCGGTAGAGAGAACGCAAAATACCTGTCACTTTCTGACAAACATTTGACACTTGAGTTTGCCAGCTCAAGGTGGAGTCAATGTGCAATCCAAGGTCTTTCACGGAATTACTCAGTTCTAAAATAAAACCGCTAAAAATGATCGGTGGTAAAGCTGTGGGATCCAGTTTCTTTATCATCCGTTGGCTACCTATTATTATAGCCTGACATTTGGATGGGTTAACTTTAAGACCAAACTTATCAGACCAGTTCTTTATATACTCTAGGTCCCTATTAAGAGACTCAATTGCTGTAGATATACAGTCGACCTTCGCGTGTGAGTACAACTGCAAGTCATCAGCATACAAATGATACGCACACTGAAGATTTGGGGTAATGAGATTTATAAATATTGAAAATAACAGTGGAGATAGAATACCGCCTTAAGGAACACCAGCATGCAAGTCACACCAACTTGATGAGGACTCGTCAATGCGAACTGACTGCTGGCGGCCTCGAATATAAGATGAGAACCACTCCAAAGCCTCAGATGAGATCATAGAAAGTGAAAGGATTGATAATAGGATGTCGTGACTGATGGCATTAAAGGCGTTAGAGAAGTCAACCAAAACCAGTACTGTGACTTTAGTTTCCTCCATGCCTGCCCTAATGTCACCAGTGACTTTGAGGAGCGCGGAAACAGTGCTATGACCCGGCCTGAAACCAGACTGTAATGAGCTTAACAGGTTATTCGAGAAGATAAAATGTGATAGCTGTTTGTGTACACAAGCCTCTAGCGCCTTTGATAAAAAGGGAAGAATGGATATAGGTCGGAAGTGATTAGGTAAAGAAGGATTAGAAATTTTTGGGAGAGGTATAATGTAAGCGTTTAGGTTAGAGTGAAGTCCCCTGATATTGCAGAAATTCACGGATAGCGTGGCAGGGGTGGCCTTGGTCTTGTTGCTCCATTTGCCCCGAACAATTGTAGTCTTGAGCGGAATTTCGAACCCCCCAGAATACGCGGGGCATCCTGAGCACCAACGCTCAGGAGTGGAGAAGCATGGTCGTGGATGCTCAGTGAGGGATTCTCCAGTGGTGCTGGTACCCTCCTAGGGTAGTCTATCATCGTTTAATTTCGCTAACATGTTGAAGGGAGGGGGGATTTGGGCCTCCGGCCACCTTCACTCACCAGACGAAACGCGGAAGCAGAGCTTCCACTTCACGCCGCTATTCTGTGAGGTCGTGGTACCACCCCGGTTTGAGCCGACCCATACGTGCAACAGCAAAGCTGCCGCGTGGCTCTACCACTATTGAAACTATCATCATTATCAGTGAATATAGACAAATCACTATGTCACACATTCAATGTTGCAGGCGTTGAGTGTTTTTCACATGAACAGCTATATGTAATCCTATATGCAATCCCTGTCGCGAGACATTTTCAGACAAAATCTGTTTGTATGTGGTGGACTATATATCACGATAATACAACAGGTTCTAAGCCCTAAATAAACCGATCGAACAATGCTTTTTTAAACATAGATGACAGCAAGTGTAAATTGAACCCGTGCCAAGCTGGGTCGGGTTGCTAATAATATTATAAATGGGAAAGTGTGTTTGCTTGTTGTCCTTCTCACGTCAAAAGTTCTGTATGGATGAAATTTTGCATACGAATAGGTCTAGGTAGGAAAACTAGGATATCTTCATCGCGGTAAAAGGATCCTGAAGGATAATTTTCAATATTGGTTCTTACAAAAGGAATGAAGTCACGGGCGGAAGCTGGTAAAGTAAACAATGACGAAGTAGAATAACGAAAATAGTAGAACGACGAAATACAAAGTAAGACTGCGTACAAGTTAAGGCTAGTACCTAAATGGCTTAGCCAACCATGATGAGTTAGTGAAGTGTTTTAGCAAAGTGGTAAACGAAGTGTTTAAAAATACGTTATTTTTGTTTATCTAGAAGATTTGCTTTGAATTTGTTTTGTTGTTGTAAGGCACGTCTTAAGAAGAAAACACGTACGTCAAAAAGGGAGAAAAAATTGTCTCGTCGGACAGTTTTCTCTCCCTTTTTTAGTAGACGTTCCTGTCTTCAAAAAGGGAGAGAAAACTGTCTGTAGCAACTACAGAGGCATCTCAGTCCTCCCCGCTGCCTATAAGGTGCTTTCAGGGGTACTGTAAAAGCGCCTGAATGTATATGCTGAGGAGATACTCGGGGAATACCAATGTGGATTTAGACCAAACTGATCAACTAACTAAAACGTACTACCCATATTCCATTCTACTGGCATCTTTTCTTCATTCCAGACTTGCAACACCAACATATGATACGCATATGATCCGTCAATTTATTACCAAATCCGTTCAGTAGTTCTGCAGTAATGGAATCTAGACCTGGAGATTTATTATTTATTAAACTGCGGAGGGCTTCCTGAACATCTATAATTGTGGGAGCTGGTAGATTTTCTTCTACGTAAAAATACGTTTGAGCATCTGTGGTTACGATATGGTTGTTAATATTTTGTAGTTCTTCAAAATATTGACGCCATAGCTTGATAACGTCGGTTTTTTCTGTTAGGATGGTTCCAGACTTTTCTCGAAAAGAGCCCAGAACGGGGCTGATAACCTTTACGGTATCAAGTAAAAGTATCTACTATAATTCTTTTCTCGCATGGTTTCCATATTTTTAATGATGTTTTTATCAGTGTCTCTTTTTTTCCTGCTAGCCATCTTGTTACATTTAGTTCTTTCTGCTCTGTATGTCTCCTTATTTTCGTCTATGTTATTTTGAAGATATTTTAGCCACGCTTCGTTGTTTTTGTTTATAGCTTCTCTATATTCTTCATCAAACCAACCTTCGTCTTTCTTAATTTTTATCTCACCTATTACACACGTAGCCGCATCAATTATTGCTGTTTTTATGCTATTCCAGTTTTCTTCAATGTTTTCTGATGGGGGGTTGCTATTAAGGTTTTTTGCCATCTCTTGTTTATATAAACTTAGTTTTAACGGATTTTGCAGTTTTTCTGTGTCCCATTTTACACGTTTCTCACCTGGAGCGTTCTTGATTCTCGACGTTTTATTCTTTAAAGATGCTATTACGAGAAAGTTGTCGGAGTCACAGTTAGCCCCTCTGAACACTCTAACGTTTTCTACATTCGTGAGACGCCGCTTGTTTATCAAAATATGGTCTATTTGGTTCCATTGCGACTTGCCGGGGACTTTCCAGATCCCTTTATGCACATTTTTGTGAGGGAAATTGGTGTCGCAAATTAAGAGATTATTAGCTGCGGTGAAGTTACACAGTCTTTCTCCATTGTCGCTCGTCTCGTCATGTAGAGATTTTTTACCTATTACGTCCTCTTTTCCTACTTTTGCATTAAAATCACCTAATAAAAATAAGGTATCATGTTTAGGTACAGCTTCGCATAGTTTCTGCAAACTCATAAAAGCTCTCCATGGATTCCTCAAGTGAATCTTCAGTTGGAGAATAAATACAGATATATATATATTGTATATTATATAGCTTTCCCTTGACTCGTATCTTACAGAGCCTTTAGTTTACTGGTTCGAACCCTTGTAGACAGTTCTACAGTTTCCTGCTGACCATGTAAATTCGCGGCCAATCTCGTTCATCTTTCCGACTTGTAACGTACTCTGTATATTCCAAGTACCAATTCGCAGGCAAAACCATTTATCCTTTTTAATTCTTCGGTGTCGTCGGGTTAAAAGCGGTCCGGTATTTTCTTATGTGTCGGAATTCACAACCAGTTGCTTTTTTCTCATATAGGTTATAAAAAGTTAATTACCACATTATTCAATACTTGCCTTCGTTTAGCCACGTTTAATCCTGGTAATATATAAATCTGCCTTCTCTTCTATTATGTTTAATTTGATACAAGTATTTTTGACGCCATAGTACTATCTCCTTGCGAACTGTTAGTGCACTTTAACGTTTGCGACTTGCATATTTAAAATTGAAATGCTTCAATACTTTCCTTAATGTTGATTTCGACATAACAGGCATGTCTGGATCACCAGCTATCTAGATAGGCAACACAAGTTAAAGTATAGTTTTAAAACAATGGGGGATGTCAACAACGAGGGGTTAAAGAATTAGCAATAACTTTACCTTTTCAATAGTCGGAATCTCGTTCCTGTGGAAAAACGGGTGAACCTTTCGTCGAATTGCGGCGAAAGTAAATACGCCAAATTTTTGTATGAAATATAGCTGAGGTCCACTCTTTTTCGGCTTTTGAAACTCTTTTGCGACTTTATATTCTTTGGTAATTTTATAGACACTTGATTGACCCAAGCCTAATAAAAATAATCTCAAAAGTCTTTTTAGCACATTCCGTTGCACTCCAATCAGTTATTTGCGGTCCATTTTCTATATTATATTTGCAAATATTTAGAATTATGGTCTTTTCGTTGGGCGTAAAAGCACCACGAGGACACTTGTTTCTGGGAGAAAGAAAGTCTGAGTTTTGTGCTCTGTAAGATGGGGCTGGTTCCCGGGTAGGGCCAGGTTGTGACGTTTATAAAAATCAACAAACGATCACAACAACTGGGGCTCCCCAGTACCAGCTCCTTCCACTTGACCGCATCCAGCGCAGAGCGGCTCGAATCGTCGACGACCGAGTGCTTTCCGATCGGCTTGACTCACTGGCGCTGCGAAGAGATGTTGCATCTCTTTGCGTATTTTATCGCATCTATCACGGGGAGTGCTCTGAGGAATTGTTCGGATTAATCCCAGCCGCCAAATTTCGTGAACGCACTACACGGCAAACGTCCCGATACCATCCACACCATCTGGATGCTTGGCGGTCCACCACTGTACGTTTCAAAAGGAGTTTTCTTCCGCGTACAACCTCTCTGTGGAATAATTTACCACCGGTGATTTTTCCGGACCGATACGACCTGGGGACCTTCAAGAAAAGAGCTTACTCCTTTCTAAAGGGCCGGCAACGCACCTGCAATTCCCCTGGTGTTGCGGTTGATCATGGGCGGCGGTAGTCACTTAACATCAGGTGAGCCACATGCTCGTTTGCCCCCCTCTTCTATATAAAAAAAGAAAAAAAAAACACGAAAAGTCAACAAGAAAAACTTAACAGTATAACAGAAACTTAACAAATATAACAAGATAATAACAACAAATAGCAGCAAACACCGAGAACACATGAGCGCATTCGAACATTCAAAGAAGTTTTCATGTATACAAAAAGTAGTCTGTGAAAGAAGTCGAATGAATATCAATTAATGTGACAGACGCGACGTGACAGTTAACATTTTATTTTTTTAAAAGGTTTACTTAACCTGAAATTAGTTGGCAGTGATGCCAGCTAAAGTATAAAATAAAATAATTAAAGTTAATTCAGTATATTGTTCGTGATATTGAAATATTTGTTATTTTTGTATTAGGTCACTTGATTAAGTAAATATTTAGATTTACCTTTTGTAGGTAAAACATAAAAAATACATTTTATTTTTGATTACCATCAAATGGGTCAAATTTGTCCCTTTTTCGGTGTAGAACTTTTTTAAAAGCAACATTTTTGAAACGTCAGAATTCTACGGAATGAAAAAACAGAGTTTAGTATTATGTCTTATATATCTATATGAATCAATTACATCATTATTATTGTAATAAATATTTGACATTATTTGATTCTAATAATATCATATCATAGAATCCCATGTGCATTCTCAATTATCACTACCATAAATGTATTATAGTGCCAGCTCACATCCAGCGAAGCGGCTCGAATCGTCGACGACCAAGTGCTTTCCGGTCGGCTCGATTCTTTAGCGTTGCGAAGAGACGTTGCATCTCTTTGCATTTTCTTACACATCTACCACGGGGATTGTTCGGATTAATCCCAGCCGCCAATTTTCATGAACTCACCACGCAGCAAACCTCCCGATACCATTCACACCATCTGGATGCTTGGTGGTCCACCACTGTACGTTTCACTAGGAGTTTTCCTCCGCGTACGACCTCTCTGTGGAATAGTTTTCCACCGGCAATTTTTCCGGGCCGATACGACCTAGGTCACTTCAAGATAAAAGTTTACTCCTTTCTAAAATGCCGGCAACGCACATGCAATTCCCCTGGTGTTTCAGTTGTTCATAGGCGGCGGTCATAGAGTAGAGTAATATATACAGAAAGCTGCGGTAGTCACTTAACATCAGGTGAACCGAGTGCTCATTTGTCCCCTCTCCTATAAAAAGAAAAAAAATATTATTGGGAAGACTCTAGATAACTTAAATAATATATAGGTGGTAGATCTACTAACTTTTCAAAGTAGGATTGATAGGAAACTATAAACTTCTGAAATCATATTATCTACCTCCGAGACAAACTTCGGATTGGTAACACTGCTTGCAAGTGCCAAAGTTGTCTGTGGTGCATTGCCAACTGTCACCAGTTCACAATATATTTCTCAATTCGCATATTTCTCTTTTCCGGTCTACCTGTGGGGCTCGTGAGACGTATGTGAAAATTGTATCTCTTTACATCTGTAGTTAATTGTTAATTTTTTTTGTTTATCATCCCCTTTTTGATGAAATATTATGTTACAGTGGTTTTTGGTTTCTTATTTTAGCAAAGTTGTGTATATTTTGTTGATACTATTGCAGTTTTATTAGTCAGCATGTCAATCTTGGCGGGTCTCAAATCGCTCTATTTGTGGCCAGACCGATGATGTGACTTCTGATCAATTATAATTGATTTTGTTGCTAGGTCTGCCACAGGCTTCCCAAGATGGGTGCGTACAGATATATTCAAGAGTTGTACCGCAAAAAATTGAGCGATGTTATGCGTTTTCTTTTGCGCGTCAGAGTATGGCAGTATCGCCAGTTAACGCGGATGCATCGTGCTCCGAGGCCTACAAGGCCCGATAAAGCGAGGAGACTCGGATACCGTGCCAAGCAAGGTGAGTTAAAATTAAAGTGACTTTTCATCACGTGGTTTTGTTGCGATAACAAATTATCGTATTTCTGCGTTATTTTAGGTTATGTGATCTTCCGAATCCGTGTGCGGCGAGGTGGCCGCAAACGCCCTGTTCCAAAGGGTGCTACATATGGTAAACCCAAGAGCCACGGTGTGAATCAACTAAAGCCTACGCGTAATTTGCAGTCCATTGCTGAGGTAATAATATTCAATTAAAGATTAACAATATTGAATATTTTTATTGTTTCCGTACCTTAGTCAAATCTTAGCTTATCTTGAAAATTCACGCGTAATAATAAATATGACAGAGTACAGTTTCTGCAATTAAATGGCATTGGTATTTTGTTACTACATTTTTGTAGGTAGGTATTTACATCAAAAAAAATTGTATTTAATACATTGCATTTTCATTAACTATAAAACAATATGTGTCGTAGACAAAATGTCTAGGAGATGACAAGTTAATGTGGTGTTAGGTCAGCAGCAGTTGAGTGTGAGAAGGTTGAATAGGTACATAATAAATGAATAGTTGATTCCTCGTATTCTCGGTATTGGGACTCCGTATGGTAAAAAACTATATTTAGTGGTCTTACGTGTGACTACTGATGATGTGGTCCGTCCAGTATTCAGATTAGGGCACATGCAATTTCAGTTCCGGAAGTTATTTCCAATACTGGAATGCTAATTTCAGAACTAGTAATTACTTTAAGCACTGCATAACAAACTATTTGTAATACCTATGGTAAACAGATACTTGTTATAAAAACAATGTTGATTACAGTTGTGTAATATAACAAAGTTCATGTTGTTGCTGTGAGTTTGTAATGCCCTTATGTACTGCCATACTATCAGATGATGAAACTGAGTTCGTTTCAGAATGGCCTCCAGTGCTGCTGTTTGAGAAGCCCATAGGCAACCTGTTACAAAAATTGTTTATAAAGGCTATTATTTATAGTATTAAGAGATGTTTTCACTGTTAGTCTATGCGACTTTTACAGTATCATCTGACTCAGGGCTTGCGGCCTGCAAGGCCTAATTTTTCTGAACCAGTGGTAAAAGCGTAAATATCTAATATTGAAGTACTCTTGTAATCTACATGAAATAAGAATAATTTTCTTCTACTATGTTTATGCATATCTTCATATATATTTAAAATATCTTATAAAAATATATACATTATATCCAATTTACAGAGCTTAGACCTTTATTTTTGAACTTATTTTGGTTCAAACCACACCTTTCTAAGATACATATAACCATAGAATATTATAATACACAATTAAATGGCTGTCAACCTTATTTTGTACAAGGATTGGTGTCGCACACAAACAAGCAATTATGTCGTATTGTCATTACTACAAACCTGATTCACTGTTTTGACAGACTGAGCGAATTTAAACATTTTAGACTTGATTAATGTTTTTGACACATCAATATTTCTTTATTTTTGTTTCTAATCACAAAATGTAAATATGTAGTTTCAACTTACTGGTTGTAGGATATTTCTCCTTTATTTAAATTCCATTTTCTGCTGTTCTTTCAACACATCATTATTGCACAATTTCAAATTGTGCAATAATCAATTTGCCATTTTTAAATAATTTGCATGCAGTGACGCTTGACATGAAAATTGGAAATGATTGATTGTGTTGACATTTATATGTGTGAATTAAGATGTTAGTGGCATGACATGGGTTCTGCCCACTCCCCCTTCTATTATGTATGTATTATAGTATTCTATGCATATAACTGAAATAAATAACAAAAGCTAATACCAATGCCAAACAGATGCTTGGTTTAATTGCTAAGAAGAAAGATTCTCATGTTTTTACTCCTTATTATAGTCTTATTATATTGAATTCATTCATCATTCATTTAGTCCATAAAAAGTCCATTGCTATTGCAGTGCAAAAATTTCCTCATAGGGTATTTGTATCTGTCATGATTGCCAAGCTTGACCGGGGGAACAGCATATTTTTTATTATTTAAAGATGGTATTAGGAAGATGCTATTGCTTGTTTGTTTTAGCATACAAGATTAGAATGAGATATTCTCTCATTGGATAATACCTACAGTGCAAATACTAGCACTGTTTTTATTTATTTAACACAGAATATTTACACTTTTAGAGCTTTTATAATCCACCAAACTGTTCAGCAGTTCAGAAAAATTTGAACTTGCAAAATCAATTTACACTAGGCTGTCTTGTGTGCTTAACTGTCTATACAATATGAAATTAGCATGTCATTAAGCTATCTACAAATTGGATGATTTAGTGGCCGCCTTATATGTATATCATTGTGGGGTGTTTATATTTATTTTTCTTATTTATGACTTTATTTTTAATATTTGTCTACAGGAGCGTGTAGGTCGTCGTTGTGGTGGCTTAAGAGTGTTGAACTCATATTGGGTTGCTCAAGACTCATCCTACAAATATTATGAAGTAATCCTGGTTGATCCATCACACAAGGTATATTCTGTTTTTGTTCTTTGTTTTGGCTAGATTAACCATGATGTTTGAAGCTATAACTTTGTGAGAATCAGTATAGAAGTAATTTTTTTTTATGCTTGCATATTTTATAACTTACTTATATATAATTTATGATGAACAACTTTGTCATGCACCAATCTGAAAGGTTTTGATGTATCCTCACCTACCATTTAATCTGATTCAAATACTTATTTATATTTAATAAATCTACTTAGCCCTTGAGTTCATTCACATCATTTTTCTTTTAGGCTATCCGCCGTGATCCGAAGATAAACTGGATAGTGAACCCAGTTCACAAACACCGTGAAATGCGTGGTCTCACTTCAGCTGGTAGAAGTTCACGAGGACTTGGCAAGGGTCATAGATACTCCCAGACCAAGGGTGGCTCGCGACGTGCTGCTTGGATCCGTAAAAACACCTTGCAATTACACCGCAAGCGATAAAAATATTTATAACCACATCTCAGACTTTTTTTCATTTGTTATGCTACCAGATAGAAAGTCTGGGATTGGAAATAAACAACTTTACAAATACCATAACAAATTTTTGATTTTTAATTTAATTCTTTATTTTAATAAATTCTACACTCACACTACACACACTTATTTTAAAACATGTAAGTATTTAAATATCTTACAACTAATTTATATTATATTTTTAGCAATAACTTTTAGCAATAATTTTTTTTTTAAATTCTGTTCCAGAATTCAAAATGTATGGAATATTTCCAGCATTGAGAGAGGTAGGGATACAATTTATCTGGCCTTTTTGTTTTTCTTTTGTAATTCATTATGATGATAAAATGCTTTATGAAATGCGCAAACCATGATTACCACGCATTTATAACTTCCTTGGATGGCTGAACAAGTTTTGTTTTTTAATTTTTTGTTTATCATATTTAATATATTATAATTATTTTCATTTCCTTTCAGGTTTCTGGCTGTTTTGCCACATCTTCAGTTATCAAAAGGTAAATGAATGCCTTTAAGTAAAAAAAAAAAAACTTATAAAGTGCTTCTCCTAATCAAAATATTTGTTTCTTCTCTATTAACACATTTCTTAAAACTATCATTTTCTGTTATTATTCAATTTCTTTTAGATTACCGTTACTGTTACAGCCTATTAAATAAAGTCCACTGCTGAACACAGGCCTCCTTCTAGATTGCCTCTGATTTTTGCCATAGTTATCAGCTTGGCAAACCCAGTAGTCATTATTAGAAAGATGCTGTAACCATCTGATTTTTTCCCATCTGCCGTCCCTTACGACATGCACGGGATGATTACAGGGTAGTGGCGGTGTAACTGCACGATCCTTTCCGTCATATTCAATGATTTCAAAAAGAAGGATAGGCCCATCTAAATATTTAACTCATAACTTTTTCATACAAGAAAAAGTAGCACATCTGTCATAATATAAACGTCATTTCAAAACACGACGTAAACAGGGTCGGATTTCATAGTATAATAATTATCCTAATACATTTCATAGTTTGTAGTATATAGTATCGTAATAATACTAAGTGAAAATACCATAATTTCACCTAAAGGTCGACTTGTATTATTATTGGGTCCTTTTACATTTTAATATTAACCCTATGATATCGAGAATTTCTGTATTGTACATAAGTACCGCGTTTTTTAATAAAATTAGAATTAGCTCCCTTTCTGGTCGATCGATGCTCGATCAATGCATTTATGTTGCATCCTTGATACGACTATAATGAGGGACTACCACGATAAAAACTCTATGCTCCAAAAAAAGAAAAAACAATCTGTTTGAAAACAGAATTTCAAAATATTTTATGAATCAGATTTTTAGACTAAATTAAGCAGATATGGTTTCTTTTGTACTCCTTTGGTTTTTTTAAACAAAAATTTAACAGAAATAAAAATAAAACCATTAAAAAACGAAACGATAAACTAGACGCGTGACGCCAAAATCCCGGCACATGGGAGAAAAGAAACATGAAACGTCAAACTTGATATATTTTTTAAAAATAGTATAATTTTATTTTCCATGTCAAATATTTTTGAGGATCTGAATCCAATCCTGGCCTAATCTTGGTAACGTAACTAAACTAACTGTAAAATAAAACTTCATAAATGCGTTTATTTAATTATAACAAAATTAATATAAGGTTATTTACCGATGATAAATTTTGTCTTTATTTCTTCTTTTTTACTTCAGATATTTATTTCATTATATATTATTCAAACATCATATTATATATATCATTCATTTGTATATTTATTTACGAAGTTTATAAGCATGTATATATATTATATATATATATGTATGTATGTATTATTGTATGTATATTTATACTATATGTGTATATATACTTAAATGTAATGTGTGTGTATGTACTTTGCATATATGTATATTTTAATGTATGTATATATTTTAATGTAATTATTTACGTATAATGGTCGCACCTGCCAACAATTGTCCTTGGCACCCAGGGTTGACTGGCAGAGAATGCCACATGGTATTAAGTCCGCCCTATGTACCCCTTTAGTTTAAGGTGTTACGTTTAAGTTTTTAAATAAAAATAAAATAAATAAATAAAAATGATACTATATCCCATTTTTTTAAATCTTTTTATCGTAATTTTTGCATTCTTTTACCACGCAACTAGACATGTCATGCGCAGCACTGTCGACCGATTCGCGTTGGCCCTAAACTGTAATTTTAGGGATAGCGCACTGGTCCGTTTTAGTTGTTCGATTGGCCCGGTCCTTACGCTAGTAATATATGTCAATTGTCATATTATTTCGAAAAAATTTATAAATTGATAAATATCCAAATTCGGTTTTTAACTTCTTATTAATTTTTTTTAATGAGTTAAAGAATTTGGAAATATTATTATCTTGTCTAGGTGAGGTTATTGTTACAAAATTTTCAATAAACCTCAATCCGGCGAGAAACAGTATTAAATTATGTACTTTTTGTGTACTTTAGTGAGCTTCGTTGGCTTTACACAATTTTCTTTTTTTTTGCAGGTATGCAGGGAATACTGTTTATATATATATATATATTAAGTATATGTACTAGGCCGATACCCGCTCCCTTCGCTTCGATAATATTTTATCGCGGAACCTATATGTAAAATATCAATATTTTGATGAAACTCGTGTACCAAAGTAACGCACTAAATATATAGTTTCAGATCTCGTGATGAGGTCAGTCAGTGGTATTTTGCTTATATATAGATTATAAACTTTCTACCAATAAATTTATGTATTTTTAAATAATGATAGTTTTATTTAAAAAAACCATAAAAAAAATTACTGTAGTTGTCGCGCTTGGCAGACGGATTAGCAACCGCAATTTGCTGCTGACCATATCCTGCTTCAGTTTCTCTGTCACGACACCCACGAGTAGAGTAAGAGTAATTCACGTATGGGGGCAGTGGATCATGGTGATTAACAATAATAGACAAAAATAATACAAAAACATTAACAACAAATCGTATTTGTGCAAAAGTACGGTTGCACCATTGAGCTATTATGTACTACGTAATAGAGGAGACACTGCATTCAGCAACTCTGTTCCACTCAACTGCGGTGCATGCATAGATAAATAAATATGTAGCAAGCTACAGATACGACAGTGACTTTTAGTCAAGTTTCCCAACTACGCCTTTTGGCGCTGCAGTCGCCCATTTTGACAGATGAGTAATGACTACCGTAAAATGGGGTGAATAGAAAGGATTTCAACTTTTGAATCGAAATTTCAGTATGTTTTTAGCAAATTCCGAAGGTAGCAGTCATCATGTCTTGTGAGTTAAAGTGTAATAAACTGTTTTCAATGAAAGATTAACTTAATTATCTCGTCATTTATTTAATAAATTACAATATCTGCGCGTTTTCTATTTACCCGCGATATGGGTGAATGGAGTCGAAAAGGGGGTCAATAGAAAAAAATGCTAGGGTTGTCAAAATTTATTTATGTATGTACCTAGTACATATACCTATAAATTATTATAGTAACATTAACTTTAAAAAAATAGAACAGGGATAGTAAATTATATTTTTATGCAAACAGTTAGGGCCAATCACCCACACAATTTTTTTTTTAATAAACAACAATTAATTTTACCAAAAAATTATGTTTAGTACGTCAGCTAGATTATCAAAACATATTGTAACAACGTGTTTTTATTTTGTCACTTAAATAAAAAAAATGAGGATGATACAACGCCTTTAAGCTTCGGATGATGTCACAAGATAGTACAACAAAATCCCCACTCCAGAGCGCTTTACCAATGTCAAGTTTTATTAATTTAAGGAAGCAAAAGATACGTGGCTAACGTTTTTTGATGATCTAACTGACGGACTAAATATAACGAACTTATAAAGTGAAAAATTCTTTCTATATACGTACTTGTGTAATGCAAAAGAATCTAAATAAAATCAATTAAAAACAAAACCTATGTGAATTAACAAAAAGTTAATATTTTTATTAATCATAGTACGTACGTAAGTAATTATTATAATATTATTTGGAGCATTCCGAATTTATATTTAAATATTATCATCTAGTAAGTCTCTTAGTATAGCCTCATCGTCTTTATAATATTTGCTCTGTCTTGCAGTCTACTTTAAAATTATTAAAGGCGCTTCAAGGGAAACTTTTTTGTACTTCTGATCATAACTAATATTCTTGCGAGTTTCTAAAAAGTTTTTATTTTCTATTATTTTTATTTTTTCTCTTTTCATCTTCGGTAAAGGTTCAGTTATAACTTCTGCCACAGAATATTCTTCTTCGTTATTTCGTAACGGACAGTTTGATTCACCAGCATGATCAGACTGACTGACGTTGTTTAGACCGGTTTCTGTATTTTCAGCTTCTGCTGTAGGGTTTATTATTATTATAATCACTTAGTGGACAGTTTTCAATAGTTAGTTCTCCTCCACATTCCAAGTCATTTTTAAAATATACAGGCATATCTAAAACACTGTCATTGAGGTCTATTATCGTTTCGTTTGTCTGTAAATGCATTGCCTGTGCCCACATTTTCCTCTCTGATATCATATAACTCCTCCATCAACATGCTTGCCTTCCTTTTTGTCTTTTTACCGATCCCTTTTCCTTTAATACTTTTGTTTAAGTTTGTTGTTCCTTTAGGCAATAGATTTTCTTTTTCCATTGAATTATCTGGCTTTTTTATTTTTCTTTGTGGTTTTGATGTACTCGGACCCGGTGTTACTTCGGAGTCAACATAATCCTCAGTAGATTCGCTAACACTCTTTCCTGCCACCACATCGAGTTTTCACTTTCTTTTTAATTCTTTTACGCCCATAGTACCATATCGCATGTCATTTAGTAAAGTTAGTACAGACTCATCCACTGCTTCCCTATGTCTACTGCTATTGTTCGATTGTGTTGGTATTCGAGATAGCACTTGTGTAGGGTCTAAAGGATAGATACCAGTTTTTTTAAAACCAGCTTTTAAATTAGACTCAGCATTTTCTTGTATTGCCTCCATTAATTTCTTCAGTAATTTAGGGAAGCAACCTTTTGGCACACTTGTCTCATTGCTGCCATCTGTTTTTTTCCACTTAAGAAGTATTTGCCGCCAAACTGCCTTCATGGGCCTAAAAAAGGCTACATCGAGAGGTTGAGTTATGTGTGTTGAATTACTTGGTAAAAATACAAAATCAATTTGCTGTTCTTTGCAAAGTTTTATCATATCGACCGACAAATGTGAAGATAAATTATCACCTATTAGCAGCTTTTTTCCCGGCTTATCAGCAAAGAAGGGAATGACGATGGATTGCACCCAATCTTCAAAAATTGTACCATCGAACCATCCTGATGCCGAACGATTATACCTTGCACCTTTAGGCCCGTGAGAAATCCATGTATTATATAAATTTTGTGCTTTGTATACCACGTATGGTGGTAAAATCTGGCCCTCTGCTGACCCAGCTATCATTAAGGAAACACTGGCCTTTGTGTGGTTCATGACGCGTTCTCGATACTTAGTGCCGCGTTTCGTAATAATTTTTCTGCGCCCTGGATCGTCAGCGAGATTTGTCTCGTCATAATTGACGATATTTGCCGCTGGAACATCGGCCAAAGATATTTGTAGTTCTTCAAAATATTTTGTTATGATTTCTGCTGACACGGCAGCTCGAGATCTCTTAATATTTTGGCATATTCGTTGAGAAATTTTATCTTTATGTCTATTTAAAAAACATTGGATGAAATCAGGCCCAGGGAAATTATTTTTGAATCGCTTATGAGTAATCCCAATCTTATCCAGATACATTTTAACAATATATCTTAAGTCTAGTGAGTCCAGTGGATAGCCCCATTCTGCGCAAACGTTTATGTATTTGATGATATATTCTTCAGTTGTCAACGAAAGTGCCCTTTGCCCACCTTGCGATTTTACTAGTCCTTTGCTGTGGCGATACAACACTGATGGGTGTATATTGTGTTTGATAACTACTGTTTTTATCGAATCATTACCCATTAAATAATCTTCTACCGCTTGCTTAAGAACATTTTCGTCATACCTTTTATAGCGCTTGCCTCCAGGTTCAGGTTTATAAATGCGCGGCATTGTCCAAAATAATCTGAACAAACAAAATAAACATTTATTTTCAATACGAATGAAAATAAAAACATTAACTATTTCATAAAACTACAGTCACTAGGTACCTACAATCTTTCATAAGTACAAAAAAGTATCAGGTATAATTTTGTGTAGCAGCCCTAGCAATGACAATTCTAATCACCCCAGTCGTATTACTACTCACCCCTCGTGCACTTCTATTCAGACTTTATCCACCCCTCAGGCGTGTTCTATTCACCCCAAACTTATTCAATTTATAGGTAGCATAACTTTTGGACTTATTTAGAACAGAAATCATGCTCAATTTAACTTACCTTTGAGTTTTCTTAATAGTTAAGTAACTAACGCTGCATAAATTCGTATTGATGGCTGAATTCAATCATAGTAACGAACAGAAATAAAAGTTTTACGCTTCTCAAATTCACAACCGTTACTTGATCACTAGCATAGATAAATAAATATGTAGCAAGCTATCACTAGTCAGTAATCTATGTTGATCACTTTGAGACATTGTTTTTCGCATTTATGAACAACTTCACTATCATGACGATGTTGCCATAACAAAATCAATGTTGCCGTATATAAAAAAATCAAATGTAGGTAATTTCATTGAGCACTGTGAGAGCAATAATGCAACGAACAAAGTTTCACTTTTTTTCTATTCCCCCCTTAAATTCTATTCACCCCATTTTACGGTATACAATTTAGTATAGCTATGTATAGCTTAGGGATTGCAAGCACACATCCTTCAAATTATCGATATCGATGTTTAGTGCTGTTGTTATTATATCGATATAAGTGTTGTTATTATATCGTTATAATCCATCTACCTTATTTATTTTTTATTCAACCACACCAACATCATCATATACATACACTCCTATACATGTAATCTTAGGATTAAATTAAAGCCACATTAATTTATATAAACAAATGCCAACCATTACATCAGATTTCATAGACCACAAATCCTCGCGAAAGAACACCGATTCCTGCCAAGGATGATGCGTGAGGCTATTGAAATTAAGAAACATCCTAATTTCAATAGAGAAGGAGCCTGGGTACTACCACCTGCTTGGGATCCTATAATCAATAAAGTTAAAACTAAACCCAAGCATACCACTGCAAGACCTCAAGACATAGTCAGTTCATTTTGCATAGATCGGACCATAAACAATAATTAAAAAAGCTGAAGGTACTCCGGGTTTAACAATGACTTCGGGACGTCAGTCATCTCAGTCCCCCGTGACCATGGGTGCTGGAAAGCGCCCGAAACGTCGGGAATTAAAAATAAAAAGTAAAAATAAACGCGATAAAATCCGTAAAAGTAGTTTTAATCATGTGCAATGTTCGCGTAAATATAAGAAATCAAAGATGAGTAGCATATATCAGCTATGCTAAGTAGGTAGCTTACTTTATGTGGAGAAATGTTAGGAAAATGTTTGTTTACGCATGCTGATGAGATTTTCTGTATTGCTTTTGAGCATGCTGAGGATACTTGCTGTGCTTTTACACACCGGGCTTCATTGTCTGGTGGTTTTCAAAGACGGAGCCTTATAGATCCTGGCTTACACTGATAGGGGAGGGCTATAGGTTTGTTACATTAAAAACAATTTACACTGTTAAAGATATAATACGCAAGAAGTTGTAGATTAAGCCTGAATTAGAAAATAAGGTAAAAATTTAAAGTGACGGTTTTTTATATATGTGGGTCTATAAGTATTGCATCTGATTAAATTGACATAATAACATAAAATTTACAAACTGCTTGCAAACATATGTTATTAAAAATCATTGCTTACAGAGTTCTATAAACCGGCATTGTATAGTTCGGCCGTTCAGAGAATGCGTTCCTGACACCTATCAGCTAGTCACGACTAGTGATGGGCACAACATAACACTGAGTTCGTTACAAAAAAAAGGCTAATGACGAAATATCAAAGATATTATTTTCTGAAAAATTTTATAAATTTGATAGTGAAGATACCATTGTGGAACATAAAGAAAATGATACGGAGTTAATTGATATCTTAGACAGACAGCATAGAGGAGGGAGTATTGGTAATAGAACATACACCACTGCTGAAATAGAAAAAATGTTGACTGCATTAGATAATTGATACAAAGATACAACAATCTCAAAATCTTGACTGAATTAGATGATTATTATGAACGATCTCAGTTAATTACTTTTTATAATTTTATTTTTATTTTGTTAATGATTACTTAATTTTTTATAATATTTTGTAAGAAACTTAAAAGAAGTTCCTAAACTATTTTAATTGATAAAAATAAATACCATTTTTTATTAGATATATATATATATATATATAGTATTTTATTTCTGTAACCTATGCCTAAATTAAAAAATCCATTAGAAGGAAATCAGTTAATATCACATAAATCTACCTGGGTATGTTATGCTCATATTGTAATACGTATAGACGAGCCAATAGTAGGTTATGTTCCCTGCCAATAAAGGGATTTTCTATGCTAATGATTGGTCTTTCCATTCAACATCATTTAATTAAAAAAAAATTAAATCAAACTGCGTAATCTAAAATAATGTGTACTGAAAAACGTTCTTTAATGATATTAGAAGAGTTTAAATCCCTCTTCTTTGTTTAAATTTATACCATATGAGCAAAATTAAAAGTGTTTGTGGGATAGCCACTTAAAGTGCCAATAAATGGGTGTTTTACCCTACTTGCACAGGCACAACCTAGTAGCCAGAATTCTACACCAGGAGCTCGCTCTGAAATACGGCCTCGTATACCGGAAATTGCCGTATTATAAGTACTTGCCGGAAGCCGTGCTTGAAAATGACCGCGTCAGGTTCTACTGGGACCGGGCCATCAGCACAGACAGGACTATTCTTGCGAATAAGCCTGAAATTGTGCTAATGGACCGGGCACAGTCAAGGAGTCCTGGTCGACATTACCATTCCGTATGACGAGAACCTTTTGAAAGCCGAAACAGTTAAGCGATCAAAATATCTGGACCTGGCTCACGAGGTGACCGACATGTGGGGTGGGCTGTCGACCGAAATTATACCGACTTATATATATAACGATTACATCGTTTCTGCAAACGGGCTAATCCTAGTCAACCTCTCGGGTCATCTGAGGCGACTGGGACTCCGTGACGGACTGCTCCGGGCTCAAATACGGAAGGAGGTGCTCCTTGATACCGCCCGCATTGTCCGCCGGTTTCTTTCCCTTTCCCCCTAACCCTAAGCCGTTTGGCCTCCCCTGCAGAAACAGAAACTTTTTTATTCAATGTAGATTATAAACAATACTTATTGAAAGTCAATTTTTTCATTTACCAAAAAAACCTCTGTCCTGGGAAGAACCAGCAAGAAACCCAGCGGGACTATTTTTTTTTTCAAATAATAGCTTGCAATCATGTTTACAATTAACAACACAAGACAAATTAGAAATAGCTTGGTAGCGATCACCCTTCCCAGGAGTTATTATCATCCATAAATTCCTTAATATTATAATAACCCTTTTAATACAAATTTAGTTTAATAAAATTTTTGAACTTTGCTTATGACAAATTTTGCATATTTTCTGGGATTTTGTTGTAAAAGCGTATACATCGCCCCAAGAATGAATTACTGACTCGGTGGAGTCGATTAACTGGTACTAATAGCTTGTGTCTGTTCCTAGTGTTTACAGAATGAATATCACTTATTTTTGCAAAACTACGTTTATTCTTGTGTACGTACATTACATTTTCATAAATATATTGAGAGGCCAGAGTTAATATATTAATTTCCTTAAATTTTTGTCTCAGTGACTCTTTTAGTTTTAAATTATATATTGCTCTAATGGCTCTCTTCTGTAAAATAAATATAATTTCAGTGTCAGTCACGTGTCCCCATAGCAAAATACCATACGACATAATGCTATGGAAATAACTAAAGTAAACTATTCTTGCTGTTTCAATACTGGTAAGAGTTATAATCTTTTTTTACAGCATATGCTGCAGAACTAAGTCTGCTAGCTAGTTTTGATATATGGGGGAGCCATTAATGCTTTGCGTCTAGTGTGATTCCAAGAAAAATGGTGGTATCAACAAGACTCAGTTCTTCCCCATTTAAAATTACATTCGTATTAACATGTTTGACATTAGGAGTTACGAATTTCGTACATTTAGTTTTAGTACCATTTAAATACAAATTATTAACATTAAACCAATTGACTACCTTAGCTATAGCATTATTTACTTCGTCGTAAATTAATAACTCGTTTTAATTTGAAAATTAATGAAGTATCATCAGCAAATAATACTAAATCATGGTTATCCCCTACTATGTAAGGTAAGTCATTAATATATACAAGAAACAGAAAGGGGCCGAGAATTGAGCCCTGAGGCACGCCCATTTGTACAGTCGACCCGGAAGAACTCATACTATTAATTACAACTTTTTGCGTTCTGTCACTTAAATATGAAATAATTAATTTAAGAGCATCACTTCTTACACCGTAGTGTTGAAGTTTCCTGATTAATGTTTCATGGTTTACACAATCGAAGGCCTTGGATAGGTCACAGAATATACCCAAAGCATCCTGTGAATTCTCCCATGCATTAAAGATATATTTAATAAGCTCAACACCAGCATCAGTTGTTGAGCGACCCCTTGTGAAACCGAATTGATTTTTATGAAGTAAATTATTTACATTAAAAAAAATTTAACATTTGATCAAGAATAATTTTTTCAAAAATTTTACTAACTGTTGGCAGTATAGAAATAGGTCTAAAATTAGCGGGGTCCAACGTACTGCCAGATTTAAATAAAGGTATTACTTTACTATGCTTCATTAAATCAGGAAACACACCAGATTTGATACTAGTATTAAAAATAATACATAGTTGAGGTGCGATTGCATCTATTATAGACGCAATAACTTTAACGGAAATCCCCCACAGATTGGCGGTTTTCTTAATATAATAGTCTAGTATAGTAATACAATAGTCTTAAAATATTTTAGAATATCTTTTGATGACACTTTATGAGATGTAAAATTCTTTGTACACGCCGAGGCCGCCGAGGCTTCCTCTGGTTGGGCTTTTATTTATTTATGAATTTATTTTATTGTTATTTATGTATATTTATCATTTTCATTCACAATTATATATTTATGGAAACCAACCAGATGAGAAAACTATATAGATACCCCAAAATAATAACAATAATAATATTTATTGAATCCAAACATATTTTACATAAAAACAAAAACTTATAAAATTACATTGACAAGACGTAATCAATACTATATTAAGGTATATTTAGCAACCGCATCAAATACTTGCGGCGGGACTTACGCTACATTAATACAGTTCGCATTGAATAAGCGATTGCACGGAACCAGGGCTCCAAAGTCTTTCCCAGAGATCTGTCTGTCAGAAAGAGCCAACCGTCGAAGCTGAAGACCGAATGTGGCAGCATCGTTACCGGGACACCTGAGATTCTGAGCGAGATTCAGAGGTTCTATGGGCGTCATACATCAGCGTTGGAGCCACACGCAAGTGTGAGTAACGATGCAAGAGCAAGTCCTATCCGACACTGTTCTGATGATATCCCGAACGTCAGTCTGAGCGAGATTGGAAAGAATGGCTCTCCAGCACCTTAAAAAAGGAGTCACCGGGCGAAGATGGAATTACAGCGGAGCTTCTGAAATCGGGTGGAAAACCGATACTTAAAGTCCTTCAGAAGCTCTTCAATTCCGTCCTCCATAGTGGCACTACTCTGGAGGCGTGGAGCAGAAGTGCGGTGGTTTTGTTCTTCAAGAAAAGCGACAACGCTCTTTTGAAAAACTACAGACCGATTTCCCTTCTGAGCCACTGTTTAGTTTAGTTTACGACGGGCTGTTTTCCGCAACTCCACGTCTAAGCGCGTATTTTGCGTGTGGGCAGGAATAATGTGGTTATTCGAGCCATGATATCTCCCCGAAGAAGTTCAACAGTCGTTTGATGTTGCAAGCACCTTTGGCGAGCGATCCCAGCGTGCCGAGATGTTTAGCCTTGTATGAAGCGACTTCTGGACATGTCAGCAACACGTGAATCGCCGTTTCTTCCTCTCCCATGCATGACCTGCACAGGAGGCTATCAGTAACACCTATGGTAAACAAATGTTTGTTAAAAGAGCCATGTCCTGCGATAGCACTTGTTACTATCCTGATCTGTGGCTTGTTCAGTCTCATTAGAACCTTGGTTAGACGACTGTTTATTTCAGGCAAGGCCTCCCTAGTATGTCTACAGTCTACTAAATTTTTCCAAAGCTGAGCGTGTAAATTATTGAAGTATCCACGTACCAGTGAACGAACGTAGCCAAAAGGGATTGGTATTATAGGTTCTGGCCCTATAGTTGCCAGAGCCGATCCCCATCTGGCCAGTTCATCTTCTGCATCGTTGCCCTGCTATGGTATTAGTTCCCCAAACACCCGCGAGCGAAGACGTCAGCCTATTGAGGTATTTTGTTTTATCCGTCTTGCGGGGATTTCTCCATGGTGGTATAGCGGGGATATCGACCTGTAGTACGCAGCAGATCCATCTGTGGTCTGAGCATGAGGCCTCTTTCGACACATGCCATCCCGTTATTAGTTTAGCTGCTCCTTCTGTAGCAAGTGTGTAGAAGTCCAAAGAGTACAATCTGCCACTATGTCTTGCGTAAGTAGACTGTGAGAAAGCCTTTGATTCCGTCGAAATTTGGGCGGTGCTGCGGAACTGCAGCACCTTCCGCGGTGCCAAGTTGACCGTCGGTATATTGAAGTGCTGAAGTGTTTGTATAGTAGGGCTACGATGGCTATCCGAGTACAGAATTAGAGTACGAAACCTATCCAACTGCAGAGAGGTGTAAGACAGGATGACATAATATACCGCTACATTGGAAGACGTTTTCAAGCTAAAGGACTGGAAAGGATACGGTATTAACATCAATGGCGAGTAAATCACTGACATTTGCTGACGATATAGTTCTTATGGCCGAATCGCTGGAGAGCCTAAGCACTATGCTCAATTACCTTAATAGTGTCTCCCAACGGATAGGTCTTAAGATGAACATGGACAAATTGAAAATCATGTGTAATGTCCATGTCACACCTATGCTGGTGGTTGTTAGGAGCACTAAGCTCGAAGTTGTTGACGGGTACGTTTACCTGGGACAAATAGTCCGACTAGGTAAGTCCAACTTCGACCGAGAGGTCAATCGATGGATTGAACTTGGTTAGGCAGCGTTCGGGAGATTGCGATATATCTTCTCGTCAGACATACATCAAAATCTTAAACCTCGATTATACAACCAGTGCGTGATGCCAGTGATGACCTATGGATCTGAGACGTGGTCCTTCACTGCTGACCGTATGAGGAAGCTCAAAGTCGCTCAGCGAGCTATAGAGAGGGCTATGCTCGGAGTTTCTCTGCGTGATAAACTTAGGAATGAGGTCATCCGCAGTAGAACCAGAGTAACCGACATAGCCCAATGGATTAGTAAGCCGAAGTGGCAATGGGCCGGCCTTATAGTCCCCCCCACTAGATGGAGTGACGAACTGGTAAAACATGCAGGAAGTCGATGGATGCAGGTGGCTCAGGACCATGCGTTCCTTGTGTCGTTCATTTGTGGCATTCCTTGTGGGAGGCCTATGTTCAGCAGTGGACTTGTGAAGGGCTGTAATCATAATCATAAACTTTATTGCAATCAAATGGTAACAATAGATGTGTAGTTTATAAAAAAATAGTCCGCATTTGAACCTAGTTTGGGCGTAGCAATTATAAAAATATTAAATATTATTTTTGAACTACAATATTAGAATTCATGAATAAATTACATTATTAGATTATATTATTTTAAAATTCTGTAAATTTAATTAAATTAATAATCACAATGTCAAGTAAAAAAAAATTTATTATTATAAATAAAAAATTAAATTAAATAAAAATAATAATTGAAATATAATTAAATTAAATTAGATGGGCACTGGCCAAATTTGTCCACACTAATTAAATAATATTTGTATCAAAATATTCATTTAAATTATAGAAACATTTTTCAATTAAATATAACTTTAATTTGAATAAAAATAATGTAGTACTCGTAAATTTTTGTCATTTGGAGGGTTATTAAAAATTTTAACTGCCGTAAAGTAGGGATAGTAGGACTGCAATAGTAGCCCATTTTTATTTGGTCTAATTGAGTATTTCTAATTTGTTTCACTTAATTTGGTGAATAGTTCTGGGTGGTTTTTACAAATTTGCATGTTTCCCAAATATAAATAGACGTCAAAGTCAAAATTTTAAACTTTTTGAAGTGGGGCTTACAACTTTCTGGAATTTTTAATGTTTGCCAAGATTCTTATAAATTTTGTTTGCATTATAAAATATTGCTGTGCATCTTTACTATTTCCCCACAACATGACACCGTATGACAGCCACGAAGATGTGTATGCGTAATATGCCGACAGAGCGCTGGGGACATCTGTGGTTTTCTTTATTTCTCGTAATACGTAAGTGAACTTTGATAGCCTATTTTTGGTTTATTATAGGTGATGGCACCTGAAGACCCCACTTTCTATATGATCTGGGTATTGATCGACACAGGAATAGATAAAAATATTTATACTTGTGTCTACCGATTGCATAGTGGTGACCAGGAGACAACTAGGATATTTGAACACCCCAGTGAAGCCTCTGATGTGGCTCTAAATCGGTACCGTACTGCACAGCTGGTTTTTCTGGGGGACATTAATGACTGTCATCAGGGCTTACTGTTCCCATACCAGAATACTGAACACGCTGGGAGAGAGAGCGTGGAATTTTGCCTTGTCAATGGGACTCGCAACTGGCACAAGTGGCTAGGGACCCGATGTGCATGGACACACAGCAACTGCCTCGACCTTCTGCTGACAACCGATCCGGACAGGTACGATGTTCAGATTACCTCACCCTTGGGAACTTCTCACCACTTCTGGTGAAATCTGTGTCTATTTTCCCCACCTAACTACGATTTCCATGGTGTGTGGCGAATGTGGCGATACAAATCAGCAGATTGGGATGAGATGTGGCATTTCTTTGCATCTTATTCTCGGCGGCAGGTCTGCATATCGTTTGAAAATCTGTCGAGCTGCGCGGATGCCATTACCGATGTGCTACGTTAAACGATGGAGTATTTCATTCTCTTTGCTGACGTGCTCATTAGTGGTCAAACTCGACCATGGTTCAACGCTGAATGCGCCCGTGCTGAAAAGCACAAGCATATGACGTACTTTCCCTCGATCGATGCTCGAGACCACAAAGCTCTGGATGTTAGACATAAAAAGAGCCATTAACCAAGCCGTCAAGTCCTGCAATAAGGCGTTACAGCAAGCCAGTTTCGACCGCACTAAATACCATCTGGTAGTAGAGCTTTTTGTTCTCTCCCTCAAGCGGCCGAGACAAACTTTTGCCGGTCTACATTGCTTCCGCTAGTGAAACCAGATGGCTTACTTGCACACTGCGGCTAAGGAGAAAGCGGACTTATTTGCTTCTCTTTTGCTTACAATTCGCGTCTGTACAGTAGCAACAGCGTACCACCTCAATTACCTCACTAAAATACCTCTATGTCAGAGGTCTAGCACCAACAAAGAGGTTCTAAAAACCTTGCTAAGTCTAGACGGTCTAAAGGTCTGTGCACCTGAGTTGTCTCCTGTGTTGATGTGCTTGTTCCACCTCACATTCTGTACTATGATAGTGCTCAAATCGGAAGCTAGTCAATGTGTAGCCTGTGCCTAAAAAGACAACTATTAAACAATTTTTTTAGGTTATCGTATATTGAACGGTCACCTCATGGCGTACCTAGAGCAGGATGATCTCCTCAGTGGCCGCCAGTACGTTTTTCGCCGAAATCGATCAACTAGGGATCATCTAGAGTACGCCACTCAGATATGGGAGAAGCCCTCAACAGTATGGAGGCACTACCAGCTGTGTTCCTTGATGTCTCGGAGGCCTTTGTCAGGTTTTGGTACTCTTAACCTTTTGGGCAAACTTCCACCGTACGGATGGCCTGATGATTGACTAGGTGAAGAATTTTCCGAGTGAACAATGGCTCCGTGTTGTTGTTGATATTAGCTATTCGTTCAATCCTATCGCGACAAACGCCAGAGTTCCTCAGGCGTCTGTTCTCTATTAAGTTTTTCCGTTAAGAAATTCTCAGTAGCTGCCCGGAGTCAGGAAGTTGGCGGTGTCTTACCCCGTGCCTCGGAAAGCACGTAAAGCCGTTGGTCCTGCACCTGATCTCTCTCCGGTCTGTCAGTTTACCGTGCCATCGGATTATGAGAGTGAAGGAATAGCACAGGTGCACTCTGCACCTGTGCTTGCGCATACACTTAGACACTATAATCTTGTCCTGCGCCGATGGCTAGTCTCCGTTGAGGCAGGCCGCCGTGACAGTAAATCGGTCTGCAGGACATTATTATTACTATTATTTTCTGTATATATGAGTATGTAGACATCACAGTTGTGGAGAGGTACCAGCCGAATGCTCGGGCCAGTCGGGATCAAATCCAGTCCGAAAGAGAAGCTAAACTAAACTCTCATTTCATCTCTGCAGACAGTCTCCGAATGGGAGATGCCAATCAATTCACGCCTCCAAAATACAAGTGTGTCTTTTCACCGCTAAAAGGAGCCCGTTCACCTTGGCTCCTACTTTCCGGAATGTATCTTTGGAGTACACTGACCGCCTTCAGTTGTTAGGGGTTAAGATTTAACCGAAAACCTCAACTAAGGGTGGTTCATTGACTCCAGGGCCAAAGCAACCACAAGGAAACTAGCAAGGGTGCAGGGGTACTCCGGGGCAGCTTCTTACCTTATATAAAGCGCAAGTTCGGTTGTGCGTAGAGTAGGCCTACTGCTGGCTGGTGCTGCAAAATGCCAGCTAGAAACGTTGAACTCTGTGAAGAGACCTGCTGCGAATTGATTTGGTTGAAACCAAATCAAGGTTATATCAACCAGCGTAAAATAGTAGCTTAATGCTGTTGTACTTCGTATGGTGAGTGTAGAGAACCGGAGACCCTTTTTACTGGAAACGAGGCATTCCATCTTAGTCCTTACGGGTGACAATGCATCTGTATTTTGATTCGTAGTCGAGGATAGATGTAGATGTCTATGTGCCACAGCAACCACTTACCATCAGGTGGACTGTGTGCTCGTTTGTCACCCTATCCTATAAAAAAAACAACTTGTCACACTCGAGCAAAGGCGCAGAGTAGCCAGCCTCACGGTATTCTGCAGGATGCATTTCGAAGAGTGTGCGCAGGAATTACCTACATGTTTTAATTCCTCCCTCTCCTTTCCACCATGTTGTATAATTGTAAGGATTTTTACAAAAGAGCATAATTATGTTAATCTGTGGTGAGAAACATAGTTCATCAGAGGGCAAGTGGATGCTGCGGCTACATCGTATCTTTATGTAGTAGAGCCATAAAATAAAAAAGAGTAAAGTTACAGCCTATATACGTCCCACTGCTGGGCACAGGCCTCCGCTCATTTCTAAGAGGGTTTTATGGCAAGGAATTGTCCGCCGCGCTGCCCCAATGCGTGTTGGCGAATTTCACATGTCTTCGAAATATTTTTTTTTCTTATTCCTCAGACATGTAGGTTTCCTCACGATGTATTCCTTCACCGCCGAGCACGTGGTAAATCAGCACTTAAAATTGCAATTAACAATTTCATTGGTGCCGGCGGGGATCGAACCGAAATTTACAGCGAGCGCTAACCAACTGAGCTACCACGAGTAGAGCCATGCTGCAGCTATATTATGGTTGCAGTACGAATGGGAAATACTAGCATAAAATAGTGGCTCAATACTGTTGTGCTTCGTATGGTGGGTGTAGGGAGATAAAATAAAAATCAAAACATTAAGTTAATATTTTATTTGTAATTTTATTATCTTAAAATTAATTAACAATAAAAATGTTCATCGGCGTAAAAAAAATACAATTGAAAGAATATTACCAGAAATTTTATATGTTGCTGCTAATATTTTATGAACATTGTTCAATTGGAATCTTAAACTTGAGACACTAATCTCAATCTGTTTTTGTTACATACCTACACAAGCGTTTTTCGTCTATTTACAATCACGTACGTTACTCTAAAAACTACACCAATGCAGAAATTGCCAATATAACATACTTCTGGACGGTGCTCTAAAATGAATGTTTAGTTCAAAATAATAAGATTTTGTGCAAACTATTGAAGTGCATAAATAAATTAGGTTTATTAATTTGTCTTTATATTTAAAAATAACCACGTTTCACTAAAATAAAATAACTAGTATAATACGCAATATGAATTTTTATTTATAATATATACAATTGTTTCCAATAACTAGTGGTATCCAATCACTTATTTAGAATTTTTAATAAATACTATAATTTTTAATAAATACTATTATATTATTCATTAAACTGACTAAAACCACAAATCACATCTGTAAAATAAGAGTGTAACGAAGAACAAAGTACCTGAGGCTTGGTTTGTAACTGCTGTTTTACTTTATGAACACGTGCACTTTTTACATGAAATTAGAAATAAATTTCGAATTAATAATTTTGAACGCGAAAACGGCTAATAATAATATTAAATTGTAAGAAAACTTAAAAAACACGTATTGACCATGAGCTGTGATGATTTTAGAGAGAATTATCCTGGTGATCCTGATCCGATCTTGATGCAAGTTTTCAAGTAAATTAGTGTTAAAAATTACATTAACAGTTCTTTTACACAGAGAGACAGATTAGTCCAGTCACTTTAGGGTTTCACCTCGGAATTTGAGATAAAAAGCTGGAAACTCGTGTACAGCTTCATTTTGGCGTTCTAAAAGTTGTCTCAAAAGTCTCATATTATCTCGTGTCTGCGTCCTTAGTTATTCAAGGTCAAAGGTCACGAAAATCGGTTTTTTGCAATTATGTCAGTTTCTATGGTTCCAATCACTTCAACACCTATTATGAAAATTAAAGACAAAAAAATTTGCCACAACTTTTGTCTCAACTTTTTTTCTATACGCTCAACCCTTTTCGAGATAGAGGGCGGAGAGCACCCAGCGCTCAGGCATACTTACCGTAATAATGTTGAAAATGATGTTTTATGTGTATATATATATATATATATATATATATATATATATATATATACAGCTTATCTCCAATTCCGAGATTGACCCCTTTTTTTAGTTGACTAATAATTACTCCAAGGACTAACCTATTATTAACAAATTATTATGTCTTACAAAATAACTGACAATTTTGTTTTTCCACTTTTACTATGTTAATATTTTAGCAAGTCAAAAGCGGTTGCTTCATATCTATTCATTTTATCCAGAATTATAGGTATTTTTGTTACCCGTCACAAGGTTACCTCGAGCCCCTGGATAATATGCATGATTGGAAAAGGATTAAAATAACTATATTGGTAAATAGATTTAAAATTAGATACGACAATAGATTCAGATTTCTAAAAGATATATCATTAAAGTTATAAACCAATTTAATCAAATGAATTTTATTTGCAAATTTCACTTACCGTACAGTTATCGTTGGTGTCATGTTAAGAAAGAGATTAAAATGAGGCTCCTAAACTTCTCAGTTCATTAAGAATGGCTAACATATTTATCTCCTTCAACATATCACATTCATCAATTTAGGAATTGACCTAAAACACTGACCTCTACATATACAGTACTTGTATATATAGAGGTCGGTGTACAAACTGTTCAATTGAGAGTGCCATGTAAATGAACGACATTCTAGAAAACTATTAATTACGTTTAATACAAACGAAAGTAAAGGCAAACCAAATACTTTAAAGTAACACACATTTTCATTACTTTTTAATTTTATTTTAATGGTTTAACTTTAATACTATATATATTCAACAAAGTGCCTTAATGATCCTGATCCTATTGTGACTAACAGAATATAATATTTTTTTGGGCAGAAATAATACATATTGAATGTTCAATGTGTAGTGTTCGCGTAAATTTAAGAAATCATTATAGAAATAATACATTCTAATCATTTATAAATAAACAGTTCAACATTAGATCACTATGCTTAAGGTTATAAAAGTGAAAAATAACAAAATATTTTTTACTAATACATTAAAAATAAAATATCTATTTCTCAGGCTATGCTATTTATAGAAATCTATGTTAACCACTTATTGTAAACAAATAGTTAAGGTTGCAGAAAATAGAAAAATATATATCAAATACTTACCTAAAAAAATCCGTACCATATTTTTAGCAAAAAAATATTTTGATTTATTCCATCCTAGTTTCGATTCAATCGAAACTAAAGTTTTAATTCAAATGAGTCAATTAGTAATTTGTTAAATTGACATCCCACCCATAATGGTGATAAAACAATTCAATACGACTAAATTTTTTGGCCAATTACCGGTAAAATATAAAAACTTATCAAAAATGCAGTTCATATGTTTTTTTTTTTTATTTATAACTTAAGCTTTTTATACTTCTCTAAACTGTCGTTCATACAGGTTTTAAAAAATTCTGTTTAGTTGTTAGGCACTGGTTGGGCAGCAGGTCGTCTATCGAAGTGGAATGTGTCGGACAGGTAGAGCCCGAAAATGGCAACACTGTAGAACACGGTTAGACCAAACAGGGCAACACTCGCGCTCGCCGTGAACATGTTCGAATATTCACATCTGAAAAAATAAAGTGTTACATTTTTATAAAATACCTATCAATGTAAGGTGTAGAGTACCCCCTTATTATAATTGTGAACGTGTTTAGTCTTTTAATAGAGTAAATGGGGCGGGAAATAGAGTAAATGGGGCCTTGCACTCGAAATTACTAGGTTTCGTCGTTGAAATTGTATGTTTTTCGTTTGTTGCTTGAAATAAATAGAGATAAAAAAAGTTCGTTTTCTCTACTACAATAAGCTCAGAGAAAATTTTAGAAGTCTTATTTATTTATTTAGTAATAATTATTCTCACGATGCATGTTGAGGCCAAAACTCTTAGAGACATAATTTGGGAGCTCTAATTTGTAGATTCTATTGAATACCAACTATCAAAAAATATTTTTACCTCACAAATATCGTATACTTTAATAATCATAGAATACATTTTCGTTAAATGCCTTTCACGTAAGAAAAAAACTCGACGTAATTCAATGAACGGCCGAAAAACTTCGATATAAGCCCCAATATCTCCGAAATTCTACATTATTTTGACGTAAAATTTATACCAATTTAATCATCAACATTTGCTTAAACTATACTATTATTTTTAGTTTTTGAATCGTTACAATTATTTTTTATTAATTAAATAAAACTACTATATATTTCATTGCGCCGGCCATCCGCGATCATTACCGCACAAGCGCTTGTCGAAGGTGGACCTGCGTCAGCTGAATTCGCGCGCTGCGTTGTTTCGGTACTATCGTAGTGTGCGTCAATTGTCGTAATAGGCGCTGCTATTTTGTGCGTGCTAGAGCATCGTTAACTACGACTGCAGTTTTTGATCATTGGAAGTATTTACTTTTGTACAGTATATTTCAACTATTATAAAGCTCGCACATTATTATTATACATACCAGATAGTTAACTCATTATAGTTATTTTGATTGTACCTGAGCTTTCTTACCAGTCGGAATGGGAAAAATAAATACAAGTATCAGTGCCTAACTAAACGTAAAAATTTAAAAACCTATCTCTGGAGAAATAATAATGGAAAATAAAAATGTCTGCATACTTGCCATATGGACTGGCCTAGATTATGCAGTAAAAGTACTAAAAATCTACAAAGAGGGCCAATTTTGGATTTTAAATAATATGTTACCCAAGTTATAAACGTTTTACGACGTACAGTCTGAAATTATCGACTCGAGATAAGCTCGGTCAATGCCGTTGCGGCAAATATTTTTATAATAAAAAATATTGTAATGGACTGTTAGTACCGATATAAAATGTTAGTTACATCTGGTTGTTTTATTTATTAAAACAGGTCGCAACCGTACTATTTATTTATTTATACCACTATGCTACCGTTAGTAGATAGAATCGATTATTAACCAATATCAGTTAACAATCGATTACTGCGTAACAATCAAAATATTTATGTGTACTTAGTTCAACACTAAGTTTCATAAATAATGAAAAAATATATCAAAATAGATTATAATAAATTAATTAGATACCATAAAAATGACACACTAAAATTTTTCCATCCACAACTCCATCCTAAGAAAACTTGTATTATGGAAGATCAAGATCGTTTAGTCACCATACTCACAATATCGTTGTGCGAGCGAGTGAACAGATATAAAAGAAAGTATCGCTCGCGTATTTCGACGCCCGCTCGGTGCGTAAAATACCTAAATTTGCGTAGCGTAACGCCGAAATGTAAGAGGGCTCTTAATACTCTTTTTTTGTGTTCATAGCAAGGATAGTATAAAAATCAGAGAAAATCTGGATATCAGAGACAGACATAACTAGTGTTGCAATCTGTTCTGTTATTTTTGTTTTAATGTGGATTATCCTCATTTCTAATAATATCGCAGACGTAATATCCAACCTACTACTATAAACTATAATGATTTTTAGAACTTGCCAAAATATAATGCCAATGAAAATTAAATTAAATAAAGAACTTCTCAGTAACCTGACGAGATATGTATATTAAGATCGATTTACACTTCGACAAGAACAGTAGTGAGTTTAGTTACAGGGCAGTTAACAGTAAACGGACAAGTGGGCAGTAGCGTTCAAACAATGTCTTCGTGGCGAATTTAGTTAAGGATTAGTTCTTAGAGTTCGTTTGAGTGTGACGTTTCAAGACTATTATATATAATTTTTCTTGTTTTCGTTTAAGATGGATCTAGGATTACGTCAATAATTAAGTGATATAGTTAGAGTAATATTATTGGTTGTTGTTAAAGAAGTTTTTAAGAATTTTCATGAGTGCAGCATCTCGAGCAGGTTTGATTTTATAAATTGAACTTCGACTATTATATAAACATTCGTGTTCTAAATACATCTGTACGAATTTATACGTGATATCTTCCGTCCATTTCATTATTTAAACTCAATATAAAACGTATAAATATTCAATAAACAGTACCGTACAAACTTGGTGGCGATTTTAATTATAAAAGTACAATTATACGTTTTGGCGCGCAAACGTTACGGCCTGTCAACTTATGCACTGAACTAAACTCGCCCGTTCATACGTGCAGCGAGTTTAGTTGCGGGTGCCGGGAGACGCGCGGTAGGGCAACACTTTGCACTTAACTCGGCGAAAAATAGCCCGGCCGGCTATCCGTCAACTTAATTGTTAACTTGCTACTTAACTCGCTTATTGCCGTTCGAACGAAATTTTCAACTTGCCACGTTCGCAATTTAACTCGCTACTGTACTTGTCGAAGTGTAAATCGGTCTTTAAGGTCGTTTATAATTTGTTTCAACAAATTGGCGGTAAATTGAAAAATGTATAGCGCGTGAAATTTCGATTTTTTTTTTGTATTTTAGTCAACGACACAATTTATAATCGACTTTGATTAGCGTTCCTCAATCCCTTCCCTTACCGGTGTTTACAACTTGTTCAATGACTTTAAACGTGTTGTTGGCGACGCGCCTATAAAAATGTTTCAGTTTATTAAATCAACCGATGACGTTGCTATGAAAAAAGGGGCAGTCACGAGCAACGACGCTCTGATAAGAGAATGCTTAGTTAAATCTTTAAGAAATGTCGAATTAATGATATGAAGGTCTTGGGTTCGACTCCCAGGCCGGACTAGTTTGTTTGTTTTCCTAAGTAATATCGCTTAATAAATTCGTAAGGAATTTAAGATATAAATTATGTTACCGGATTTGTTCCCCGGTTGAAATCATCTTTCAAATGATGTAAATTCATAAGAATATTAAAGTGAAGTTAAAGATCGGATTTGTTCCCCGGTCGAGATAATCACTCTGTGCATAGGCAGAATTAATGGATATTAATTGCATAAATGTTGTTTTGTATAAGTTTGATACGTTTTGTACGAAAACAAATGCCTATTTGTTATGATCGATTAATGAGAACATTCATTTATATTGTTATCTGATTAAAGATAGTTTCATACAGTTCGAAAATTGTATAAAAGCATTTAATTTGCCTAATATGGTCAAAATTGGTGTATTTCATAATTTAATTTTTTCTGATAGCCGAGAGCCGTGCAAAGTTAGTTGTTCACATAGCGTGAGTACACGGAAGCACGCTGGCCACGCCCTTAGGAGGCCGAATATGTAAAAATTTAAAATGTTTGTAATTCAGTGATTTATGTAAAAATTACTTGTAAAATATTTCAGGTTAATTGTACGTGCTAAAAAGGTAAATTCTGTGTTATTTTCATGTGAAAATTCCTGTGTATAAGTGAAATAATGATAGTTTTGTATAAGAAATTTAAAAGTGTTTTAAATAGTGAAATAAATAGAAAAAATGTAAATTAAACTATTGTATTGGTTAGCTTATGTATAAATTCAAGTGAGAAACATTGTTTTAACTTTCTGTATTAAATATTTAAGAAATTTCGATTTCGAACTTGTGAGTAAAATAGGCAGTTTTCGTTTAATAAATAAAAGGTTTTTTATGATATGAAGATATGATGTATATCATGGTGTAGATATTGTTTTGTACTACCTATATTGATAAATTGTATTTGTATATGATTTGAATAAATAAAGATATTGAGTGAAACGTGAGAGAGTAATAGTACAAATTCATGTAATTAAGTTGCGCAAGCGCGCAGATGGCGCGGCTCACTTTCGCGTTTAGCTTAGGGGTAGGATAGTAAATTGATTTTATTGCAATTCGTTCGGGAATCGTTCGGGAATGGTTCGGGAAATATTCAAGGAAATCGTTCGGGAATCGTTCGGGAATCGTTCGGGAATCGTTCGGGAATGGTTCGGGAAATATTCAAGGAAATCGTTCGGGAATCGTTCGGGAATCGTTCGGGAAATATTCAAGGAAATAGTTCGGAAATAAATAAGAAAATCCGGGAAAAAGTTCAAGAAAAGTGAAAAACCAGCAGTATAGGGAAAAGTGATTACTCTCTCACGGAACGGTTTGAAGATAATTGCTGTTTCATTCCCAAGATCCTTTAAGTTATACAGTCCACATCGAAGAATTAAGGCGTCGGGACCGGGACGACTTCGGAAGACCCGTAATCCCCGTCTGAACCTACTTGCTGAAAAGGAAGAGGTTATCGCCCTAGTGTGTTACTCCGTTGCGGAGATCACATACGTTGTTCCCGAACCCAACGTAGGCGTGATAGGAGGCCGGATCGAGAGAAGCCTCGATTCCTGTTTCTTAGTACCCGATCCGCTAGGTCCTTTTCAATTGGTCCTTTTCAGGATCAAGAGGGACACCGACCTGGTCCTTTTCAATTGGTCCTTCGAGCCGGATTGAAGACCACCCGAACCCCGCCAGCTGGATCAAGGAACCAGCTGTGGACTGCTGGTTGTGGAAGAAGAAGACCTTCGGAAGCCGAGTGAAGATCAGCAACCGAAGGAAGCCAGAGGTTTGAGCTGAAGCAATAGGACCAAAGGCCTGAAGACCAGGACGGCAGCACTGAAGGGCTGGACCTGGAACTACCGGAAGAAAGAAAACCGGGATTGCAGCTTGGGGCGTGTGCTCGCATGGGGCACATATCGCAGCCGGGCGCAGGTGTCTTGTGAAGGCACTCATCGTGGCCAAGCAGGGCTTGGCATTTTTCCTGTCGGGCAAGCGTGCTCGGCATTTCCTGTCAGACGATCGTGTCTGGCATTTCCTGTCAGACGATCGTGTCTGGCATTTCCTGTCGGACGACCGTGTCCGGCATTTCCCGTCGGGTCATCAGGGTGCAAAAGGCATCCACCGCTGCTGCTGCCGGGCGAGGGTGCGCGTGGGCACCTGACTGCATCGCGGCCGGAGGAGGGCGCTTGGACGAGGCGTCACCGGCAACTGGGCGGCGAGCACAGCATACATCCCGACCACCTAACGGTGCCAAACGGTTGGGCTCTGGCATAACACCTTCGGGTGGAGCAGTTCTCTCGAGCGAGACTGCGCTTGCACTACCGCTCGACTGTTTCGTCATATTCCTTGGCGGGACAGTTCCTAAACCTTTCCTCCATTCCATTCCTGCACGACTCCATCCCTGGACGGCTCACCTCGGTAGGCCCCGTTCAGGATTGATAGGGCTGATAGGGCTGTTAGGGTGGTAGTAGGGTTGTAGGGTTGGGAGATAAAGGGGGGGAGGGGTAGTGGTGTTAGGTTGGGGTGTAGAAGGGTTGTAGGTAAGGGACTGTAGGGACAGTTAGGGACCGTAGGCCAACAATCACCTTCCTGCAAGATGAAGAAGGCACAAGACCAGACAGGGAGAAGCGAAGGGAGCAGGACAAGGACAGGGCTCTCAAGAAAAGCTAAAGCGGAATCATCTGGAGCGACCACAGCTACTGCGTCAAATGGAGCAACTCCTTCAAGTGGAGCCACCACAGACACGTCCACATGCACGTGGGACTCAGGGACGTCCATAGCAACGACGAGCAACAGGACGGACACCAGTGGTACACAGGCCAGCACCGCACAACAATCCGTTATATCCAGGAGTGAAACGGTGGTCGAAAAAGTAGGTCAAAGGACCGAAGAAGCGGCATCGTCAAGGACAGTAATCGGGCACACTAGTGATAAAGGGTCACAGAGAGGTAGTAGGTCATCGCGATCGGCGAGGCTGAAAGCCGAATTAGAGGCGCGGATTAAATTCGAACGCTCAGAGCTCGAACGAGCACAGGCAGCTGCTGCCTTAGCCAAGTCTCAATGGGAGTTGGCACGACTCAACCGAGAAGAGGAGATCGACTCGAGTGAGGATGATGAAGAGCGGAATACTCAGGTGGAACCTTTCGTAAGGAGTTGGGTTCAGCAAACCATAATGAGCGCGCCGGTTAGTGTAGCACAACCCGATATTACTGATAAGGAAGCGTGTAAAGGATCACGCCGCAAAGGGGCGGAGGTCGAGCGCAACCTAGGAAATGCACAGAAAACACACGCGAGTGAGGTGTCAGAATTGACCGAAGCGATTGTGAGTGCAATAAAAATAGCTGGTAAAGATAAATCTTCCCAGCTTCATTTCCTCCAGGAATTACCGGTGTTCGATGGAGACCCGGGTGAATGGATAATTTTCAAAACGGTGTTTGAAGACACAAAAGGCCAATTTTCAGGGGTGCAAAATGTCGCACGCCTTAGGAGGGCATTAAAGGGCACCGCTAAAGAGGCGGTTAAGTCGCTGTTATTTACTTTATGTGAACCTGAAGAAATAATGAACGCTCTCGAAAGAAGATTCGGTAGGGTTGAGATGCTCATTCTAGCCGAAATCGAGAATGTAAAGCGTATGCCAAGATTGGCAGAAGATTGCCGAAATATAGGATCTTTTGCAAGTCGTATTACGAACGTGGTTGCCACAATACAAGCGTTGAATCAACCACAGTATTTATACTCACCGGAGTTAGTGAGCCGCATAGTGGAGAAACTTGGAACTATGATTAAATTTAAATGGTTTGAATATCGAGCTCAATATCCTTTGGAGCCAGAGTTACAGAAGATGGCCAAGTTTTTAAATTTATTGAGTGAACAATTTGGAACGTCCTTAAGCAATGAAAATGCGCCTGAAAAAAAGGAAGCGTCCTGAATTCAGGAAGCAAACTGTACACACTGCAAAGGGAGGTGTACGCAGCTGTGCCGAGAGCGAGCGCTATATGCGCCGAAGTAATATGAGCGAGCGTTTAGAACGCCGAAATAATAAAAGGCACAACCGACAAGTGGTTATGATAACCCAGGACAAGCCTGTAAGTCGGGTAACACATAAGTGTGTTATATGCAACAAGGAGCACTCTATAGTGAGTTGTTACAAGTTTAAGGACATGAATATTCGCGAGAAATGGGAAGCCGTCAAAAAGGCCAAAGTATGTTTCCAATGTTTGTCACCTAACCATAGGAGGTTAGAGTGCAAAGCGAAAAAATGTGGTGTAGAAGGATGTAGAATGTCACATCATCGAATGCTACACCGATACCCCAATGAAAATACCTCGCCACAAGGGGACGAGGGGGGTAAAGATGCTCAGATTACAACTGTTAGTACAGTAAATGCACTGGCATGTGCATATTTAAAGATCATACCGGTCGAGTTGCATGGGCCTAGAGGAAAGGTCAGGACAACAGCTCTTCTGGATGAGGGATCGACCATGACACTCATAGAGGAGTGGATGGCTCAGAAGTTAGCGCCTCGCGGACGTAAAGAGGGATTACGTATCGAAGCCGTGGGAGGTAAGCGAATTAACGACGATAGTTCGTATCGCTTAAACGTTAAAATAAAAGGCATTTATTCGAGCGACTTAGAAGAGATAAGTGTACAAACAATTAAGTCACTTAACCTCGCTCCTCAGTCGGTAAGCCGAGAATTATTGCAACGGTGTTCTCATTTGACACCGATCAAGGATGAGTTGATGTATGAGAGGTCCAAGCCTACCATATTGATTGGTCAGGACAATTGGCATCTCATAGTTACTCGTGAATTGGTTTCGGGAGGTAAGAACCTACCTGTAGCATCGCTCACCAAACTGGGGTGGGTTTTGCATGGTCACATATCGGGTGGCATTAAACCAATCAAGATTGTTAACCACATTTCCACCAAGAAGGAGGAAGATATGGATAAATTAATCAAGGATTATTTTAGTTTGGAATCTCTGGGAGTATCGGCTAGAAAGCCCGTGAACGACCCAGAAGAACGAGCTTTAAATATTTTGAACAAAACGGTACGTCGTATACCTAATAATAGGTACGAGACTGCTTTGTTATGGCGCACAGACAATGAGTGCTTGCCATCGAATAGGGCACAGGTTGAAAGTCGCCTGTTTAATATCGAGAAAAAGCTCGACAAAAATAGCGAGTTGAAAAAGGAATACGAGAAGCAAATTGAAAATCTCATCGTTAACGGTTACGCAGAGAAAGCGAACCATATTTCCATTTCCCCACGTACGTGGTACCTTCCTCACTTCGCAGTGACTCACCCACAAAAGAAGAAAATAAGGATAGTTTTCGACGCCGCCGCAAGGACGGGCGGACGTTGTCTTAACGATGCGTTGTTGACCGGACCGGACTTATTGAAGTCGTTGTTCGGAGTTCTGCTACGATTCAGAGAAGGAAGCGTGGCAGTAATGGCAGACATTAAGGAAATGTTCCTGCAAGTGAAAATCCGGGAAGAAGACAGGGATAGCCTTCGATTCTTATGGCGGCACAATCGTGACGCGCCACCGGAAGAGTATAGAATGACGTCACTCATATTTGGAGCGGCATCATCACCATGCATCGCTATATATGTAAAGAATAGAAATGCGCAGGACAACGCACATATCTATCCAGAAGCAGCTTCCGCTACGGAAAGCAATTTTTATATGGATGATTACCTACAGGCATTTCCCGACGTGACGACGGCCGAAAGGATAGTAAACGATATGTATGAATTACATAAGCATGCTTCTTTCCAACTGAGGGGATGGGCTAGCAACCGACCCGAAGTTTTAAGTAATATGGAAAATAAATATAAGAGCGACAGTGCTTCGCTTGGAGATAAAGAGCACACAGAGCGCACGTTAGGTTTGATTTGGAATATCAAACGGGATATAATAAGTTTTTTCCACAAGTCTTCGTAGCACACCGGAAGAGGTGATGGAGGGTTTACGACCGCCTACGAAGAGGGAGATAACTAGCGCTGTGATGTCAGTCTTCGATCCTTTGGGAAGTCGCTGATCCAGCAAGTATGGAGGACAGGCATCTCTTGGGATGAAGAAGTTTCACACGAGTTACACGTGTTATTTTGTAAATGGATATCGGAAGTGAAGAAATTAGGTCACTTAGAAGTACCTAGACCCGTTGCTGAAGGCATCGGCAAAGGAGAGTTACATACTTTCACGGATGCTAGTGAAAAAGCATACGCTGCCGCGGTGTATTACGTCACCACGGACGAGCAAGGAATAAGGCGGATTACGCTGATCGCCGCAAAGGCAAGAGTAGCGCCATTGAAACCAATTTCGATTCCAAGGCTTGAATTGCAAGCAGCTCTTATGGGCAGCAGACTGGCTGCTTCGGTTAGTGAAGAGAGCAAGTACGAGATGTCCGAGAGAGTGTTTTGGACAGACTCACGTACAGTGTTAGCGTGGATTAAGTCAGATCCTCGCGCTTTTAAACCATTCGTTGCTCATCGATTGGCTGAGATCGAAGATCACAGTAAGCCATGTGAATGGCGATGGGTTCCAACGTCACAAAACGTGGCAGACGACGCCACTAGAAATTTTCCTTCCACCTTCGATGTAAGTCATCGCTGGTTTCAAGGACCTGAATTCCTCAGGAAAAGTCCTGATTTATGGCCCAAACAAGTGGACACCATAAATAGCTTAGAAACAGGTGAAGAAAAATCGCCAAAGGGCGTAAATACGTTAAGAAAGCAAGAACCGTTAAGTCTACCCGACTACGGACGATTTAGCAGCTTTAAGAAATTCCTTGGAGCAACTACACGCACCTTACAAGCGGTAGAAAAATTCAAGAGTTTAAGAAAGTCGGTTAAAGGACCCGACGACGCAACCGAAAAGTCGGTTATGTGTTCCAACAAAGTTTTAGCAAAGTCGGTTAAAGGACCCGATAGCGCGTTGGACACAGCGCTCTTGAAAAAGGCGGAAATATTAATTTGGAAATTCATTCAAGACGAGTGTTTTCATTCGGAAATAAAATGTTTGAAAGCAGGCAAAAGCGTTGAAAGAAGTTCACGCTTAAGTAAATTATCTATGGAAATAGGAGAGGATAACTTACTCCGTTTAAATGGACGTTTACCTTTCAAGTCTAATTTGACCGAGGAAAGTAGAAAACCTGTCATATTAGACGGTAAACACGAAATCGTTAAAATGATGATTAGAGAAGTTCATCATCATTTTGGACACGCCAATCACCAGACGGTGATGAATGAGATGAACCAGAAATTTTACGTCTTGAACTTGCGTAATGTAGTACGAAGTGTGTCACACCATTGTCAGTGGTGCAGGACATACAGGTCAAAGCCGCAAAACGTGCCACAAGGAAATATTCCTCTGGAAAGAATAGCTCATCATGAGCCACCTTTTACATGCTCAGCTGTAGATTATTTTGGTCCTATGAGTGTGACTATAGGAAGGCGACACGAAAAACGTTGGGGCGTTTTATTCACGTGTCTGACCACCAGAGCAGTACATCTGGAATTAGCAGCCTCATTGACACCAGCGTCAATGATAATGGCGTTAAGGCGATTTATCGCCAGAAGAGGAAAACCAGCCGTTATATACAGCGATAACGGGACAAATTTCAAAGCTGCAAATAAAGAATTATTGAAAGCATGCGAAGAATGCTATGAGGGCATGAAAAACGAGTCATTTAAGAAATATATTAAATGGAAATTTATACCTCCGGGAGCACCGCACATGGGTGGCGCCTGGGAGAGGTTAGTAAGATCGATTAAAATTGCGTTGACCGCTACGCTTAAGGAGAAGAGCCCACGAGAGGAGGTTCTACATACGTTACTTTTAGAAGCAGAGCATACGGTAAATTCCAGACCTCTGGTAACATTCAGTATGGATAGTCCTGAAGAGGGTTTGACACCCAATCATTTTCTTCTGGGACGCTCATGTGGTGATCGACCACCTGGATTATTTTTAGAGCGACATCTGACGGGTCAACTCAATTGGAAAGCTGCACAGAGGTTAGCCGACCATTTTTGGACAAGATGGCTGAAAGAATACATGCCTACGTTAATACCTCGAACAGGTGATAACGGCAAGTTCATGGAACCTAAAGAAGGCGATATTGTTTTGATAATAGATCATTCGTTGCCACGAAATACGTGGCCAAAAGGTAAAATTAGTAGAACGTTACCGGGACCAGACGGTCACACCAGAGTGGTTGACGTCATTACTAGCACAGGTATCTTGAGGAGACCTACATCCAGAATAATAGTCCTGGTACCCGCGACGCCTCCCAAATGATGGTGCTAACGCACGGGGGGGGAGATTGTTGGCGACGCGCCTATAAAAATGTTTCAGTTTATTAAATCAACCGATGACGTTGCTATGAAAAAAGGGGCAGTCACGAGCAACGACGCTCTGATAAGAGAATGCTTAGTTAAATCTTTAAGAAATGTCGAATTAATGATATGAAGGTCTTGGGTTCGACTCCCAGGCCGGACTAGTTTGTTTGTTTTCCTAAGTAATATCGCTTAATAAATTCGTAAGGAATTTAAGATATAAATTATGTTACCGGATTTGTTCCCCGGTTGAAATCATCTTTCAAATGATGTAAATTCATAAGAATATTAAAGTGAAGTTAAAGATCGGATTTGTTCCCCGGTCGAGATAATCACTCTGTGCATAGGCAGAATTAATGGATATTAATTGCATAAATGTTGTTTTGTATAAGTTTGATACGTTTTGTACGAAAACAAATGCCTATTTGTTATGATCGATTAATGAGAACATTCATTTATATTGTTATCTGATTAAAGATAGTTTCATACAGTTCGAAAATTGTATAAAAGCATTTAATTTGCCTAATATGGTCAAAATTGGTGTATTTCATAATTTAATTTTTTTCTGATAGCCGAGAGCCGTGCAAAGTTAGTTGTTCACATAGCGTGAGTACACGGAAGCACGCTGGCCACGCCCTTAGGAGGCCGAATATGTAAAAATTTAAAATGTTTGTAATTCAGTGATTTATGTAAAAATTACTTGTAAAATATTTCAGGTTAATTGTACGTGCTAAAAAAGGTAAATTCTGTGTTATTTTCATGTGAAAATTCCTGTGTATAAGTGAAATAATGATAGTTTTGTATAAGAAATTTAAAAGTGTTTTAAATAGTGAAATAAATAGAAAAAATGTAAATTAAACTATTGTATTGGTTAGCTTATGTATAAATTCAAGTGAGAAACATTGTTTTAACTTTCTGTATTAAATATTTAAGAAATTTCGATTTCGAACTTGTGAGTAAAATAGGCAGTTTTCGTTTAATAAATAAAAGGTTTTTTATGATATGAAGATATGATGTATATCATGGTGTAGATATTGTTTTGTACTACCTATATTGATAAATTGTATTTGTATATGATTTGAATAAATAAAGATATTGAGTGAAACGTGAGAGAGTAATAGTACAAATTCATGTAATTAAGTTGCGCAAGCGCGCAGATGGCGCGGCTCACTTTCGCGTTTAGCTTAGGGGTAGGATAGTAAATTGATTTTATTGCAATTCGTTCGGGAATCGTTCGGGAATGGTTCGGGAAATATTCAAGGAAATCGTTCGGGAATCGTTCGGGAATGGTTCGGGAAATATTCAAGGAAATAGTTCGGAAATAAATAAGAAAATCCGGGAAAAAGTTCAAGAAAAGTGAAAAACCAGCAGTATAGGGAAAAGTGATTACTCTCTCACGGAACGGTTTGAAGATAATTGCTGTTTCATTCCCAAGATCCTTTAAGTTATACAGTCCACATCGAAGAATTAAGGCGTCGGGACCGGGACGACTTCGGAAGACCCGTAATCCCCGTCTGAACCTACTTGCTGAAAAGGAAGAGGTTATCGCCCTAGTGTGTTACTCCGTTGCGGAGATCACATACGTTGTTCCCGAACCCAACGTAGGCGTGATAGGAGGCCGGATCGAGAGAAGCCTCGATTCCTGTTTCTTAGTACCCGATCCGCTAGGTCCTTTTCAATTGGTCCTTTTCAGGATCAAGAGGGACACCGACCTGGTCCTTTTCACGTGTTATTAAGGGCCCAGTCTTGTAAAAATTAGTGTTCTCGCAAAATTTACAGAAAAACAAACTTTATAGTATTTAAAAAAGGAAAAGTGAAACATATTTTACATTTGTTCAAAATGTAGGAATCGAGATTTTCGGAACTTTTTTTTATTTTATTTTGGTGTTTAAATTATTAGCTCTATTAGGCGTTAAACATGCCAATGTTTAGGTTATACGCGTAAAAGGTCTTATTAAAGCCTCTGCTATGTACAAACTATAACAATATCAAACAAAAGTATTCAGATCACATTTATTCCCATATTGTCGACAATAATCGTATCTGATCACTTTTTTAGAAATGCTTTAATTTTCTTATGAGAAGGGCTTAAAAAGATGTAAATTCATGATTTTTTTTACTGCAAATATCTATTTTTTCTACTTCTATAAATGTAGCAAAGTCGTACTTAAAACCACATAAAATAGAACTATTTTCAAGTAAATTAGAAATAAATAAAATTAAAAATATATATATTTTCGTACTTTTTACCAATATACCATTTATAAACCAGAAACGTGTGAAAATTCTCACAGTTCCGGTGAGATTTCTCGGCGTTCAGACGTGTGCAGTGTTGTTCAACGTTACTTTACCTCTCGCTCGCACGGTTGATCTCTTTCCCTCGCGCAGCTCTTATGGACTGAGCAGAGCACATCGTGAAAGTTGCTCTACTTAAATATATATTATTACTATTATTATTATATGTCACATTCGTTCTAGTTTTTAGTATTTAGTGCATTAGTGTTTATATTAGTATTAGTGTATTAGATTAATTGACTTGGACTTTCATATTTGATGAATTTCAATTTATTACCAAAAGAAATAAACGGAAAAATATGTATAGAAAAAGAAGAAATATCCTTGTGTCAGTAAAAAGAAATGTAACGCAAGAGTTGAAGTGATGAGTGAGGAGTTTTGGGAAACAACAATGCTGCTCCGTTTGACAAAGTTTTATCACAGCTGTGTGCTACCAGAATTAATTTATTCGCGCCTTGAAAGTTCTACGCCGATTAAAGACCCACCATATATAATAGAAGCAATAGAAAATAAAATCATAAAAAATCCCAAAAAAGTTAATCCCTACACAATATAACATCACTCGAAAAAAATTCCTTACTTTTAATGATGTAACAAACTAAATAAATAAGTATATATATATATTCAGTTATTTTTGTTTGATTTTTTTTTATTAACTGCCTTCTAAATTACTTCCCGATACGATTTCTTTTTTTTTAAAACAGGTATAAGCGTTATTTGTATGTACAGATTGTGTAAAAAAATCATATACATCCAATATGAAGGGATGAGCTGGAATCATAGATCTGAACCACATTTAATACAAAAAAATTCGATAATAGAAAAAAATGACTGATTCTTCATACAAAATGTACAAGGTAGAGTCGAAATTTGTATGAAGAGGCATTTTTATTTTTCTTCGGTTGTATATACCTTTTTTTAAACCTACACCCCGTTTAAACATTACTAAAAACGACATTTATGAAATATAAAAAAACCACGACAAAAGTAAAAGGAATATCTTTAACAAAAATTAGTAAGTTATATATTTAATGAAGTAGAGCAACCTTCACCTGTGATATCGAACGTATTTATGCAAGGGGGAGAGCGCTACCTCTAATGGCTAGGAAAGTAAAATAGCAGAGCTAGACGGAAGCTGTATAAACTCTGTATAAAATCCTTAAACGACAATAACATTAATGCATCCTAGAAGCTTCCACATATTGGAATAAGTTGAGATATTTAGGAATTGGTTTATACTCGGTTGCTAAAGACTCGTCCACTCGTTAACCACCATTAGTCTATTTCTTTTGTACAATAGTATAAAAAAGAAAGTAAACCATGAAAGTTTACAGTTTGATTGTTCACTTTTTGTATAATTCGATTAGTAAATTACTTAGCAATAAATAATTTTTTAACTTACCTGAAGAACCAGACTATGGTTAAAGCTACAGAGACTAAGGTCATCAGAATATTTTCAAGGTCCCATGTCCTCTCAGGTTGCCCCGTTTCAGTTATCAGCTCGTGTGTAGCTCCGACGTTCGATTCCTCCGTTCCAGACCGCTGCTATAAAGAGAATTTAACCTTACTTATTTGTTAGGCAAAAGGGTTCGTGGAACCAAAATCGATACCCACGCAGTAACACTTTATTTTATTTTATTGTATACTCACCAAACGAAACACAAACGTTCTACAAAAAATATGAAACTAGCTAAGATCTTGATCCTGATTATGTTCGTATTGAAGTAAAACAAGCAGTTTTTAGAAGAGGATACAAATTATAGTCACTTTGTTATACATTGAGTTGTATGTATATAAAACAAACGACGCAATGTACCACAAAATTACTATCATTTCAATGCCAACAAAATTAGCGAAGAGGCCTGCTGATTGGTAATGCCGCCCATGAATAACTGCAGTACCAGATTAATTGCAGATACATTGCTGGCCTTAGAAAAGTTTGTTATATTATTGTGTCAGTGACAGTGGTGTTGTTTTCTTGAGTAGTGATTAGAGTGGTGACATGGATAGCAGTGTGGGCACGTAATTTCAAAGAATAGGTAAATTGGTGATCTTTAAATTAAATAATTCACACGATTTTACTTTTGCACGCGGATTTTTCTACCAAATTTTTACATTTCAAATGTAATGAATAATCTCCAAGTAACGCCCTATTGATTAAACGGGTACGGCAGCTCACCGAAAGGGCCTTAATATAAATTTAATTAAATCAACAGCTGGGTGGTCCCACAGGTCCAAACATTTTGCCATATTTTATAACTTACCTTTAAAAAATAATGGAAAATTTGGTGAATTCAGCCTTCACAATCAAGTAATTATAATTGTAATTGAATTGTTATAAACTAACATTATTATTTGAAAACATTTTCATTATTTCGCAAGACCTTTCAACATCTATATAGTCACATCAGACGGGGCTTTAATAAGTATAATAGTGTTACGAGCTTAGGGTTCGTGACAATAAAAACTGCCGATTGAATTACCAAAATTAACACTTTAATTACCGAACACCAATTAAAACTTAAAAAAAAAACACTAATAATTAATCACACTAATATGTATATATATAATAATTAATCACTTTTAGTTCACTTCATTTCGCTCCAAAGCTTCGCTTGTATCGCCAAATTCAATACTGCCCCGATCGCGGCTATCAACGGCTTTATATAGGGCTCTTCCACCGAAACATCCAGAATATTCCAGCAAATACAGGCCCCGACCGACCAGGCGCAGAAAATTCGAGTGTGGGGGCTTTCTAGAAAGTTTAATTCTTCTATTTGTTACTAGGTGGCGCTGTTGGGAGAGTTCCAGACACTCCTGTTTCTGATACCAGATATCAGATGGCGCTAGTGCCATCAACTGTGGCGCGCAACAATAGTATGATCAAAGTTTACCTGTAAGTGAACTGTATACGCAGTTAACGCCTTGTCTGAAGTTTCCCTCCCACTTGTTTTTTTTTAAATAACCCACCCTACTTCACAATGAAACTGTCTGGAGTTCTTTAAACTTAATGGTGGTCTTAAGTGTTGCCATGGACTCATGGGTGGCCGTCATAAATTAATTTTTATTGTTTGGTTAACTTTAACCAAATCTTAAACGCGTGTTTGTTGATGCGAAAAGTGCATAAACTACATAGTCATGTCAGACAAGGCGTTAACTGCGTATAATAGTGATCGAAGTTCACTTACTTTGTTACTTTGATCATACTATTATGAAGTCATTGCATCACTTTCATTTTGACACTCACTCAGTCGTCCGTGAGCTTCACCGACAAAGGGATAAGTTACGCTCCCAAAACTAAGATTCATTTTCAAGGTATCCTTTTAATTATAATATATATGTGCCATTTTGATTAATAACTTGTTGCCATATATAAATATATATATATATATATATATATATATATATATATATATATATATATATATATAGGTTCTTCTTCTATTTTGATAATACATATATAGGTAGTGACATAATCCCGTTGCTGTAATAACCTTAGGATTCTTGATCAAGTAAATGCGACAAGTAGGTTTGACAGTCCTTTCTTGATGTTAACCCAAAAATTCTGAAGAGACCGAAACAGGTGAAAATTTGAGGGTGCAAGGTCAGGAATATATGATGGATGCATTAACACTTCCCGACCAAGCTCTCTCAATTTTTGCTAAGTGGCCAAAGATGTGCGTGGTCTGGCGTTATCATGATTAAAGACCACTCCTTTTCTGTTGATCAATTCCGGCTGTTTTTTCTCAATTTCTTGCTTGAGTCTCATTATTTATTGGCAGTAGATATCCAAATCGATGGTTTTGCCTGGTGGTAAAAGCAAATACATAATAAACGATACCCTTCCAATCCCATCATACACACAGCATCAACTTATTGCGTTAAATAATATTAATTAAATAATATTCTGGGTTTCGCTAGTCTGTGGAGCTTGACTACCCTTTGATCATGACCTTTTTGAACGTTCTTATCGTAGGTGATTCACTTTTCATCACCAGTTATCAATCTTTTCCCAAAATGGTTTAGTTTCATTACATTTCAGTAGACAATCGCAAATGAGTACACGATTCATTAGTTTCTTTCAGAGAGTTCGTGTGGTACCCAAATATTGAGGTTTTTTGTATAGCCAGACTTTTTAAATGGGTTAAAACTGTTTTGTGGTTAATCCTCAATTCCTCGGCTATGTTGTAACTACTAATACGCCGATCTAGCTCCACTTTTTCAAAGGTTTTAATCCGTATGAGGACTAGATAGAAGCTAGATAACTTGAATTAACTTTGTGGTACTCTTACTGACACTACATTAGGTTCATAACAGTCACAAATTTTTTTCGTGGCTTGAGTCGCATTTTCTCTTTTTTGTAATAAAACTTCAGAATGTGTACAAATTTCTTCGTTAGATTCACTCATATTGATGGATAGATAAACAAGTAAAAAATGGCGGGAAAGTGTTTTTTAGTTTTTATTTTTATTAATGTGCTATATGTATAAATCACGGCACGTAAGTTAAACTATGACCTTGAATGCGCAGTACCACATTTTTGGGTCCCAGTCGAAGTATGGTATGAGGTGCGCCGCGTGATGGTAGCCCCACCCAGTCGCACACACATATACGTGGTAGAGCCATGCTGCAGTTATATTAGTAGTATAGTTGCAGCACGAATGGCTCGGCTCGACCGGGGAAGGACCACGCTCTCACAGAATACCGGCGTCAAATAGTAGCTTAATGCTGCTGTGTTTCGTATGGTGAGTGTAGAGAACCGGAGACCCTTTTTACTGGAAACGAGGCATTCCATCTTAGTCCACTCGGGTGACAACGCATCTGCATTTTGATTCGTAATCGAAGATAGATGTAGATGTCTATGTTCCACAGCAACTACTTACCATCAGGTGGACTGTATGTTCGTTTGTCACCCTATCCTATAAAAAAACTCCGTCGTTCGCTGCCCGCGCATTCACCGCGCGGCCATGAAGTACAATTGCGCACGAAGTTTTTAGTTCTTTTCTTTGACATTTATAATTCTGTCGATTGTGTGATCACTTAATTTAATTTCAATAAAACGACTCGACCACAACCAACTATAAGGAGGCAGGAAAGAAGAATTATGTTTGATGTTTATAATTATTTTTTAAAAGAAAATTATATAACCGATTCTCTGAAAAAAAACTGCGGAAGCTACAAAAAGATCTGTATCCATGGTTAAAAGATTTATAAAAGAAAGTATAAGTTCAGAGTAACAATCAATGCATAAACACGTGTAACTAAAAAGTCAGTATATGTATTATGATTATAACATAATATACTAATTGGGGTGTCTGAGGGTGTGCGTTAATTACATTAAAAGTTGGAGATGTAGACAATGCATCATACCATAATAAAGAATATGACTTAGCACCAAACCCGAACAAGGAACAATCAATAAATCAATCAAGTAAAGCTGATACGCAGGTTTGGCTTTCAGAAAAGGGAATAACATTGACGTCTGAAATTTTAAAGCCTGAATTATACTAATTAATAAAAAATAAAAAGATCACTTCAAAACATTTAGTATAAACAAGATTTTTAAAAAACATGGTCATGACGTACTTCGCCTGTCTACCTACTACCCATATCTGAACCCTATAGAAATGGCGTGGGCAGTTATAAAGGGTAATGTAAAGTAGCAATAATGTACGATGAAATGTGCCCCGTGTTATAGAGTTAATGAACGAAGAAGTAAATGCATTTTGATCACGTGATTGGAAAAAGCTATGCGACTAAGTCAAGACAATCGAATAAGGTTATGTCAAAAGCAACCATGTCATCCATAAGATGACGGAAGAATTTATAATACGGGTTGGAGATTCTGACAGGAGTGATTCTGAATTGAATTCCTAACTGACATAGAAGATGAAAACGCAACTCCTGGCCCATGTTACGGTATACCACTTGAAAAATATATAGAAGGTCATGCAATGTGAAATGTGAAAGTGATTAAACATCTAGATAACTAGATTAATTTTGCTGTATTAAATTTTTATTAGTATTCCTTTAAATGGTCTGTTTAATAATACCTAACAATCACAAATACATGATACAATAAGAAATACAATGGTTTGAAAGAAATCGAGATTATTTTTATGAAATGTAATTACCGTTTAATTAAATTATTTCACTGCATTTTCACACTTCATAAAAAATATTTAAATACGACGGTTTTCCCTTTAAGATTTTTGAATTTTTCGGGCAACCGCGGAGCATACATTTAACACTTTTGTCCGTAATTGTACCTGCGCGAACGACTACCATTCAACTTACGTGCCACGATCTATATTAATATTAAAACTAACCAGATACAAACAATACAACCAAAGAGATTTTTCTTCAATTTTATAGAAACAAAATATGAAGAAACTTTTTCGCAGACCTATTATATAATTATATTTACAGCTCAGAAGTAGGTACGCATACGGTATGTGTTCCGACCTATCCCACTCGAATTAAAAGCATTTAGAACTTAAATGTCGGTATCCATATTCCCTACTGCGTATCGTCCCGGGCGTAGTAAGAGGCGGCAGAAAGTGACAAACCAGGAGATGGCAAAATCTCCCCTATGAGGCATTCTATAGAGGAGGCCTAACATAGAACTTTATAGGCCTGTCATTGACTTTTATAAGCTGTAAAGAAAGAATTAAAATATATTTAACCTGATTATTATTCCTCTTTGGATGCACCAGACAGTGTACGACTGCGCGGTCGTGAAGGCCGCAAGCCTGCAACGTCGCCGCGTCGTCCACTAACACACGGCCGTTGAATATCAGGCGAACGCGACACTCTGAAGTGAGTTCAGCTTGGAAGTGACGCCTGGAACAGATTGCAACTCTGTAAGAGAAGTCACCCTCCACTATCACATATTGTAAGAGGCAACAGAAAATGAGACAGGATCTGGGCGGCAGCGTCTGACTGATAATAACTCACAATACTTGAATACTACTTGCCAATCCGGCTGCTAAGGGCAGCAGCTATGGAAAATAACTGGGAAACTGCAGTTATGGAAAATATTCCCCATATGAATCAATCTAACGAGGGAGATATTCAGCACTTTTTTTTGACTTTGATAGGCTGTAACCATAGAGAATATAACCACTAGAGAGCGTATAGGCAGATTTCTTCCAAGCATACGACTCACTACTGCGGGCCGGGGGGACGAGGAAGAACGCGTGGCTGCGAATGGTCAAGTTGCGTTGTTATGGCTATCTTTAGGGTTGATCTTCTTAATAAAGGAAAATATTCGTTATCGATAAAATGGATTTTATCATTATGAAAAATACTCAATTAAATCATATAAATAATATTTAATCAAAGTCAATCAGTTACAACGAAAACATGTATTTATTATATTATTATTTTTTTAAAATGAATAATTTTTTATATTTATTTCGAATTAAAGTTTAAGGGTCCTGATTGTTCTTTGTAAAAAATATAAACAAGCGTCTACAAATTTGTAAATTATGCATCTTGCTAATTCAATTAAATGATTTGTTGATTCTATTTCATATTGATGAAAATGAATATCCGGGAATCAATAATACCTAATCAAAGATTTTAAAACCGTTCTCATAAAATAATTGGTATTATATTTCGAAGACAGCACTTTTGAACCACTCTCATTGATCGCCCTCTTATTAAAAATTTTACAACGATGACAAATATCTATTACTGTAGTGGATCCGGACAATAATTTGTCTTTTTTATATTAGTAATCCTATTAATTAACATTACTAATATTCCTTTAACCACTCCTGGTAAGCTTAAAACGCTTGTGTTAGGAGTGGTTCACGACAGTAGTCGAATGGCGGATTCGAACCCACGACCTTTTGAGTTCGCGGTCTGAGCCCTGCCATTAGGCTACTGTCGCTTTTTTAGTGTCCTTTTGAAATTGTAAGCCGTTCTGATTTGGAACACCAATCTAATTAATTTAACTAGGTAACTATAAATTTTAACTAAGAAAAAATACCGACAAACTGAGAACCTCCTCTTTTTTATGAAGCCGGTTAAAAGTAGATAAGTATTTTTTCACAGTGTGTGAATTGAATAATCTTAATATTATAAAATTTTATTATTTTCGATATCGACTTTCAGCTATTAAAGGTAACAGTAAGTAATAATGTTTACGATAAACATACAAAAGGAAAGAAAGGGATAGAAGCATTAGAATTGTCTAATAGTAGAACGAGACTTTTCCAAAAGACATCAACGCGCAACTCAACCATGTCGTTATTTACCCGGCCACCGTTTTAGATAGACCCCTGCGGTGGCTCATAATCTGAATTAATCAACAATAATTTTCGTATTTTTTACTTAGCAATGAAAAGTTACTCCATTATTTTTGGACATCTGTCCTGGAATGTTTCCCACACCACTTCACTGCACATGAAGGCATTTTGATGCATTACAATTGCATAAAAGTTATAAAAATTTGCATTAGTTTAGCGTGCACACAGGTCTATACTAAACCCTTGGACAATACTAAAATGGTTAATAGTACCATAGCCGATGCATAGGCGACAAAATACTAATAGTATTCGAGCGCCGAGGCAATGTATGCGCAGTCAAGTGGTTATATAGTCTTTGGCTGTAACGAACGAATATGGGAAAAGCATGCGAACAGGGCCTCCCCCCAAGCTCAGCACTATGTTCAATGACCTCAATAGTGCCTGTCAAATGATAGGTCTTAAGATGAACATGGCCAAAACAAAGATCATGTGTAACAATCCATGTCACATCTATGCCAGTAGTTTTGGGAGCACTAAGCTCGAAGTTGTTGACGAGTATGTTTACCTGGGACAAATAGTCTGACTAGTTAAGTCCAACTTCGACCGATAGATCAATCAACGGATTCAACTCGGCTGGGCAGCGTTCGAGAAATTACGATACATGTCGCCAGTTATACCTCGAAACTTGAAAACGAGATTGTGCAACAAGTGCGTGTTGCCAGTGATGACTTATGGATCTGAGACGTGGTCCTTTACTGCTGGTCGTATGAGGACGCTCAAGGTAGCTCAGTGAGCTACAGAGAGGGCTATGCTCAAGCTTTATCTGCGTGATAAAAGACATGGTCCTTCACTGCTGGCCGTATGAGGACGCTTAAGGTAGCTCAGTGAGCTACAGAGAGGGCTATGCTCGGGCTTTCTCTGCATGATAAAAGACATGGTCCTTCACTGCTGGCCGTATGAGGACACTCCAGTTAGCTCAGTGAGCTACAGAGAGGGCTATGCTCGGCCTTTTTCTGCGTGATAAAAGACATGGTCCTTCACTGCTGGCCGTATGAGGACGCTCAAGGTAGCTCAGTGAGCTACAGAGAGGGCTATGCTCGGGCTTTTTCTGCGTGATAAAAGACATGGTCCTTCACTGCTGGCCGTATGAGGACGCTCAAGGTAGCTCAGTGAGCTACAGAGAGGGCTATGCTCGGGCTTTCTCTGCGTGATAAAAGACATGGTTCTTCACTGCTGGCCGTATGAGGACACTCAAGGTAGCTCAGTGAGCTACAGAGGGCTATGCTCGGGCTTTTTCTGCGTGATAAAAGACATGGTCCTTCACTGCTGGCCGTATGAGAACGCTCAAGGTAGCTCAGTGAGCTACAGAGAGGGCTATGCTCGGGCTTTTTCTGCGTGATAAAAGACATGGTCCTTCACTGCTGTCCGTATGAGGACGCTCAAGGTAGCTCAGTGAGCTACAGAGAGGGCTATGCTCGGACTTTCTCTGCGTGATAAAAGACATGGTCCTTCACTGCTGGCCGTATAGGGACGTTCAAGGTAGCTCAGTGAGCTAGAGAGAGGGCTATGCTCGGGCTTTCTGTGCATGATAAAAGACATGGTCCTTCACTGCTGGCCGTATGAGGACGCTCAAGGTAGCTTAGTGAACTACAGAGGGCTATGCTCGGGCTTTCTCTGCGTGATAAAAGACGTGGTCCTTCACTGCTGGCCGTATGAGGACGCTCAAGGTAGCTCAGTGAGCTACAGAGAGGGCTATGCTCGGGCTTTCTCTGCATGATAAAAGACATGGTCCTTCACTGCTGGCCGTATGAGGACGCTTAAGGTAGCTCAGTGAGCTACAGAAGGGGCTAATGCTCGGGCTTTCTCTGCGTGATAAAAGACGTGGTCCTTCACTGCTGGCCGTATGAGGACGCGCAAGGTAGCTCAGTGAGCTACAAGAGGGCTATGCTCGGGCTTTCTCTGCGTGATAAAAGACATGGTCCTTCACTGTTGGCCGTATGAGGACGCTCAAGTTAGCTCAGTGAGCTACAGAGAGGGCTATGCTCGGGCTTTCTGGGCATGATAAAAGACATGTTCCTTCACTGCTGGCCGTATGAGGACGCTCAAGGTAGCTCAGTGAGCTACAGAGAGTGCTATGCTCGGGCTTTTTATGCGTGATAAAAGAAGTGGTCCTTCTCTGCTGGCCGCATGAGGACGCTCAAGGTAGCTCAGTGAGCTACAGAGAGGGCTATGCTCGGGCTTTCTCTGCGTGATAAATTTAGAAAACTTAAAAATATCTGCAGAAGAACGAGAGTAACTGGTATAGACCAACGGATTAGTAAGCTGAAGTGGCAATAGGCCGGCCATATAGCTCGAAGAACTGACAACCAATAGGGAAAAATGTGTTCTCGAGTGGCAGCCTCGAACCGGTAGGCGATGTGTAGGGCGACCCCCTACTAAATGAAGTGACGACCTGGTAAGACATGCAGGAAGTCGATGGATGCAGGTGGCTCAGGACCGTGTTTTGTAGAATTCCTTGGGGGAGGTCTATGTTCAGCAGCGGACTTGTGAAGGACTGTAACAATGATGATGATGATGATAATAATGAAACTCCGCCGCAGATGTGCTAGATTTTAGAAATAATTTTTAGCAACAGCAAGAATAACAGAATAAAAAATCTTGTAAGAGTAAGGAATATAATGATGTTTTTCGTTACATTTCAAGTTCCTCTTTGTTAATTGTGAACCAAATTTGACGATTCTTTTTTTATTAAATCCTACTCGCGCCTAGCCGAATAAGGGCCGAATCTCGAGAGATGCACGCCGTACTCAGAGATGAGAACAGTATTCCATGTGAGGCCGAACTAGAGCTCTGTAAATTTGCAAGCGATGTGCCAACATGACATACCGTCCCGCTTGCTGATCACGCCAAACTTTTTAGAAGCCCATTTGGCCTTCCCTTCCAAGTGACCACGAAACTGCACACTATTCGATATGTCGACGCCGAGGATTCCGATGCTAGCTGAGGCAGCAAGTGGAGTGCCTTGAAACTGAGGAGATATGACAAAAGGCTTTTTTTAGTGGTAAACGCGCAAACTTGTGTCTTCTGGAGTTTAAACTGGATTAGATTTAGTCGCCCCCAATCCGCAACTTTGTTTAGCAAAGACTCGACTTCAGACACACGTTTGTCCCGGTACTCGGCGACGTTTTCCCGAGAAATATTGGCACGGCCGGTGTATAAGGCATCACCAGTACTGTCGTCTGCATAGCAATGAATATTACCAGTTTGCAACATATCATTGATATGCAGAAGAAACAGCGTTGGTGATAGCACCCAGCCTTGAGAAACACTAGTGTTAATAGGCTTGTAATCAGAGCATGCACCGTCTACGGCGATCTTGATACTCTGATCAGCAAGGAAACTGGTGATCCAATTGCACAAGTTCTTGGGAAGCCCGTAGAGAGAAACGCTTTGTGCCAGACCCAATCGAAGGCCAAAGCTGTGTCCAATCCAACAGCCAATGCCTCCCCTTGGACCCTTCTGCCTCCACCCATCTATGAATTTAGTAGATCACAAGATCTGGTGATCAGCTAGTGCTGATTGAACCCGGCGTAAACCATATGACGGTCACTAACGAGCTGGTGATCAATTAGACGGGTCTGAGCGGTCGCCTTTTTTAGGGATCGGGTGGACGAAAGTCGTCTTCCATGATTTTGGGACTACGCTTAGGGAGTAGGAGTACCGGAAAAGGCGCGTTAAAACCGGTGCCAACTCTGGAGCACACGTCCTCTTGACGACTTGTGGATGTCCAGGGAGAGGAGTGCTTTGCGAACCGAGCGCTGTGTGAACTGCACTTCCGGCATGGAGCACTCACGCCGCGGCATGGTCGGCGGCGTACTCCTCCCGTCATCGAGAGTCGAGTTGGACGCAAAGAGAGTGCCTAACAAATCGGTTTTCTCCTTTGCGGCATGGGCCAGTGAGTCGTCCTCTCTGTGCAAAGATGAAAGATGGCTGACAAAAGTTCCCTTGGACAGCTTTGGTAAGGGACCAGAATGCACGGGTTCCTGAAGGAGGGCGAACTAACTTCTCGCCAATTCTGCTTATATGCTCTAACCTTGCCTTGGCAATGACTCTTTTGAAGGACCTGGAGGCGGAATTATATTTCTTTTTAAGAGCGCTGGTGCTTACATCCCAAGACGTTGATGCACCAGCCCAGGCCCGATAGCACTCCTGCTTATAACGTGATGCTATTTTACAGGAGCGACGAAACCATGGCTGGGATCTGACTCCAATGGGCACCACAGAAGATAGAATAAAAAGTTCCATACCCTGAAGTACCACATCAGCGACAGAATCAGCAACAACGCTGCATCCTATCCCAATTGGCCGATCTATAGTGGCGAACACGGTGGCAGCCTGCAGAATTTAACCGCAACGTTAGTGTGATTGGCACCACACTCAGGATAAGACAATGGTCCAAGGAGCCAAGACGGGCATCGACGGAAACCTGATATCTGTCCAGATAAGAAATCAGCAGAAGGTCGAATAGGGAAGGTGCATGATCCTCCACATTTGGAATCCGCGTGGGCGAAGTAACCAGCTGTGTCAGACCACATGCCAAGGCAAAGTCATAAACAGATCTTTCAGCATGATCGGTTAAACGTAACCCGAGCCATTCGGCATAGTGGGCGTTAAAATCGCAAAGGACAACTATCTCTGCGGATGGAATCTGCTGTAGCAAGGAATCTGTAGCCATTTGGACGAGGTCGAAGAGTCTGTCTGTTTCGGCATTACCGCTATGGGACGTATAGAGGCACCCGTAGACGCGCGGATGGTCATCGCTGTCTACGCGTAGCTAAAGGATGGACAGGTCTGAACTTTCAAGACTGCCGAGGCGTCGAGAACAGATGTCCTCTCTGACGACACGCAAACTCCAGCCCAGGGCACAAAGGAGAGTTCTAATATGTACCCCGGATAGGATAGGTATGAAGTATCAGTCAGAGAGGACTCCTGAGTCTCGGTTAAAAAGAACAAGGCCGGCTTCGTTGTCTCTAGATGGTAGTGAATAGCATTAAGGTTTGAATGAAGTCCCCTGATGTTGCAAAAATTCACAGATAGCGTGACATGGGGTCGCCTTGGTTTTATTGCTCTGCTTGCCCCAAGCTGTTTTAGTCGCGACCGGAATTCCACCCTCCCCCCCCCCAGAATATGCGGAGCAGCCTGAGCACTCCAGCTCAGAAAAAGTAGGGTAGCTTCGGCGTTTATGCTCCTGGGGTAGTTTTTTTATTTGATTTTGCTACCACGTTAAGGGAGGGGGGAGGGACGAATTAGGCCTCCGGCCACCTGTACTTACCAAGCGAAATGCAGAAGTAAGCTTCTACTTCACGCTGGTATTATGTGAGGCCGTGGTACCACCCCGGTTCGAGCCAGCCCATCCGAGCGACAGCAAAAGCTAGCGCGTTGCTCTACCACTGAAGAAAATTATTTATTAAGGCTGACAAAAATATCAAAACTGTATGAATTCAAGAGTAGGCTCCTTTCTTGAAGGTCCCTAAGTCGTATCGGTCCGGAAAAATCGCCGGTGGTAAACGATTCCGCAGAGGATGCGCGGGGAAGAAAACAAAAAAAAATTCTATTAAACTGTTTTAATAACTTACCATTTAAAATCTTTTAATAATTCATCGAGGCTGCCATCCACCTCTTTTAAAGTGTCATTGAGATACTTCAACTTGATAAGTATTTTTTTTCTATCTCTTTCACTCTCAGCACTTTCGCTAATCGCTGTTTCAGCTTCGACAGTCACATTTTCTGAGTCCAGCTCAGATTGTCTGTTTACATTAGAGCTACTTGATGAAATATTTTTTTTATCGTCTTCTTTCTTATCAGTTTTTGGATCAGCAGAGGCTGTGAGTTGGTTACTTCCTGGAATTTTAGATAAACTTCTTAAGAGAAAGAAATTTTATTCAATGGTTATAGTACTAAATATATTTTGTATTAATATCTTATTAGTATTTATATTTACCAACAACAATCTATCGAGATTATAGGTAAGAAGTTAAAGATGATAAAGCGTAAAAACACATTACCCTGGTTCCAGTAATATTTGGTTTAGTTTGTTATGAGTTCATATTCATTAATATTTATTCATAATAGATCAATTCAGTCATGAACATAGTTTTAGATATTTTTATTCATATATATATATATATATTATACAGCCTATAATCTTATGGGGGGGATGTTTGCCACAGTATATATTTAGATAGCGCTGTTATAACTTATGTTTTTTCCAAGACAAATAGAATTATTTCCACGTTAGTCTCAAAAAATATTCTTGATCATATTTTTTACTTATTTTATTTTTGATTCAAACAATACAATACAATATATTTATTTGCATTCCATAATGTAGAAATTAATAATATTCAATTTTCACAATATGGACCCTGTCGGGTATAGCAAATTAGAACAGAGGAGGACGCAAAAATGTTTTATTATTCATTATAATTATATTATTCATTATATTTAAATTATTCCTTATTATTATACTATCATTATTCGTGTTATTCATTCATTTATTTATAGTTTTCATTATCATTATTCAAATGTGATAATGCTGTTAAGAATGCTCATGGACAATTTAAATTCTTAGTTGTATATATCGTGCCACAAACATGAGTATTTAAATAATATTTTAAAAAAGAAACTTGGAAATATAACTTTTTTTGTTGAGTTATATGCAATTATTGCGTAACATAGCGTTCTTTCATACCGCGGAAAGTTTTGCCAACTTTTGAATTTAAATTTAAGTTTTGCTTAATACGCAAAATCTAAATTAATTAACTTAATTGTAACAAATATCTATGATGTTTTGAGCGTTCTTCTAAATTTTTACATGAGTATAATGTTAAATAAATGCATAGTTATAAAACACAGTTGATTCCATACACTTTGTTTTATAAAAGTTATGTTAAAGTTCAATAATTTTTTTATTAAAAACATAATGGTCTTATTTACGCAATTTGAAAATTACAACATTATCAAAAGAGCACTTAACATTTAATTTAGGGTATCAGCAATAATAAAATTATCTAAAGTGAATAAATTATATTAATGCAATTGTCGTTACTAAAAGACATATTGTAAAAGATCGCTTTTAGCAAATGAAACCAACTTACCATTAGATCTAGTGAAAAAGTCACATCCAGTTGTTACATCAGCCTCCATTGCACTGACAATACTATCCATCTCTCTCATCTGAGCATTGCTTGCCGGCTCAGATTCTTCTTGGGTCTCACTCTCTTCGCTCAGAGACTCTGTGGTACTCTGACTGTTGTTTGGAGCTAGCGAGAATTAAATGTTCATTCTCATAATCAAGTATCACTTCGTTACATAACAGCTCATTAAACAGATAAGTGAATGAAATTATTACAAAAAAATGATTGCATAAAATTATCATAAATGACACAATGAGTGACACAATAGAAACAATGTAATAAAATAAATAAGCTAATTGAAATATTTAAGATATTATGACATATTTCTAATAAATTTTATAAAGGTTCTAATTATTAGTAGTCAAATACATTTACACTAATTAATAATTAAGTGACAAAGATTGAGTTATTACTAAAGATCTAAGATGATGGATCCTACATTTTCTTTGATTTAGTTGTAGTTGTTTAAAGAAAATGGTTAACATACTATAACTTTCACTGTCCTGTGACCCACATATGGGTCATTGCTTTTGTCTTACTATTGTGTCTGTAAACCGGGCAGTGAAAGCATCAATACTTGGGAGAAATGAGCTAAACACCGTCAATTTGTATGCTAAATTTGTGCTACTTAAATCACACCCTTAAGATGTGTGTGTATAAAAGCAAAACGCGACATATATTTTAGTAAATACAATAAAATGCAGTTACAGTTTAGTTTACTTAAAATACTTTATTATTGATTTAGTTGTTGTTGAAGCACTAAACTTGTGATATCATCCATGGAAGCACGAACAGATATCATGATATTAGTTTTTATTTACATTATTCATTTTATTATGACAGTTACGCGTGACTGTAGTAGTAGCCTATATGTCCTACTGTTGAGTGCAGGTTCCTCATATTTTCGAGAGGGTATTTGTTACGGCAATGGAAATATGCATATCGCTATCTCTACCTCATATCATCGCGTGGATTTCGTAAGAGGCGACAGAGGGAAACAGATAAAAAATTGTTGGTTATAGGACTGCACGTCAGAAGTGAAAACTTCTTAGCTTCACAAACATATATAGGTGTATACAGATAGAAACAAACCAAGAGACGGGTAGCAGCGTCTTCCTGATTACAATAAAGAAAGACTGCGTTTGCCAACGCGCCGGCCAAGCGTGGCAACTATGGCAAATACGCATCCAACAAAATAATCTCATGGGGTAAGCCTACATTCAGCAGTTGACTTTTGTTGTGACAGTAACATTTGTGCTTTCAACTCCATATATAAGTCGTACCATTTTAATATACACAATATAGGTTTAAATATAAATGCTAATTATATTAGGTTAGTTAGGTAGATATCCACATTTTTTTTCTCCATTGATGCACTGAACATAGACCTACCGCATGGATTGCCTAATAAATCATCAGGTGTAATATATATATATATATATATATATATATATATATATATATATATATATATATATATATATATCATCTTTAAAAATAAGAAAGACCATAATGCATTAATGAAGATAAAAAATGTGGATATGTACCTAACTAACCCAATATAATTAGCATTTATATTTAAACCTATATTATGTATATTAAAATGGTAAAAGTACAAGACATAAAGATGGAGTTGAAAGCACAAAAGTTACTGTTACAACAAAAGTCAACTGCTGTATGTAGGCTTACCTCATAAGAATATTCTATTGGATGCATATTTGCCATAGTTGCCACGCTTGGCGAGCGGGTTGGCAACGGCAGTATTTTTTTTATTATCAGATAGACGCTGCTACCCGTCTCTTAATTTGTTTCTCTCTGTTGCCTCTTACGACACACATAGGGCGATATGGGGTAGTGTATATTATTACACCACTACTATACGGTTGTATTGAAAGTATGCTGTATTATATTCAAAAAACCCCCCCCCCATAATCCCCCCCTTTTTAATTTCCCAACTTTTCAAAATTCCCCCGGGGTCCCCTTTCCACCCCTCCACTCATTTACAAATTCCCCTTTCCCCCTCCCTCCTTCCTCCCAAAACCTCCCTTTACCCCCCCAACCCCAAACCACACCCCCACCCCCCACCACCCCCCCTCCTTCCCCACCCCCCCCCCCAAAAAAATCCATCCCTTTTTTTTTTTAAGTTTACATTAAATTTTTTGATCACTTTAGTGAAAGGACTCTATATCTATATCTAGCACAACTACTTCACTACAGAGCAGAGCACTAGACTGGTTGTGTATGGAGTATCATTTCCGTATACGGGCTGGTGCTACCAAATAAATGTGGCAACACCTTTAGGTTCAATGAAAAGGCGTGCTAAGAGATTTAATGGCGACCTCAACTTGGTTATAAGCCAATATTACCAGTCTCAAGTACAGGCGTAAAGTAGCCCTCACACTTTCACCATTGGATACCACAAGAACGGCGAGTCGCTACCCTTTGTTGTATTAAACGCATTTAAATAGTTTGTTTTTTTCTTTAGTTTAACAGCAAAGGAGGGGAATCATTTGTCGGCATTATGGGTGACTCAAGGAAAGAGTTAATTAGGCTTTTGTTAAACTAAGTCTTTACCACCTTGGGCTCCATCACCACTTCCCATCATTTGGAATTTTAATCAAATACTGGCTAATAATAGTTAAAAAAAAACAAAGCAGACTACAGCTAAACTTACAATCAATTCTCCTATAGAAATGCAGTCGATTATTGTCCAGCATAGCCATGTCAGCATCTACGATACTATCCATTTCCTGTAGAGGTATAACTCTGGCGTTCTCTCTGGTACTTTCACTAACTGAGCTTGAAGTGTTTGATGCTACATGCATAAAAGAACTTAATTACAAATTGCAAATAAATTGTTAGTTGGTGTGACAGTAAGCAATTTATAGTCAAATAACTTAAGTATTTAGAAAGATTTATCAAATACCAAAATATTCTACACATCCCATGCCTAAGTCTAAAAAAATATTCTATAATAAAATTGAAATAGCACATTAAATTTTACACAGTTAAAAAGGTAACGATAATAATTACAAAATACTATGAAATTGTTGCGATATACAGAAAAATATAAAAATTCTTTATCCATTTCAATAAGAATTAATTGAAACCTTTGCTATAGAAAATGTAGTAAAAAACTAATTAATTTTTCAAATGCTTTTTATGGCCTCATTGGATTAGTTTTAATAGAAAGTTTCCTTTGGGACAGTGTTGTTCAGTTTAAGGACGAGCGTTGTTGTTAATAAGTAGTGAACTAAAACAATTGACGTCTTTCATGGGTAGCTTCGAGAAAAAAAGCGATTCTTATCATCATTTCTAATTCTTAAAAGTAATGCTACCACAAATGTGGCATCCCTCCCTATAATGGGGGAGGCCCATGTACAGGCCATGTCATATTTTATATAGATTTTGAGTTCCAGTTGCAGGTGCGTTGCCGGCCTTGTAGATAGGAGTAAGCTCTTTTCTTTAAGGTCCCTAGGTCGTATCGGTCCGGAAAAATCACCGGTATAAAACTATTCCACAGAGAGGTCGTACGCGGGAGAAAACTCAGTGGTGGACCGCCAAGCATCCAGATGGTGTGGATGGTATCGAGAGTTATTCCGCGTAGTGCGTTCATAAAATTTAGCGGCTGGGATTAATCCAGCCGCTAAATTTGAGCACTCCCCGTGGTAGATGCGAAAGAAAATGCAAAGGGATGCAACATCTCTTCGGAGCGCCAGTGAATCGAACCGATCGGAAAGCACTCGGTCGTCGACGATTCAAGCTGTTCTGCGCTGGATGCGGTCAAGTGGAAGGAGCTGGCACTGGGGACCCTGCCCAGAGATAGGAACAGTATTCCATGTGAGGCCGAACCTGCGCCTTGTTGCAGGCGGTGTGTCGACATGAAATACTGTCCCGCTCTGCTGAGCACGCCAGGCTTTTAAGAGGCAAATTTGACCTTCTCTTCCAAGTGACCACGAAACTGCACGTCTCTCGATATGTCGACGCCGAGGATTCCGATACTGGCTGAGGCTACTAAGCCTTACGCTATAACAAAAAAGGTGCGTCGCCGGCCATTTAAAAAGAAAATAACCTCTTTTTTGAAGGCCCCTAATTCGTATCGGTCCGGAAAAATATCTGGAAGCAGTTTGTACAAAGAAGTCGTGTGAGGAAGAAACTTCTGGTAAATTGTAAAGTGGTGAACCGCTAAGCAAATTCCGTCGCGATATGAATGGTGGAATTTAGCGACTGAGGTTACTCTGAACAATTTCTCTGTTCACTCCCGTTGTAAATAGGGTAAAAAATGCAAAGGGATCTAGAGATGAGAGCAGTATTCCACAAGCACAGTATTTCATGACAATATGCTGCTTGGAACTTGCAAGCGGTATGCCGTCATGAAGTACTGTCTCGATCTACTGAGCACACCAAGTTCTTTAGAGGTGAGTTTAATGCTGAAATTGAGGGGATATGGGCGTAGCTCTATCACGTAAAAAGTTTAAACTAGATTTAGAACATATTTACAGGAGCGATCAAACAAAGTCTGGAATCTGCCACCGATGGGCATTACAGAAGATTGAACAAGAATTCCATCCTCTAAAGTACAACATCTGCGATAGAATCAGCAACAACGTTAAGATCTTCTGGCGAGGAGCAAATTCGCCTTTATAGATAGAATGCAATGAAAGACCGCATCCTATTCCAATCCGTCGACCAATAGTGCTATATACGGCGGCAACCTGCGCTTTATAACCGCAATGGACGCGTTAGAGGCATGGTACTACGGATCAACAGTGGTCCGATGAGCCAAAAAGAGCATCAACGGAAATCTGATAGCTGTTTAGATAACAGGTCAGCAGAATATCCACCAGGGAAGCAAACAGTCGTGTCAGACCATATGCAAAGGCAAAATCGTAAACAGATCTCGTCAGATAGCTTGCGCGTGTATGCTCAGTCAAGAATTATCCATTACCATGGGTTATTGGTATGGTATATTTTGACGGCTCCATGGCGCAGTGGCTTAGCAATGTGTGGCTGCGCTTGAGGCCGCGGGTTCGAATCCCGCACGGAACAAGTATTTGTATGATCTACAATTAATTGTTCCGGGTCTGGATGTTTGTCCTTGTGCAATTTATGTTTGTAAACTGCCTCCACGATACAGGAGTAAATCCTAGTGTATAGGTAACGTTTAAAAAAAATATCCGTATGGTTATACGCTTTTACTGGGTAGTGGCGGTGTAAGAATATCAACTACCCCATATCGTCCCGTGGCTGTCGTAAAGCCCGGTTTACATTTGAGAAGTGACAAGTGCGAGCGGCAATGATAAGTGACAAATGACAAGTGCTTAGTGCGTGTGAACAGGCAGTGACAAGTGATAAGTGCGAAATGAAAAGTAACAAGTGAATAGCGGCCTGCTCTATTCTCTGACAAGTATCTCTGCCCCGCGCTAACCTTGCTTTCACCCACCGCCGCCCCCATTCTAGCGGCGACGTCGGAACATACAGGTGTTGGTTATAATAGTTACTAAATAAAATATTTTTGTTATATATATTGTATACATACTCGTATTTATAATAATTTTGTTTTATTACGAAGTGGTCAGATAGCAATAACATTAAATTTGTCAAGGCATTATTGAAACACGAATGTTTATACAATATTAAATCTCTGAATTTAAAAAAATAAAATGATGCGAGACGCTGCTATGTCCTCAATATCTCAAGCAATGGGAATGGCCGGTTTCGGCGCAAAAGAAGTAGGTATATGCGAAGTTAAGAAGCATTAAGTTTACATTTAACCAAGAAAAGAAGAAAATTAAAGACTCCTGTAGGTCAGGGCTGGAGCCATCAGAGTTTATTAATAATATTTTTTTTTAATTTTCTTGAATTTAAAAGATATAATTAATTATAAAAATTAATGTTGTATAATTATTTTAAATAATTAATTTGAAATGAGATGTTAATCGCTTTTAAATATATTATTTTCGGGCTTAAATTTTTTTCCTTGTTGTAGCTTTAAGACACATTTTTCTCACTTAAGCTATTTTAGGAAATTGGTGTGCACCAATATCTTTGCAATAAGGCACTTCACACATCTTTTTAATCAAAAAAAAGGTAAAATTGTATGATGAGAAACCAGTTTTAAACTTTAAAGCTGTGCTAGCGCCTCTTTGACAATTACCAACCCAATTTCACACTCGAAGATTTCACATAATAATGACATCCAATTGCCACATGTGCGAACACCAACTTGCTACTTGTCACTTGTCATTTGTCACTTATCATTGCCGCTCGCACTTGTCACTTCTCACAATGTAAACCGGGCTGTAAGAGGCGACATGTGAAATTGAAACAGGCGATGGGCAGTAGCATCTTCCTGATAACAACTCAGATTAATGAATGACAGCGGTTGACAAACCAGCGGCCGAGCAGGCAGGGATCGAACCCGGGTTACTCGCGTTCTGTTATATTTACAGCGAGCATTAACCATCTGAGCTACCACGGCTCAGCTTGTAATTATGTGCTTGAAAATTATTAACTTTAGCTTAAAAATAAATGAAAATAAAGCAGGTTTTCAACAGAATAAATAGAAGCTTATTTTAATTGGTTTTTACATACCTACTGGCTCCGTTATATTCTGCACAGAACTGCTAGCTTGGGTATTTGTTATACTTGGTCCTGAAAATGTCAATTATAATTATTGGCAATGTTCTAAAAAGAATTAAAGCGCTGTCATTCTAGAATTAAGCCGATATTGAGTGTGTAAAGGAAGTGGCGCAAGTCTACTTTTTCACATCTAAAGTCCCTAACAAGCAACAAATCATTCGATTGTCCATAATATCGCAAAATGAAGGAAAGTGAAAGGAAAGGAGGGAAGTGAAAGTCACATTTATACCCAAACCAGGTAAGAGCGATTACACTGACCCTAAATCCTACAGGCCCATTAGCCTCACATCCTTTCTCCTAAAGACGATGGAGAGGATGTGTGAAAGGGAATTAAGGGGGTCGGCGCTAATGAACTTACCACTACACGACAAGCAACACGCCTCCAGTCTAGGCAAATCAACAGAATCGGCACTTCATCAGGTAATTACAAAGATTGAAGAGGCCATCCAATACATAATAATAAATAATAAATATGTCTAGGTTCCTTCATAGATATAGAAGGTGCTTTTGACAGAACGAACTTCTCCAGCATAAAAGGTGCACTCAGTAGACATAAAGTTGAACCGGCACTGATCGACTGGATAGTTTGCATGCTCAGTACACAAATAATAAAGATTGCTGGTGAATCTCAACCAATCCTAATTAAGAAAGGCTGCCCGCAGGGTGGGGTTCTCTCACCTCTCCTGTGGAATATGGTCATTAATGAACTCATCAGCAAATTAAATACTAATCACTTCTATACAGTAGGATATGCTGATGACCTGACAATACTGGTCTCGGGAAAGACAGCAAGCATAGTGTGCGACCTGACCCAAGCGGCTCTCCATATAGTGGAGAGATGGTGCAGGGAATACGAGTTAACCGTCAACCCAAATAAAACGGTTTTAGTAATGTTCACACAAAAACGAATGCTGAATAACTATCATCTTCCAAGTCTTTTCAGCACAAAACGCCAGCTATCCTCTGAGGTAAAATATTTAGGTCTTACCTTGGACAGCAAACTTAACTGGAATAAACACATAGAAAACAAAATCAACAAAGCTAGTATAACTTTCTGGCAATGCAGAAACATGATTGGCAAAAGATGGGGACTGACGCCAAAAATCATACTGTGGCTTTACAAAACTGTAATTCGGCCCATGATCACATACGGCGCTCTGGCATGGTGGATCAAGACAAATGAAGCCACCACAATTAAGAAACTTCAGCGCTACCAGAGACTGGCACGTATGGCTGCCACAGGCTGCATAAGAACTACGCCAACAGCAGCCTTGGAAGCGATGCTGGAGCTAACTCCGCTTCATCTACATATACAACAAGAAGCGACTTTAGCTGCCATCAGACTCAAGACCCTAAATCTTTGAAGTAAGAATAGTGTCCCTCATACAGGCGTAATTGATAGAATTCACTCAGAAATTCCTATCCTACAAGCCAAATACGATAGGATTCCTGAACAATTCGTTTTCGATAAGAAATACAAGATACAATTAAATGAAAACAGCCAGCCGGAAGGATTAAGCCCAAAAGAGCTTAGAATTTTCACCGATGGTTCTAAAACAAATGAAGGTGTAGGTTCTGGAGCTTTCTCTGAAGACCTCAATATTCACATATGCACACCGCTGGGTACCTATAACACGGTCTTTCAGGCGGAATGTATGGGTATCATTCAAGCGGCCATAGCAATAGATGCTAGGAAGGTTAATGACTTCCCCATCAGAATACTGACCGACAGTAAGGCGGTACTAGAAGCTCTGAGTTGCAATGGGGTGAACTCAGGACTAATATATGAATGCCATCAACGATTAAATGAGGTATGTAAAAACAACAATGTGACTCTGCAATGGATAAAGGGACACAGTGGATCCAGAGGCAACGATGCAGCGGACGAACTGGCCAGAAGAGGATCGGCTCTGGCCACTATAGGGCAGGAACCAATCATACCAATCCCCTTTGGTAACGTTCGTTCAATGGTACGTAGACACTTCACTAATCAACACGCTCAGCTTTGGAAAAATCTAGTAGACTGTAGACAAGCTAGGGAGGCCCTACCTGTAATAAACAGTCGCTTAACCAAAGTTCTAATGAGACTGAACAAGCCGCAGATCAGGATAGTAACAAGTGCTATCACAGGACACGGCACCTTTAACAAACATTTATTTACTATAGGTGTTACAGATAGTCCCCTGTGCAGGGCATGTATGGGGGAGGAAGAAACGGCGGCCCACGTGCTACTGAAATGTCCGGAGGTCGCTACGTACAGGGCTAAACATCTCGGCACGCCGGGATCACTCCACGAAGTTGCATGCAACATCAAGGGACTGTTGAGCTTCTTCGGGGGAGATCTCATGGCTCGAATAATCACATTATTCCTGCCCACACGCAAAATACGCGCATAGACGTGGAGTTGCGGAAAACAGCCCGTCGCAAACTAAAAACTAAGCAAAATATCGCAAAACACAAAACTGATAAATGATTTTCCCTTTGAGGCACAACAACAAATTTAAGATATATTAGTACAACTTAGTGTATTTAGAGATAAATGTGGCAACACTGACTAGTTTTAACCTATTCCTATATACCTACGTAGGACAGTTTCAATAGACGAGAATATTTTTTAATTTCGTATAAATTAATACATAGTGATTATTCAAAGGCATGTTTTTGTTTACCACTGGTTTAGAAAATACCTTGCAATTCACAATGCTGTGTTGGTCCCTACTTTAACGTATGGTAGTGAAAGTTGGGTGTGGCAGAAGAAGCACGAGAGTGGAATGAACGCAGTAGAAATGCGGTCGTTAAGGAGTATGTTAGGGCTGAATCTGAATGACAGGGTAAGAAATTGTTGTGTCTACGCGGGGATCGTGCGGTCCATGGCCCTTTACGGGGCCCCGGTGTGGGCGCGTGGTTTGGCGCGGCTTGCCGTCCACCACCTGAACGCGCCCCAAAGGGTGATAGCCGTGAAAATGGTTCGCGGCTACCGCACGATCTCCCGCGAGGCGGCGAGCCTCCTTGCCGGATTGCCGCCATGGGATCTGGAGGCGATAGTCCTCGCGCGCCTGCACGAATGGCGTGCGGAGGCACAGTGCCGTGGGGAAACCCCGCTGCCGCGGCAAGTTGTCGCGCAGCGGACAGACTTCCGGCACGATCTCATGGCGACATGGAGACAGCGACTGTCGCAACCCCGTGCTGGGCACGCCACTATAGCGGCGATAAGACCCCTCTTTGAGGAGTGGCTTCAGAGACGCCACGGCATCCACACCTACCGCCTGACGCAGGTCCTCACCGGACACGGTGTGTTTGGGAGGTTCCTGCACCGAATCGGGCGGGAGGAAACGCCCGGGTGCTCCCACTGCGAGGATGGACCGGAGGACACGGTGGAACACACCGTGGAGGTGTGCCCTGCTTGGGCGGAGCACCGCCGTGTCCTCGTAGCGGCGATAGGCGGCGGCGAGCTCTCGCGTCCGGCCCTGGTCGAAGCCATGGTCCGGAGCGAGACGGAATGGGATGCCGTCACCACCTTCTGCGAAGCAGTGATGCTAGCGAAGGAGGTGGCGGAGCGGGAGAAGGAGAGAGCAGCAGCTTTCCTCCCCGGCCGCCGCGGGAGACGCCCCGGGCGTCGGGGGGATACGTCGTGGCCCCCGGCCACCGTAGGCGCGGGCCTGTGGACGGCTAGCAATGGGTAGCTCGTCGTCCGTCCGTCTAATGACGACAGGCCGTGTCGATGGCGCGTTTTGTTCCACGCGCGCCTCAAAGAGCTGTCAGCAGCGTGAAGGGGCCCGCAAGGGCCGACGCCTGCCGGGGATGCGGGCTGTTCGAAAGAGATACCGCGGCTCCGGAACGTAAGGGCACTGAAGGAACACGGATGGTTTTTAGTCAGTAAAAGTCTGACACTCCCTTACGCTCCACCCAGAGCGAAAGGGTTCATTAGATTATTTTCCATCCGCAAAAAAAAAAAAAAAAAAAGGGTAAGAAATTGTGTAATAAGAGAAGAGTGTGGTTTGCAAGATGATGTTGTGACCAGGATTAAGAAAGGAATGCTTCGGTGGTTTGGTCATGTGGAAAGAATGGATGAGGAAAGACTGACAAAGAAAATTTATGTTTCAGAAGTGAATGGCAGAGTCAGAAAGGGACATCTTAGGCGAAAATTTATCGACCAAATTGGTGATTTATTAAAAACGGGCCAAATTAGGAGTACCCTTAACCGACGAGCATGTATGTGTAGGTGTATGGATGTGAAGGAGGCGAGAGAGGTGTGTCAGGATCGTGCCAAATGGAAGTCTGTAGTCTCTGCTTACCCCTCTGGGTGACAGGCGTGAGTGTTTATATATGTATGTATGGAAAATACCTTTGCCCTCGGGAAAAACAGCAATCAAGAGAAGGGAAAAATCTTATGGGATTATTATTTTAAGCATTAAACAAAAATGCTTTACAATTATTTATAGGAACTGAGTTTACTACCAATCTATCAATTAATAGGACCCACATGGTAGTAATCAGCTCATTCCCAGAGGTTATTTTCATTATGTATTCCCCAATGTAAGAATATCCCTTTTTTATAGAGTTTTTGTTTATTGAAATTTGAACATTAAGCTTTTTCTTTTTTTGTTGTTAAAGAGTATTTTTTTTTTCATAAATGAATTAAATAGTCTGTTGAGTCCCTTAAATGTCTAAATGTAAGCTCACGTTTTTTTCAAGTATTTATATTAATATCTTAATTCATATCAAAGCTGTTTATGTTTTTATGTATATGCATAAAATTTTAATAAATATTTTAAGAGGCAAAAGTGAATATATTTAAATTTTCCTCTAAGAGACAATACAATTTATGTTTTCTACCCTTACGGAAGTGTCTTTCAGAGTTAACATGAGATATCTAAGGAAATTTTATCGACCAAATTGGCGATATTAAAGATGGATATTAAGAGTACTATTAACTGACAAGCCAGTATGGAAAGATACATGGACATGAAAGCTAGAGGTGTGTCAGGTTCTTGCAAAATGGAAGTCTACAGTCTCTGCCTGCTCCTCTGTGAAACAGGCATTGTATAAAAATCGTAATATCATTAGAATAAAATAGCACTTACTCGTTCGTATGCTAACTGTAACTGGGTGATGAGCTCGAGAGCGCATCAAGAGAACAGCTCGGTATCGGTCCGGGCGGGCGTTTGTTGACCACCAAGCTAATATAGCAACTATGATTACTAGCACCGATATAGCAAATTGCACCACTTCATCTCCGACTCCCTCAATTAGAGTCATGGTGTACTGAAGAAGCACCAATTCTGTGAAACAAAAATATTTACTTAATTACGTATATTTTTGTATATAAGAGCCATTCTGAAACAATCATTAAGGCATACAGTAATGTATATGTACCTAAGAAAATACAATCGACCTATAGAATACTGGCGTAAAACAAAGACGGCTAGACGCACAGAGCCGTCTTGTGGCACGGTGGCTTAGTAATGAGTTGCGGCGCTAAGGGTCGGGGGTTCGAATCCCGCATGGTACAAGTATATGTATAGCTTACAAATAATTGTTCCGGGTCTAGATGTTTGTCCTTGTTTGTAAACTGTCTCCAAAATACAGGAGAAAATCCTAGTGTTTTTAAAAGAAAAGAAAAAAAGACCCAATATCCAAGTTGCTAACTCTTTAATTGATTTATTAAACTGCACCATATCATTCAAAAGAGCCGTGGTAGCTAAGATGGTTAACACTCTCTGTAAATATAACAGAATGCGAGTAACCCGGGTTCGATCCCCACCGGCATCAATGAAATTGCTAATTGCAATTTTAAGTGCTGATTTACACATGCTCGGCGGTGAAGGAAAACATCGTGAGGAAACCTGCATGTCTGAGAAATAAGAGAAAAAAGTTTCTAAGACATGTGAAGTTTGCCAACACGCATTGGGGCAGCGCTGCGGACACTTCCTTGCCCTAAAACCCTCTCAGAAATGAGGGGAGGCCTGTGCCCAGCAGTGGGACGTATATAGGCTGTAACTTTACTTTACTTTACCATGTCATTTCATGGTCGTTGTAAGAGGCAACAGAAGAAAATAAAATTGGAGAAGGGCAGCATCTTTCTGATAACTCAAAATAATAATAATAAAATAATGCAGATGCTAATGCTAACCCATCTACCAAGAATGGCAACTATGGTAAATGACAATCTACAGGGACAGTACAGGGGCCTGTTCAGCAATGAATTTTAATATGCTGTAATGAATGAATCCCTACCTACCTGCTCAAAATGGTGAGAAAGGCCATGAATACCAGTTAGCTTATTTTTGACAGTAAAATATAATTTAATGTAATAACGCAAGTTAAATTTATAATTCGGCCAAGTTTAAGCTATAACTTATAAAGGCTATTGATATAATAGACTTTGTGAAATATTTTAAGTTGTTAAAACTCCAGAAATAATTGTTATCTATAAAATAAATACCACAAAAAGGGTGAACTACCTTTGTTGTGGTTCACAATCCCTTTTATTATTCCCTACATATAATAATCTTTGTGGTAACGCTTCTTCCCAAAGAGGGTATTTTAAAGTTATCAATTTATTTAAATGTTTAGCGTGGCATGTTAAACAATGAAGTTAGCAAGCCAAAATAATTACTGTGATGCATTCTATCTCAGTCCATAGAGGTGACAACGCATCTTCAGCCTTCTTTGTTTAAAGTTGGCTGTAGGTGTACAAGGACTGCTGAAGCAACTTACCATCAGGTGAGGTGGACTGTAAGTTTGTTTACCACTTCAGTTATATAAAAAAAACTATATGGATACAAGATAAATATATCATTTACCGCCTATAAGATGTCCTTACAGCGGTCAATTTTAAATTTTTTATAAATAAAAACATAAATATTTTGAAAGAAAAACACTAAAAAAGAAATTAATGATATGGTGAGTATTTCCACAATTAAATTTTTTAATGAAGTTTAGCTAGTCGGTTAGAAGAGGTTTAGTCAGTAGATTATATTAACACACCATTAAGTTAAATTTACATAAGTAACAGTCTATATTGAGCCTAAGTGTGCTGCTGACCTGATAAACCAATCTAAGTCCTTCCAATTGTAATTTTCAGGTTAAGAATTAGTTATAAGACTGAATTTTATAAAAATTACTTTATGAGGGTGTATAATAGTAGTGGTAGTGGTATATCTTCACTCACTATCAGAATTTACGGATGATTGTGCAATTGGAAAATACAATTATCCAATTGCACAAGGACAAACATTTAGACTCGGAACAATTATTTGTAGGCCCTTTGTGAAATTCAAACCCACAGCCCTCTTCACACAAACTCTATGCTATACTGCTGAGCCAAGGAACCATCATTACTAGTGCTCATTTAGTGGTTGAAATTCAACCATAAAATTTATTTATTTTTAGGTTTGAATAGTAAGCAAAAATCTGTATTACAGATTTTCCAGCATATTCAGACAATCCGTCAGTAATTATTAGGAGGCAAATTTTTTAAATTCTTTGATGTTGGTCTCTCTACTCAGTGCAACTGTTTACCACAGAATATAAAGTATTGATATTGGCCTTAGAGTAATAAGTTTTGTATATTGCGACACAAAATTTTAAATTTAAAAAAAAATTCAAAAGTTTAAATCAACAATATTACTTAACAATACCTATGAGTATATAATATTATGTAAAATAATATTATTTTTACTTTACAAATCTGTATTGAAGTTATTTGTTACTAACTTGCTTACATTTCCTATAGAAATCCAAAAATCAAGCATTTCCCATAATCCAGCAATGGTGAAAAACAATGTGTGCCAGATTACTGCGCGCCTACTATGTTATAAATAAAATTTAACTTTCTGCACTCTTTGACAAATCTCATACAGGTCGGGACATATATTATTCTTAAAATATGTACTAAGATTTCCCTTCACATATGATATATATATTTAAAGCTGCAAAGGCAATTAAACTAAATAACAATGTTAAAATATTTTTAAATTATGCATTACAAGTTTTGATACATAAAATAGAAAGTAAAATGGATATCTAAATAGGTAGCATCAAGGTTATTAAGAGTAATGTTAGTATTGCTGTTAAAACAACCTTCATAGAACATTATTCACTTTAAATGCTGGTTTTGTTTTATTTAATACAAGTCAATACAGCAATACACCATGACAATTAACTTTGATTATGTTCACCCGCACTAATATTTTATAATAAATAAATATACTAATTTATAGTTATTATCAAACACTATATGACTGTGTACTTATTTTTAAAAACATACTCAAGGTCATGTTTATAACTACATAATACAATAACATATCCCTCACATTTAAGAATACTACTGTGAGGTCTACATAATATACATATAATAATTAATTGCAATAAAATTTATTTGTTTAAACAACAATCAATAAAATATTTTGATACTATCGCTTAAAACAACGAAAATAATAACTATTTACTATAACCTTCGACGATTAATGTTTAGGATATTACTGGGATCGACAATTACACAGCTCTTAAAATTGTTACTTGATTGCAAAATGCAAAAGACAAGAAATTGCGTATATTACCTTAAAAATATCTCTCACGTAGAATCTAAAATCCAAACCAAACCAAACCAGTCTGAACAACAAACTTCAACTTCCACTTGACAGCTAGAGGTGGTGTACTAGGTTGGTAAAAAACCGGTTAATGTGAGATCAGATTATTCGCAGGTTATTTTAAATCATAATAAGAATATTTATTGAATCCAAACATACTTTACTTAAAACAAAAACTTATAAAATTACATTGACAAGGCGTAAATCTAACTCGGTGCTATATTAAGGTATCTTTAGCAACCGTGCTAGGTCAGAGACCTGTGCTACAGTGGCTAAGCCCTCCCCATTAAATACATACCAAATAGAAAAACAAAAACACAAGAACAATTTTACCGCAATCAAGAAATGTATAAAACTGGGAAGAAGCAAAATAATTAGCTACGTGCTATGTTCTAATCCGAAGCTCTCTAATAGCTAAATGTTTAGTTGTATGGTATAAAAGTAAGGCAGGAGAGATATTCTATAAATGTGTCACACACTTATATTAATATTCAAATGTTATAGTAAACATTTACAAGAAATATTCTATATACCACATAAAATAACTGAAACATAGTAAGTAGAGTCTCGGTTAATATTACATTTTCTAAAAACAATAAAATATAATATGCAAAATGTTCATTTAATATTGGAGATTTGTTAATCATAAACCAATATTACAAGTTATGAAGTATGTATGCACACTGGCATCTACGTATTAATGTATATATAACATTAATACGTAGATGCCAGTGTGTAGAATATGAGTGTGAGTTTGTGTATGTGTATGTGTGTGTATGTGTGTGTATGTGTATGTGTGTGTATGTGTATGTGTATGTGTGTGTATGTGTATGTGTATATGTGTGTATGTGTATGTGTATGTGTGTGTATGTATGTATGTATGTGTATGTATGTATGTATGTGTGTGTGTGTGAAAGAAGGAGTGAGTGTGTGTTGTTATTATGCTTAACAGATTGCATTTTTATCAATCTATATTTAATATATTTTTTCATAAGAATGAAGAAGAAAAGAATTCAGTTTCCTCATAAGACAAAGACATTAAAAACTTAGAGCTTGCTTACATTTTAAACGTTTTATTATATTATTTATTATATTGCTATTTTTTATAAAGATAAATTGCCAAGATGTTTATTTGTCTGAGCATAGAATGAGTAAAATTTATCTAGTAATATAATTTGCTATAATTTGCGAAAGGTCAATATGCAACATTTGGAAAAATTAAGATTATAATAACGTGAACGTCTTTGCAACTTTTTATTTACCTACTTACCATTTTCTGTTCGATTTTTTTGCTATATATACAAACATGCGACACGCGATTGCATTATTAATGAAAGAACGACAATGGGAATTGCTACTATAATCAATCTCTCTTTTTTCGACTAAATGTTTAAGTAATAACAAATATATGCTGAACTTGCATCAGTAGGCAACAACGAATACTCGGAGGTCTACTTACACTGAATATATATTTCAGGTCATTGATAATATACGCGAAAAAATCGAAAACTGCGAAGTTGTGGTCCGGTCGCTGGTCAAATAATAAATCTGTAACTGTGGGGCCAGTAACTAGGTACCTAATTATCTAGATTTACCTATAAATAATAATATCTTATTTTTCGGTATCCTTAGAAACAGTAAAGAATGAAAAGACGACATTTCTATAGTTTCTAAGCACCTCTATGACAGGCAGTACTTTTGGCTTTTTGAGAGACAATACTTGAATAAAAACTCAAAAATAAAGTAATGTTTCACAGTAAAGAACATGTAAGGTTTACTGAAGGAAACATGCCACAAAAGATGTTTGAGCAAAAGTGGTAGAGAAAACAAGGAAAATTATTATATATAACTTTAAAAGAGACATTCATTCTGACTACATTATTGAAAATCAAAATGAATATCAAAACGACAGCTCAACTAGTTGTAATGAAAGTGTTTGAATTAAATTATTTTTAATCTAGTTTCAGTCTTAAATTCGCCTCTATAAATAAGCAGTAACAAGAAATATAAAGAAACTGATAATTTTGTGTTTTAAATTATCCGTCTCTAATTTATTCTGGTATTAATCCAAACAAAACTCAAAATGATTTATCAACTCTAAAGAATCGATATCGATTTTTCTATTAATCGAATATTGTATGTAACGATTTTTTGATTCTTATGCCTAGTGCAATAAGTTTGACAGTTGTCAAAATGTATTTCTTGGACGAAGACAGAGAAACCTATAGACTAATGATTAGCGTGGCCTCGAGTGAGAAAGGACGATAACGTAGTTTTAGGTTACACAATAATCTTTATGACTTTTAAACATATTAAGATAAAATTTTTCATAATTTTTCACAAAACACTTTTTTCTCACTTAAACCAACTTGTAAACTTAGATCGCTACGAACTGTCAAAGTTGTTTAGCAACGTGTAGTTTGCTAAACAAAAAAACCGGCACGGAGAAAGGGACAAACAATCTCACGGCTCTGTCTCATTTCTACGCAAGACGTATGCATAAATCTATCTTTTTCGTTTGCGAATGCGAAAGAAGGCGTCAATTTGTCTATAGGTTTTTCTGTCTACGTTCTTGGATTTGTACTTAGAGTAATTACATAAATACGTATGCGTAGTGAGAACCTACAATTCTACATAAATTGAGTCAATATACTTGTCTCGCTTTTTCTAATTTAATTTTCAAATAAGGCAAAAAGAGACAAAACTATTGAAAGATATTGTAATTAAGTGTAATTCATGCGTCGTAATAGAAATGTTAAGTCATGTCAAGTGATCATCTTTGGTCTCTTATAGGTACTTTGCGAAATATGAGAGTAAGTATACTCCATAGAGTAGAGTAACGTACGTAATACAAAAATACTCGTATGTTCTGATTTACTAGAAAAATGGTATCCTTATTGTAGCAGTATTATGGTTCTATACTACGTTATACTCTATTCCAATTACGAAGTCCCTTTTGACACTTCGTAGAACGTAACTTCACGTTTCGCATAATTTGAAATAATAAACATTTTTGTTCATCGTCGTAAATCATCATTTAAAAATACACAATCAATCTAAATCATTATACAATTAATTACACACACACAATCAACATATTGTTTTTAGACATCGTGCTCAAAATAATTAAAACTTTAAAAGATAATAATATTTTACTGCCCTTTTTCGTTTACGTTCTATAGTTTTATTTTTACTTTTTTACATAGTGACGTGACTAAAAGAATCGTATAAAATCGATTATAGACAGATTCTGTTCGTGAGTGAAAATCTGTCAACACTGCGTCCACCTCGTGATCACGACCGCCATTTTGTTCGTCTCTTCAGGTTCAGTACGAGTCCAGAAGCCTTGTATACGATACGCGTGTTCAGTTTAGTTGATTTTGTGTTGTGTTTTTATTTCGTTCTTGTTATTGTAGTTATAACTGTTTGATAATTCTTTCGTTGTTATTAAGTTTTGACTGTTATTTGATTTGTTTTTTTTTTTGTATTTATAAACACTATGGCCAAAACTGAGACCACTAAAAGAACAGTGATGCGCAGTCAAGCGCGAGAGTTTATAGTACGCCTACAAGATTACTTTGAAAGAGAGTATCAGAATGGTGGTCCATTATTGCCACTTACACAAGTGACTAACCGAGTAAGTGCAGCTCTTGGTATTAGTCGAAAAACTGTTTCCCGAATAAGTAAGGAAAAACATGGTAAAGATTTAATGGAGGATAATAAATTAAAATCGCCACTTAAGAAAAAAAAGTTAGAAAAAGAAAAAGTTAGAAGATCGATAGTTACACATATCGACAATTTTGATAACGACGCCATTAGAAACCATATCTATGGCTACTATAGTAGGAACGAATTACCGGCTCTCAGTAAATTGTCAAATACTTTACGAGAATCTGAACTGTTTCACGGCAGTAGAACTTCATTCTGAAGAGTTTTAAAAATGTTGGCTTTTCTTATAAAAAATGTGATAAAAGGCGGATTTTGATGGAACGTAGAGATATAGCTTTAGCCAGATTTAATTTTCTAAGATCAGCAAAGTCCATTGCCGTTTGGCATAATGTTATATTTCTAGATGAGACTTGGCTAAACGCTAATCATACAGTTGGCAAGATATGGACAGATGACACTCCTCACTCCTCCACAAAAGTACCTAGTGGCAAAGACGAATGCTTAATTATTTGTCATGCGAGTTCCATGAAGGGATTTGTTCAGAACTGCCTCTTGGCGTTTCAATCTAAGAAAACTGTGGAATACCATGAAGAGATGAATTTTGTTAAATTTAAGGAATGGTTTTGTACCTTATTGACCATCTTGAATGAGCCATCGACGATCATTATGGATAATGCACCGTATCATTCAGTACAAATAAGTAAGCCTCCAACTTCTAGCAGTAGAAAAGCCGATGTGAAATGGCTGAATGACAATAATATTGTTGCCGACATGTCCATGTTAAAAAGTTGAACTGCTGCATTTGATTGCTATAAATAAGCCAGCTAGACTAAAATACGTATTGGACGAAATGGCTAAGGAAGCCGGACACAATGTAATGCGCCTTCTACCCTACCATTGTCAATACAATGCCATAGAATTGATTTAGGCGCAAATTAAAGGCAAGAATTTAAACAAATCTTTTTTATAATTTATTTTTACCTATTTTAACATTTTGTCTGTTGCTATATTAACACGCAAACCTTTATTTTAGGTTATACGGCTCGTAAAAATACCAGTCCACCGTTTACTGCAAACAAAATGCTGTCATTGTTGCAAGAAGCTTGCGATAGTGTTACTGCCGCGAATTGGGAAAGTGTGGTTTTACGAACAAAAAATTTGATTTTCGCTGATTGGGACAGAGACATACATATAGATGCAGTCATAGATAACCAAATTATAATAAATACAGGGGATTCTACAGACGATGATGAGGATGATGACAACGATGCCGACCATGAAATATCGATTTCGGCAGTGATGATGAATATGTTCCATCTTGATAAAAATATAATGTAATATTATCTAATTAAAATCAAAAAACAGTTTTATAAATTTTAATTTGATGCTAATCCTTTTTCTGTCAATACGATTTTAATTTGTTCGTTATAGTAATCGAAGATCAATATCGTCAAGTATCGACTATAGCAGTCTTTACTAGTACTTGATTATTGACATCTGTCAAATGGCACTTCGTAATTGGAATAGAGTATATGATTTCGTTCGCAATGTTAGTAACAATCGATATCGATATACTCGTTTGTTTTAGTTATTTATTGTTATTAATGTATATACTTAAAAATATTAAATAAATAGGACCACAATTATTATTATTCGAACGATTAAGTAAATTGTTTTCTTAATCAAGTTATAATGATTATTATATTTCATTTCAAATATTCGTTTCGCAAACTTTAAAAACTTATTAATACAATAAAACAATTTGACAGACACACGTTACACGAGTGAGTTGGATCCCATTTGTAATCATAATTTTATATGCTGACTAACGACCCGCCCAGGCTTTTCACGACTGTTTTCTATCTTGACAACAATGCCACACACAGGGTCCAATTATAAGTGTGAGAGTTTATCGAAATCTGTTCAGCCTTTCTTAAGTGATGATCTTTCATACATGTGGTAATTGATTTTTACTCATTTAGATTTACCACTTATTTAGCGGAAAATATAAACTATTGATTATATTTGAACAAAAAAAATATCTGCTTGGATGAAAATATTTCAAAATCGTGAAGACTGTATAGTGCTGGTGAAAATGAATTCAATACCTCCTACCCCAAATAATATGATATATTTTTACTCAGAAGCTCTAAGACCCCATGTTATCCCGTGAATACTGTAAAATACGACAGAGAGAAATTAAACATGAGATAGGCAACAGTATTTTCAAAATAACAATAAAAAAATCAATCAAAATAATAAAAAATGCGGTTGCTAAACCACTTGCTAAGAGAGGGAATTATGGCAAATGTTCCCCCCTACGTTCAGCAGTGGACTTTTGATTGGCTATATTTAATAAATTAATGATGAATAATATCTTGAGGGGCAGAGAGAAAAACGGGTAATACTTTCTCAATCGATATATTGGTATAGTATGTGCCAAATCAATTGAGAAAAACGGACAATGAACTTTTAGTCGTTTAACTGGTAGTACTTTCTTTATTTATAATGATTTTTTTATAATGATGGATATAATATATATTTATCAACTATTAGTAAAAAGTTACCTATGTCGCTGTAAAAGAAAAATCGTCTTATTGTTATAAAGTACTCCATTCATTTAACAACAAAAAGCATTAATTTATAACACAAATAAAAATTCGATTGATAACGATACCGAATAAGTACGTGCTTATTCAAAAGATAAAATTTTATTTTCAATATTATATAAGAACTTTATTTTTAATCGGTGCAATCATCACTCGTATCTTCACCCGATGTGTATTCAGATGAACTGTCTGTAACATTAATTACAAAGCGATCCGCAGTTCGGTCAATTCTATCATCCATGCCACATGCAAAAAAGGTAACGCATCTCTGGCTGCCATTGTCACGTTTCTTTTAGAACAAACTGACGTAACGCGCGTTTTGTTTATTTGAAAGGGATGAATTTGCAAAAGCTCAATATGGTGGTTATATTGCTTCAAAATTTCTTTTAAATATGAAACTGTTATAAAATGAATTGCTGCGTTACTTACCATAAATTGAAATTTAAAATATAACACATTTTTCACGATGTACCGTAAGATTTTACGATGTTTATAGGAACCACAGACAATATTATTTAAGAAACAAAAAAAAACATATGTGCTGACCTAGAAGTGTGAATAATATCAATATTTAAATATTGTTATCACATCTAAATTGAAATTTTGCGCCTTTTGACACTCTGAGGTCTGAGGTCATTGTCCGTTTTTCTCAAATCAATTTGGCACATACTATAGTTGTGATCTAGTGACAAAAGAAAAGGCGGTCGTGCCAATGTTATATCACTATACTACTTTACATGGTAGAGCCATGCTGTAGCCGTAACAGTTGTTGCACGAGTGGGTTGGCTCGACCGGGGTGGGACCACGCTTAATTATTTGTCTATCTAATTATATGTCTATCTCTCACATAATACCAGCGTAACTTGGCAACTTAAGGCTGCTGTGTTTCGTATAGTGAGTGTAGAGAACCGGTGACCTTTTTTACTGGAAACGAGGCATTCTATCTTCGTCCTCAGGGGTGACAACGCATCTGCATTTTGATTCTTAATCGAGGATAAATGAATATGTCTATGGGCCACAACATCCACTTACTATCAGGTGGCCTGTGTGCTCGTTTGGCACCCATATTCTATATAAAAAAAAACAATCGTAGAAGTGCCCTCTGTGTACGTTGCATCCCATACACCCAGTGTCGATTAAACAAACACAGCTATTGTTCCTTCCTAAACCCGTACTAAGTATAATGTACCAGCTGAATTGAAGTAGAATTCATGGTGACCTTTTCACGCTATATTTTAAATTATACAACAATAGTAAGAAATTCCGCATTATTCGACTACGTTTTATTGTAAGATGTCAGATGAAGCTTCCATAAACTTTCGTTTCAGATTAATAAAAATCCTTAATTTTCATAGTTTTCAAGTTATAGATTAAATGAATCGTAGATGAAATCGATAACATTTTTGTTTCGCTAATTGCACATCAATAAATGTGTCCCTGGAATGGAAAAACGGCAACCTCCTTGTAAAAGAAAGAAAGTGAGAATAATATAGCTATCTTATTTTGTACTATATTAAACGTCATATGCATGGAGTATAGAGGTAAGGAGGACAATCTCCCATAGAAGAATAGTTAAAAATGTGTCCATCAGTTAGCAATAAATAAGAGTTCAAAAACTCTCCACGACAGCGCTCGAATAGCTACAGGAAATGATAAATCACCGTAAAATACGTTGAGTGTGATTTTGAAAATAAAATTTTGAAAGCAATAAAACAATTATTGTAAAAAGAAATGTGGTGAAAGTCTGTGCAATAAAAAATTACAAAAAGTTCTTTAATTTAGACTGTAGCTACAGTGGCGCCACCCTTATTTAGCACTTTCATACGGACACTTTTTTATACAGAGTCTGTACTCCTTACCTCTACACTCCATAGTCATATTACACATATGACTTAAGCTGTAAGAATTTTTTTTCTATTTTAGGAGTCTCTATGCTAGTAATTACTCTAAGGATTTGTACTTTGTACAAAGCATTTAGGTCCGCCGCATACATTCGGAATTTCGTTTCGGAATTCCTATTCGGGATTCCGAACGCAGCAATTCCATATAAAATCAATGATTCGCCACACCTACGGTATTTTACCGTACGGACCGTTGGGAATCCTGAACGGAAAAAAGCCGTTCCGAACGCAAGTCTTCCATAGACTTTGTATGAGTCGCAACACACATTCGTAAATTCCGTACGGAACGCGCCCAGTGTGGGTCGCACAACCGAAGCCATGGGTGATCTAGTACATGGAGGATTATATTTTTCATCATGAAGAATACTTGTTGTGTCCCGCATAGGGAAAGCAAGCGTATTAATTTCATATTACGTACATAGTTTTCCAAATACTTATATAGGACTCTAGTGGAAGAAAAATATAACAGCTCAGTTCAAAGGAACTGCAGAAGTTTTTTGTCAGTTTTCTTTTTTTGTCATAAAAAATAAAAATATAAATTTCTTCGCAACCTTCCGCTAAACAAATACAATGATGAGTCTTACCTGGATTGAAGAGCACCTCCCGCCCTCCCTCAATTGCATGCACTAACTCCGTCACCACTAGTCCCAGCACCACTATTCGAGGCAAGACACACCATCGACGATAATACGACACGTATTTCGCCTCTACACGAGGCATCTTCAGCTAATGTAGACTCTACGGCGGCTGACCGCTAAGTGAGCGGCGAGCCGAAACAGCTGCTATTTATACACGCCGACATAATCGCTCCCCACCAAAGCAGCGAGTGACCGCGCCGTGCGATAACAAACCTGCTACTAATTATCATTATTGTTATGATTAATATTTTTAAATACTATTATTATTATTGTTTTATTATAGTATATATTGATATTATTATAGTTATTTATTATTATTAATCTTAAAAATATTATTAAAGATTGGCCTTAAAGATGTTTAACAAAGGTGAATTAGAAACATTTGTTTGTTCATTCAGCAGTGCATAATTACCATTATTACTTTTTAAAATCTCCAACTGCTCCAGCACACACAGCCGCAGCCCCTTATTACAAGTATGTAGAACTTCAAAGGAATGGTTGCTAGCTAGGTTGTGTCCAGTGTCCAAGAGATGTTTAGCAAAATGGGCGGATTACAATCCGCAACGCGTCCCGAAATTGCGACCTGTCTGACCCACGTAAACGGCGTGGCATTCGTCACAAACAAGTTTATAAACACCCGATTTTTGACTAATATTTAACTTATCTTTATAATTACGAATATTCCTAAGCGAATTGTTTGTTTTGAATGCCACGTTAACGCCGTTTTTCTTAAGAATATTGGCTATTTTTCCGATACGGAGCCTAAGTAGGTCAAACTACCCACATATCGCCGGACACTTTGAGATCGAACCGCGTACAAAGAATTGCGAACAACATGCTTTTGTTTCTTTTTAATAAGATTATTAATGAGACTTTTTGAAAAACCGTTAGAGACCGCAATTTGATAAATTATATTCAGTTCTTTTAAATAATTTTCTTTACTTAATGGAACAGTGAACAGACGGTTAATGTAACAATAAAAAGCGGCTAATTTATGTCGCCATGGATGACACGATGACGCGGGGATGACAGTGTCGGTATGAGTTGGCTTTCGATAAATTTGAAAAACATGCAACGACTCTTTTCTTGTTATTGTTAAATCAAGGAAATTAAGGGAGCAATCTTGTTCCAATTCAAGCTTAAATTTAATTTTTTCGTGGACTCTATTTATTTTATTAAGGAAAACATCCAGTTGTCTCCTTGAGCCTGTCCAGCAAATAATTATGTCGTCTACATATCGATAATAGTATAAGATATTTTGGTTAACAACTATATGTTGTTTTTCGAAATTATCCATGAAAATGTCCGCCATAACTGCACTTAGAGGGGACCCCATAGCTAACCCTTCTTTTTGTAGATAGAAACGGTTATTAAACCGGAAATAATTTTGTTTCATACAGAGAGAGTTTAAATTATGAATATCATTTGTTTCCCCGGGATGTAGACGACGTTTTTCAAAGAGATCTGAGAATATACGCAAACAGTCAGGAGATGGGACATTTGTGAAAAGACTATCAACGTCTAAAGATAACAACATAGATTTAGGTGGAATACGAATATCTTTAATTTTGGAAATGAGATCTAAACTATTTTTAAGGCTGTAAGTTGGGTTGAAACCAGATTTCTCCCGAAGGAGGAAATTAAATTTTTTTTGCAAGGAAATAAGCTGGTGCACCTATATATGAGACAACTGGACGAATAGAAACATGTTCTTTATGTAATTTAGGTAACCCATATAAAGTGGGTGCTTGAGGATTCATTGGAACAAGATTGCTCCTAGACAAGTTGTGATCGGGAAAAACATATGACGACTTTTGTATACATACTTTAATATCCGAAGTAAACTTTTGGTTGGGTCAGACTCCAACAACTCAAAGTTGTCACCTTGGATAACCTCATTAACCTTCTGGCTATACCCACTACTCTCCATAATGACAACAGTATTTCCCTTGTCGGCCTTAGTAACAATAAGGTTATTGTCTTTTATTCTCTGTTTTAGTGACATAAAAATGGGGATCTCAGGATTGCAATGGGAAGATGCGGGTACCTCCTGAATTTCTTTAGCTAACAAACTTTTAACGATGTTATCTTTCCTCCCGATCACAACAGCCACCTCCGCGTCAACGGCCACAGTCTCTAACGATCTTTGGGAGACCAAAGGTGTTAAATTATACTTTAGGTCTTTGTGTAAAAGGACCTTATCGGAAAAAGATATATATATATATATATATATATATATATATATATATATATATATATATATATATGTATAAGTTTTACAAAACTTTTTTATAACTACTATATTTCAGGTGAATGAACACTATAATTTAAGTTAAATTTATAAATACGCAATATTTTAAGTTAAATTTTTTACATGTACGAGATAAAAAATTATTTGAAGCATACTTCGTTTTAACTTTACGTAATGCAAAAAGAGGTTTATTTCGTGCATGTAACCTGTGACACGCAAGATTAACTTTGCTTAAAAGTAGCGAAGAGTCAATGATATTATGTAGCAATTTGTACAACATTTGATTTCTTATGTCACGGCGTTTCTCGAGGGTATTATTACTATGACATATACATAAGTTAACAATAATGGAGTCTATAAAAATAGACCGCATCAGGGTCTTAAATAGTATAATAATGTAATAGACTTTTTAAAAACTTTAGAAACGCATAACAAAATCTAACATTTTATAAACTCTTTGAGTTATGATATAATATGTGATCTCAGTAACAACTTACTATCCAAATGAACTCCACGATCACGATGTTAATTTACTCTCGTTAGTAAATTATCGTCAAACTTATAATTAAAGGGGATGGGATTCTTTTTCCCGGTAAATGAGATAATGCTACATTTCCTGATATTCAAGTAAATTGATGATTTGCTTTACAATATGAACTTAGCCTACAGAGATCATCTCGAAGTAGATTGCAGTCTTCTATAGTTTTAATAGACTTGAAAATTTTCATATCATCTGCAAAAAGGAGAATTTTGGAATTATGGAAGCAGAATATGACATCATTTACAAATGTAATAAACAGTAGTTGACCAAGATGCGAACCCTGAGGAACGCCTCAATTGCAACCGGCTGACTACGATTTCTAAGATAAGAGGATATCCATCGAAATAAATCACCACGTACACTGATTTGATGTAATTTGTGTATCAGAATACCATGTGAAATTTTGTCAAATGCTTTTGTATAATCGGTGTAAGAAATTCGCAAAGATTACTTTCCGTAGACTTTCTACCAACAAAACCATGTTGTTCAGGAATTATAATTGGCCGAAATATTTGAAAAGGTGTTTCATAAATATTTTTTTCAAATAGAGCTGGGCACAAGCCTCCCCTCCTTTCTGAGAAGGTTTCAGGGCAAGGAAACGTCCACCGCGCCTCCTTCCCTCCCCAATGCTTGTTGGCGAACTTCACATGTGGGAAGGACCACGCGCTCACCGAATACCAGCGTAAAATAACAGCTTGATGGTGCTGGCTTTCGTATAGTGAGTGTGGAGAACCGAAGTTCCTTTTCGCTGGATACGAGGCATTCCATCTTAGTCCTCATGGATGGCAACGCATATGCATTTTGATTCTTAATCGAAGATAGATGAAGATTTCTGTGGACCACAGTATCCACTTAGCAAATTAAAAAAAAATGGAATAAGGGTGACAAACGAGCATACTTGATGATACTACCAGGTAGACTGTGTGCTCTTTTGTTACGGTTTTCTATACGAAAAATAGTATAGAATCATTCAGTGTGAGTCTCATCGATTACCGTGGTTTTTGGAAGCGAAAAAATATAGAGAATATCTACTGCAAAACAAATAGATTGATTTTATGAACCAATGATTATTAACAGCAAATAGATTACGCTCAGAACATTTTCTTTTCAAAAAGTTTACTCCCCAAAGTTTGAAGTATGTGGGTCGAAACAAATTTCTTAGAAAAAATAATTTTAAAATTTAAAAAAAATAATTGTGACAAAAGTTTTAGAGCCATTCGTGAAAAAAAATCTTGTATTTTATATTTTATGTAAGAAAAAATAACCTTGTATTAAATTGTCATAATGAAAGCGTTAAAGTTGTACATAAATCAATCTTTATTAATAGGTGTTTGAATTGTCTGCCACCGACTCTGATTCTAAGAATTCATGCATTCAGTTATTTTTGAAGCGGCCTCCTGCACACGACTGCGCAATTCCTCCAAACTTGAAATAGGCTTGAAACGCACCTGTTCCTTTAGACATCCCTAGTAAAAAAAATCTACTGGATTTAAGTCCGGGGATTGCGAAGGCCACAAAATGGTACCTAAACGACCAATCCATTTATTTGGATACGTGACATTTAAATACACACGGACGTTTGCCGACGACTACCATCATTTTGCAACCAGTGGGATTGTCTCACCTCCTCAGGCACCTCTTCCAATAAATTTGACAGATCATTTTGTAGAAAATTCATATAACTTTGTCCAGATAAGTTTTCGGGCAGTTCAAATGGACCAATGATTTATCGTTTAATATACCAGTCTAAAAATTTATTTTGAACGCAAAGACTAAATTTATTTTGAACTGGTATTGTGATCTTTCTTCTCGCATTAGATGCGGATTTGAGAGTTGCCAACTGTGCAGAATATGCATGTTAACGTATCCATCTTTTTTAAGAGTGGATTCATCGCTCCACAGATTTCTGTCAAAGAATTGTGAATCTTGTTCTATTTTTTGCAAGCATTTGTCGACAAAAAAACAATCATGCGTTGTAATCTCTCGGACACGACTAATGCGGTAGGGATGAATTTTTTTCAGTACACGGTGCACTGTCGTTTTCGATATTCTAGTAGGTCGTGCTATCACTCTAGTAGAGGTGGAATATCTTGTGTATTGACATTAGCTAGTCTTCCAGTGCTCATACCATCAATGCCGCTGCCAGGAATTCTACTATAATAACAATATTATAATAACACCTGTGGATCTGATGAATACGCGGTAATCTGGGTGAAACGCGGTAGAGTATCTTTCCCTATAAAGGGCTTCAGCAGCACTTGCGTTGCTTCTGCATTCACCATAAATGAAGTGCACGTTTGAGTATTCTTGTGCCGTATATTGAATACGTGGCATCTTGATACACAATATCAGTCCAGATAGCCAAATCGTAGTAAAATTACTAAACAATGTCCAAATCACAAAGCAAAACTAAGAGTCCAATGAAATAGCCCTGAGTCGTCGTTAGATTTTAAAAGTACAGAGAACTCCAAAAGGAATGTCCACATGCGATACGCAACAAGTCGAGAGACGCACTAAATACTTGCCTTTGTTATGTGCCCGCGAGAAAAGGTACAATGTATTAACATTATACTCTTCTCTCGCTCACTCACACTCTACCTATTCCTGTCTCGTAAATCGTAATAAACAAAAGATGGATAGCGTGGGCCACACTCAGATAGTACATACCCATATTATGATATGATCTTTACTACCATAAAAAGTACTCTTTGACTCAAGAACGCCCCTGTCATTTTCACCGTTAAAGAAAAGAAGTTTTTTCTTCATTTTCTATCTTTGGATAAAATTATGTATTATACTATTTTGTAAACTGTATTAACTGCGCATATTTTTGAAATAGTTGGTCACTTCGGTATTCATACTTTTTTCCACGAATGGCTCATAAACTTTTGTCAAAATTATTTTTTTATAAAATTTCCTCAGACGAAATAAAAATAAAAACTCTAAAGTTTTTATTTCGTATGAGAAAATTTTATGTTAAAAATTGAAGGTTTTTTTTGCAAAAAGTACTCAAACTCTTCACTGCATTTCTAATAGAATAATCTGTGAGGAATAAGAGAACACCAAACACGCAACGAATTTCATTAATTTGTGGCAGTGGTGTACATGAAAGTACAATAAGTTCAATGAAAACATTTTTTTAAAACCTTCATATTTTTTGGGCACCACTTGGAATATATGTTTTTTTTTTTGTATTTTTATTTAAGTGCCTGATACATGTACTATTACTAAAATTAATAGAGTATTGAATAAAACTATTATTTACGGATTTTATCGCGTTTAATTACTTTAATTTATTTTTATTATTATCCCGACGTTTCGGGTGCTTTACAGCGCCCATGGTCACGGGGGGACTGAGATGTTTGACGTCCCAATGTCACAGTTAGTCCGGCTACCTTCAGTTTTTTAATATTAAAAATTTTTGGTCCGATTTACGCAAAACGAGCTTATAGTATCATGAAGTCTTGCAGTGGTATGCTTGGGTTTGGGTTTAATTTTGTTAATTATAGGATCCCAAGCAGATGGTAGCACCCAACCATCTTCTCTATTGAAATTTGGATGTTTTTTAATTTCAATAGCCTCGCGTATCATCCTTGGTAGGAATCGGTGTTCTTTTGCGAGAATTTGTGGTTTATCAAATCTAATGTAATGGTGGGGACGATCTTGAACATGTTCGCAGACTGCAGACTTCCCGGAGCGTCGGTGCTTCACATCAGCTATATGTTCCTTCACGCGGGTTTTTATAGATCTCTTTGTTTGACCTATGTAAGAGAGACCACATTCACAATCTAGCTTGTATATTACATTTGATGGATGGTAAAAATTGACTAATCTTCTTCAGCGGCTTGTAGTATGTCTTAATGGACGCTCGCTTCAAGATGTAGCCAATCTTGTCCGTGACTCCTCTAACATATGGTAGTAGAGCAGGCGCGCGCTCGACTGTGGCCGGCTTCACTCGTTCACGTAGGCGCGGGACCCGAAGCTTGTTGTCTTGCAATACTTGCTTGACGTGCTGAAGCTCCGCGGCCAGATGTTTTCTGTCACAGATCCCTCGTGCTCTCTGAAACAAAGATTTACCCACGGTAGCTAACTGTGAAGGATGATGGTGAGATTCACCATTTAAATATCGGTTGGTATGGGTCTTTTTCCTATACACAGTACACAGAAAAAGGGTCCCGCGCCTACTTCACAGTGAACGAGTGAAGCCGGCCACAGTCGAGCGCGCGCCTGCTCTACTACCATATGTTAGAGGAGTCACGGACAAGATTGGTTACATCTTGAAGCGAGCGTCCATTAAGACATACTACAAGCCGCTGAAGAATATTAGTCAATTTTTACCATCCATCAAATGTAATATTCCTCTACAAGATGCAGGTGTGTACAAGCTAGATTGTGAATGTGGTCTCTCTTACATAGGTCAAACAAAGAGATCTATAAAAACCCGCGTGAAGGAACATATAGCTGATGTGAAGCACCGACGCTCCGGGAAGTCTGCAGTCTGTGAACATGTTCAAGATCGTCCCCACCATTACATTAGTTTTGATAAACCACAAATTCTCGCAAAAGAACACCGATTCCTACCAAGGATGATACGCGAGGCTATTGAAATTAAAAAACATCCAAATTTCAATAGAGAAGATGGTTGGGTGCTACCATCTGCTTGGGATCCTATAATTAACAAAATTAAACCCAAACCCAAGCGTACCACTGCAAGACTTCATGATACTATAAGCTCGTTTTGCGTAAATCGGACCAAAAATTAATATTAAAAAACTGAAGGTAGCCGGACTAACTATGACATTGGGACGTCAAACATCTCAGTCCCCCCCCGTGACCATGGGCGCTGTAAAGCACCCGAAACGTGGGATAATAATAAAAATAAATTAAAGTAATTAAACGCGATAAAATCCGTAAATAATAGTTTTATTCAATGTGTAGTGTTCGCGTAAATTTAAGAAATCATTATTAATAGAGTAATTTTATATATCGGCATATGTACGCTATAGAGCAAAGTTACATTTTATCCACTCACCCTCTCCCTCCCGGGGGGTAATCCCCCCCCTATCCACGCCCGGTTCCCCAAAACGTGTCCCGAATCGCGGTATTTTCCAGTTTTAAAGAAAACGGTACATGATATATATAGTAGATGAATAGTGTGTAGGTACGAAAAGATCCTTGATAAATTTGGTATCAAACTCTTATGGCGGCTTCTCGTTTTAACTTTCCCAAACTCCGAGCCACTGAATCAGTCTGTTTAGCGCAGTGCACCTGATGTCTTGTGAGTCGAATTGCCACCTCCAGCCATGGAGCAATGCCACTGAAGAAGAAGGCATCGCTGTTGCTTCAGCCGCTTTTGTCTTATTTTGTGGATATCATTTACTTAATAAAATTAACAAAAAAAAAAAAGGAAGAAAAGGCGTTGGTGGATGACATCGTTAAAATTCAGCAATCGTCTCATTAGATCACTCCATATCTATATAGACATGAGAGTACCTCAAAGTCGGACGGACGAGAGACGAAATGAACGAGTTCAATCTTGTAAGCACACAACGCGCCGCGCGCGCCCGCGCACCGACGCGCGAGCCCACGCCGCACCACGCCGTGATTTTAAAGTTACCGAGTTTAAACGGATAGCAAGCGCGCGCAGGTGCGGCGTGGCGCGTGATAACACACGCAGTGAAAAGTCGCCATTATACATACAAAAGCGATATCACTTATAGTTGCCGCGCAATCTACCACGAAATGTGAACATTTTTTATAATTTATCGATTTTTTCTTTTTGAAGACATGTGAATTTGTTATCATATTATTTATATATAGATATTTTTAGGGTCATTATGTTTTAAATGAAACTTTAAAGATGCAGTAGAGACAGCTCAATGAAATTGATCGTATGAACAATTAATGAAATTGGAAAATTAAAAAAAATGTCTACGTGGATTGACCCTTTGAACTTAAACCCCTTACACAAAAAAATACTTATGACCTGGATTAACACACCAGGCTATACCTAATCACTCCGATACCTTAACCCGCACTTACGCCCGCCTGCAGCAAATTGACGGGTGCGCCCGTCAAATTGCTAGACTAGATATTACTTTTTAAAAAGTACATGCCATTTTTAGAAATAAGCAATTTAATTATGTGAAATTTTGTTCCCTTGTAGAAGAAATACCTTTGCATATTCTAATTGAATGCAGATTTGTGAAAGTAATGCACAAACTTAGCATTCATCTGGTGAACAATTTACTATGTCCAGTGAAAAAGAAAATACTTACCTACAGCTAAATAATTCCTACAAATCATTGAAGTTATAGGACAGGGATGCCTAATTTGATTAAGGTTGAAATCAATTTAAAATTTTCTCAACATGTTGCCATCAACTTATCTAAATGGTTTTGGTAAGATAAATAAAGCAATACTTAAACTATCTGATTTTATTAATTTATTATTCAAAAGAAGTTAGTGAGAAGTGTGAGTCGGAAGTATAACTAATTAGATGATGCCAACCTTATTGGCTTGGCGCATGATTGCAGCGCAAGAGTATCCATCACCCTATTTCGTTCTATATACCTTAAATATATGACTTAAATATACCTAATAAGATACGAACAAAAATACGAGTACTGATTGCGATAACCAGATAAGACTAAATGTACATAATGTAATGACTATTTTGATAAATTCTGCCCGCATTGTATATGTATATGCTACTTATGATACAGATGTATGTTAGCCATACTAAAGGGTCCCGTACCACCACAGAGTACATCCTACCCCGTATATACAACTTTATAATTTGTGCTAAAAGGTACACCGGCCTTAAGGTGGCTCAAGTCGCGGGCTCGAACTCATTGGTGGGCGCGGCCAAAAAGCACGTTGTCTCACCTGGCATCGTGCCCGACAGAGCTAGTACCAGTGAAGAGCAGTTAGAACGCACGTCTTGTTCGTACGGCGCTCCGAACCGTTAGAACAAAAACGAAGTTACACGAACACGATGCACACATACATACCACCCTATTCTGTGCCGCTCGACGCTTGCTAAGAAATCAGCAGTACCTACCTACAAACTATAGATACCTAATATAGATTGCTTATTTTATTATGTTTCGTTTTCCCCGGGTGGTCATGCAGCGATCACTCAAGAGTTCACGACGCCGAAGCATGAACTGGAACAGTCGTCGCAGTTTATATCCGTACTAGCTGTTGCCAGCGGCTTCAAACGCGTGAACTCGAAAATTATCCCACAGGAACGAAATACCTGAATAAACGGTATCAAATGTGTTATTCCAGACCAGGTATAACCTATCTCTGAGCTAAATATCATCCAGATCCCTTCAGCTGTGATTGAGTAACATACATCTATCCATCCAAACTTTCGCATTTATAATATTTAGATAATAATTGTAATTAGTTCTGCCTACCTATAAATTGTCTTCAAAAATACTTACCTGTCTTCTTACTTTGTTTTATATACACACAATATCACTAGATGTAAACACATGTTTTTATCAAGACAAGTGACCCGTCAAGACTGTTTCCTTAGTACCGACGTACTTAGGCAGGTAGGTAGGCAGTTTAGATTTTAGTTTCCACGACGCAGCGACAGTTTACCAAATTTTGTTGTATAGGTTGTGGGTATCTAGGTAATAACAGTAGGTAGACTACCTATCCACCGTGCACGCCGCGCAAGTGATTCTCGTCCCACCTGTCCGCGCAGTAACTTTTTTTACGACCGCGCGAGACTGTCGCAACAAAAACGATTACTACCGTAAAACTAAATAGGTACCTACCTAACATTCAAATAAAAATATTCTCAAAAAGCTCAACGAATTCAGAATTTAATTTTGTTAAAAGAAAATTGGTCAAATAAAAAATAAAGGATGAAAATAAAGCATATGGGAATATAAAAATAAATCGTATTTATTTGTTACTTATTTCGAGTTTTACAAGAAAAGTATAATATTTACTGGAGACAATTATTTTATTATTATAATAGTACATGATATTCCCTTTAAAATGACACCAATATGAATAATATCTTATATCTATATCTACAAATAAATAAAATTGAAGTGTCTGTTTGTAATGTTAAAATAACAGCTTTTTATTAAATGCATATGAAAGTACTATTTTTGTCTGTCTGTCGGTCTGTCTGTCTGTCTGTTTGTTCCAGCTAATCTCCGAAACAGCTGGATCTATTTTGACGGGACTTTCACTGGCAGATAGCTGATGATATAAGGAATAACTTGAATTACTTTTCTTTTAGAAAAAGAATTAGGGTTCCGCGCAAAAAAAATTAAAACCCATGAAATCCATATTCCACGCGGGCGAGATCGCGGGGGAAAAACTAGTACTCAATATAGATAAATGTATACTTATTTTTATTTATTTATTATTTTAATAAATAAATAAAAATAAGTATTAATAATTTCTGGACACATCTCAACAGATATTTCGTTTATAAATTGCTATCAATATTGAAGCATTCTTTTATATTTAGCATCCATTTAACACAAAGCTGATAGGAATACTTTTTAAACAACATAATATAATCAATAAACGATAATCGCGTATAGTGAATTTCGAGGTAAATTATTATATGTAAAATTTCAAACACAAAACACATTTTACTCTGCTATCTTCAGCGCTGTACACGAACGGAACGATGTCGTTGCGAGCCGTGGTAGCTCACATGGTTAGCGCTCGTTATAGGTATCACAGTACGGGAGCAACCCGGGTTCGAGCCCCACTGGCACCAATGAAATTGTTGCGTGCTGATTTATCTATCAGTTGGAAAGTCTGTTTTTCTGTGCCGTTTTGTTTTGTTACACTGACATCTCGCAAGTCACCTAGGGACCTAGGAGGTTGTCGGTTGCTTATTTTTTATTTTTATTTAAAATTTTCGTCGGTAAAATAACATATTTATACTTAAAAGTAAAAAAAAGTAAAGTTACAGCCTATATACGTCCCACTGCTGGGCACAGGCCTCCTCTAATTTCTGAGAGGGTTTTAAGGCAAGGAAATGTCCGCCACGCTGCCTCAATGCGTGTTGACGAACTTCACATTTCTTCGAAATATATATTTTTTAATTTCTCAGACATGCAGACCCGAGTTCGATCCCCGCCGGTACCAATGAAATTGTTAATTGCAATTGTGCTGATTTACCACGTGCTCGGCGGTGAAGGAAAACATATTGAGGAAACCTGCACGTCTGAGAATATAATTATAATCGAATGTAAATCAAATTGACATAGGTAACTACAGATAAAATTAGTGGAACATTAATAAAATTTTGAGATCGTTTTTTTTTTCAAAATTTTATTTATATATTCCTCTATTTTTGTCTGTGCTTATATCAATTTGATTTAATCCAAAGTACAAGCAGGGGTCAATGTAGCGTAGTAATTTAGAGCGCAGGTATAGCTATAGTCATACGAACGTCACAGGCCGCAGCTGACTGAGTCTATTTGGTCTATATTATTATAATAAAATAAAACTAGAATAAGCACGCGTCACCGCGCATGCATGTGTGTGTAAGTGTCGTCCTCCCGCACCGCACCGGGGGGAAACATTATTCAGTGAGATGCACGATAATTCACATAAACACGCGCGCGTAAAAAAATACGAAAAGGCCTTTGGAAGGAGGGGTTTTACGAAAAAACCACTGCATGAATCAATTACCAATAAAATTTATTGAATTCTTCGATAATTGAGCTGTGTCGGTACCGACTTTGTTTTGGAAATTTTACACTGCTTTTATTACTAATTTACGCCCAAAGTTGTGTTAAAATTGGCAATAAAAACGAATCTTTGGTAGCTCGTAACTTTTTACTGACTTTTTATTTTACTATTCTGTTTCGGTACAGACAAAATTAATAATGAGACAAAACGATATCATGTTTAACTTTGGATGTACACTGTCAAACAGCGGAGTAAAACCCCTCCGAAATTTCTATGGAAATAATGTCGACTAGAGTCACCTTAAATTCCCTCTACCAAAGTAAAGGCTCATGTCCCTCAATGGAGCAGTTGATAACAAAGACTTGTGGATATGTAATACACATTTATTTTACCTATAGCCATACTTATTCATCTTTTACATACTCATCTGTCCTTACTTCATAATCTTTAAAATTGCGTCATCCTAAAATGTTAAAAAGAGTCGAATGGAAAGGAATAAGGGGAAGGGGCAATATCATCGTCTGAATTCCGAACCACGCAATTGGACTTGTAAATATTTATATTTTTAATGATAATATGAAGAAAAAATAGAAGAGAAAATAAACTTATACTACTTTAAATATTTTAACATTATGGAAATGATGTACTGTGGCTGCATGTCATATAATGTTATAAGTTATATCATAACTGCCTTGATGTAAAACGAGATATTGCGTGTAAAGAAACACAATCTTACTTTTTGTTTGATGTCGTACGAACTATCACGATAAGTGTGACCACGCGAGGTTCTTTCCTGTCATTTTGGCAAGACTGAACTTATGAAATTCTTAGTAAGTATTAGAATTCTTTTTTTTATAGAGTATTTTTTTTGCTTTTGATGAACAGATTTCCACAGCTTTAATAAACTCAAACCGGTACATAAAAATTTGAGACAACAATAAATTGAATGTACATTTAAAATTTACTATTGGTTTATCGTCAGTTATTTACTCAGTAAAGATGTAATTATTTTTTTTTATTTATGTAACTTTTATTATAAAAGTTCGACATATTTTGCCAATATCACTTTAATCAATTTTGATGTAAGAGGAGTCGATACTTACGCTATGATGGATTCCAATAAGGACGGCCTACAGATATCTTATTGCTCTTTTTTTGGGTGGAATTTACGTATTTTCAAGCATTACGTATGAATAATGCCTCGACGTTATAGAAGAAACCTTACTGTGGTAATAACATTGGAATTATTATGTATTTTTTAGATTAAGTTTGTTAAAACACTTTAGGTTTAGGTAGATTTTCATGCCAATAACCAATATAATATGATATAGCAGAATTTCCAATTTTGAATTTTTTGAGCGGGTCACATTATAATTGGTTTTCGTCATTGTCATTTCATGCTAAGAAGAATTTTCTTAGAAGATTTAATGTGATTCGCAAATTGGCGCGTGATTATTTTCGAAGAGTTTTTTAAATACTAGTTCTCCCTTAAATATAGATACTATCTATATTTAATTAGATACTATATATACTCTTTCCCTTGAGGTCTTGAGTGACTCTTGGCTTGGTTCGTGGTTCTCATTTATTCATTATTTACTGTATTACATACATCTAGTGTATTCCACATTTAAATAATAAGAACAAAAGATTGTGGAAAATTATAGAAAGAACTTCTTCACTTCTACTCTTTTTCTGGGAGAGATTAGTTAATAAGAATTTGGCCGTGTCTTCCTTTGTTTTGCTTACACATTGGTCTTAATATTCTTAAGACCTTCGCTTGTTTTTCTGTTTACTGAGGGACGCTACACAAAAAAAGAACAAGGAAGGAAGTTTCGGAAAAAGATTATCATGATCTTCGCGCATAACCAAAACATAAAACAACAGATTTATTCCGAACCAATTCCTAATTCTGCGCATAGTAATTTATATCGAGTGAATTATATTTGTATGAGGAAAGACAAGTTAAAGAAGTTCAAGACTACAGTTTTTAGAAGACACGTAAAAATGTGAGTATTTTATTTTATAATATTGGTTTCTATTTCCTATTCTTCACAGTTACTTAAATGTTACTTTATACTTAATAGTAATAGGATAGTAGTAGATACTTCGTGATCAATCTGAGCTTAGTCATTGAGCATAAATGAACTTGTAGATTCAAAGTTGAGCATGTTGGCAGATAGTCATGTTTTATGAAGTTTAACCTTGCTCATAAAAAATCTGATTACTGTGGCAGCCATAATAGGCTCCCACAATAATCAGATTTCAAGCAAGTCAGCAAGTCCACTGCTGAACATAGGCCTCCTCGATAGATTGCTTCATAGGGAGATATTTGCCATAGTTACCATATTTGACAAGTGGGTTGTCATTGTTGGGTGGTTGGTTTTGTTGTTAATAGGCAGATACTGCTGCTCATCTCCTGATTTGTTTCCCTCTGTCGCTTCTTACAACACCCACAGGATGATATGGGCTAGTGGATATTCTTACACCTCAACTACACGGTCAATCATCTACAATTATACAAGAACTCTTTGATAACCACTGTACAGTAAATAAAAATGTGATCACTTAATAAAGTTTCCCCCTCAGAAATGAGGGGAGGCCTGCGCCCAGCAGTGGGACATATATTGGCTGTAACTTTTAAAAAGGTTTGGGTTTAGTATCAAGTCGCCTGAATTGAGGAGTCTGGCACTGTGAGGGGCAACTACGCTTAGCATTAACATTAGCTGGAGCTGCATCCAAATATTAATAATTATCTAAAAATATTTATGAATCACTAATTAATACCTTAAACTCAACTTAAATTACACTAAATTCTTACGTTTTTTAATTGGTGCCCTTTATTAAAAAACACATAGAAACGGACACCACAATTTATACACTATCGGAGAGCATATGATTGCCTAGTGGAACGTTGGTACACCCACAAAAAAGTAAACCATAGGGATGATTGACGATGATGATTGATAGGATGATTGATTCATTTATTTATGACTTAAAGGCGTGCAATTAATTTCCACAGCCTAATATAACGTTGGTTTAAATGTTCTTCAATTTTATTTATTTTGTACAGGTATATATACCTTATGTTCAAATTTTACAGTCTTACATCTTCATAGAGAGTACAGAAGGGGGGTGTGGGCTTAACCGCAGGCAAAGCCTAGTAAAATAATAATTCTAATAAGTATATTCATGGACTGGTCAGGCACAGGTACGACAGCCCGAGTAGAGGCACATATTCATAGTTATTCCTGTATTCTGATGGAGTGACAACGTCGAAAGGGAGGCAGAAAGTCAATGCCAGAACTCTTATTCATGCGTTGGTCCCCAGTTCATCATATTGCTACTCAGAGCTTGCAGAAGCTTAAGCAGAGTTAGCTGCAGCATGGACTCTAAGTCTGCCTTTGGAGTAGTCTTTATGCAGCCTGTGATAATCATATAAGCTCATCTCTGTCCAATGTTAGACCTAAATATTTTACTTCAAAAATAACTAGAGTTTTATATCAAATAGACTTGGAAGATGATAGTTGTTCAGAATCTGTGTTTGTGTAAACACATTAAAACTGTTTTGTTAAGGTTGACAGTTAAATCATAGGCCGCACTCTATCCCTGTAATATAAATAGCTATTTGGGTTAGGTCACAGACCATACTGGCTAATTTTCTCACGACTGTTATGGATAGATCATCTGTTTATCCTATTGTATAGAAGTGATTTGTGTTTAATTTGCTGATGACATTGCCTTTTTTTTTAATTTATTCTTATAAAAAGTGTACATTATTTATATTTTAAATTTTGCTGAACTGTAAGCCAGTTTGTCGGCAACACAACAGTTCATCGTTTCACACTCCTTAATAACAATATCTGGTACTTATAACTACTTAAATTAACACAAAATAATTAAAGAAACATTCACCACTATGGAGACAATGACAGATAATGTTTCCTCAAGATTGATTTGAGCTGCACCTTTGTTATGCTTTCGTCATATATATCCGCTATCTCATTCCACAAAGTTGGAGTTATCCATTGCCTTGTACGCCGTCCAAAGTAATTTTCAGCCCTAGGTATGAGATATTTCCTCCTTTGAGTAGTTTGGCGCTTCGGCATTATATATGTCCTAAGTTTCTTAAATGTTACCATACCATGCTGTTCTAATATGATAATGGATTTTACTTTCATGTCTCATCATTCATCATTACAGCCCTTCACAAGTCCACTGCTGAACATAGGCCTCCCTCAAGTAATGCCACAAAGCACGGTCCTGAGCCACCTGCATCCATCGACTTCCTGCATGTCTTACCAGGTCGTCACTCCATCTAGTGGGGGGTCGCCCTACACTACGCCTACCGGTACGAGGCTGCCACTCGAGAACCTTTCTTCCCCATCGGTTATCGGTTCTTCGAGCTATATGGCCGGCCCATTGCCACTTCAGCTTACTAATCCGTTGGGCTATGTCGGTCACTCTGGTTTCACTGCGGCTATCCTCATTTCTGAGTCTATCACGCAGTGAAACTCCGAGCATAGCCCTCTCCATAGCTCGCTGAGCGACCTTGAGCGTCCTCATACGGCCAGCGGTGAAGGACCACGTCTCAGATCCGTAAGTCATCACTGGCAACACGCACTGGTTGTACACTTTAGTTTTCAGAGATTGAGGTATACCTGATGAAAAGATGTGTCGTAATTTCCCGAACGCTGCCCAGCCGAGTTGAATCCGTCGATTGACCTCTCGGTCGAAGTTGGACTTACCTAGTCGGACTATTTGTCCCAGGTAAATGTACTCGTCAACAACTTCGAGCATAGTGCTCCCAACAATTACCGGCATAGGTGTGACATGGACATTAAACATGATCTTTGTTTTGTCCATGTTCATCTTAAGACCTATCCGTTGGGAGACACCATTGAGGTCATTGAGCATAGTGCTAAGGTCCTCCAGCGATTCTGCCATAAGGACTATATCGTCGGCAAATCGAAGGTGAGTGATGTACTCGCCATTGATGTTAATACCGTATCCTTTCCAGTCCAGTAGCTTGAAAACGTCTTCCAACGCAGCGGTGAAGAGTTTCGGGGATATAACATCACCCTGTCTTACACCTCTCTGCAGTTGGATAGGTTTCGTACTCTGGTTCTGTACTCGGATAGCCATCGTAGCCCTACTGTACAAACACTTCAGCACTTCAATATACCGACAGTCAACTAGGCACCTCTGAAGAGACTGTAGCACCGCCCAAATTTCGACGGAATCAAAGGCTTTCTCATAGTCCACATACGCCAGGCAAAGTGGCAGATTGTACTCTTCGGACTTCTGTACAATTTGCCGAAGGGTATGTATGTGGTCTATGGTACTGAAGCCTTTTCGGAAACCGGCTTGTTCGGGAGGCTGGAAGTCGTCGAGTCTGCGTGCGAGACGATTCGTAATGTCTCTCGAAAACAGCACGTGGACGGGGCTCAGAAGGGAAATCGGCCTGTAGTTCTTCAAGAGAGCGTTGTCGCCTTTCTTAAAGAACAAGACCACCGCGCTTCTGCTCCACGCCTCCGGAGTAATGCCACCATGGAGGACTTCAAGTACCGGTGTTCCACCCGCTTTCAGAAGCTCCGCTGTAATTCCATCCTCGCCCGGGGCCTTGCCGTTTTTAAGGTGGTGGAGAGCCTATCTAATCTCGCTCAGACTGACGTCCGGGATATCATCGGAATAGTGTCGGATAAGACTTGCTCTTGGATCGTTACTCACACTTGCGTGTGGCTCCAACGATGATGTGTACAGCTGCCTATAGAACCTCTCAATCTCACTCAGAATCTCAGGTGTCCCGGAAACGATGTTGCCACACTCAGTCTTCAGCCTTGACAGTTGGCTCCTTCTGGCAGACAGATCTCTGGCAAAGACTTTGGAGCCCTCGTTCCGTTCGATCGCTTCTTTAATACGAGCAGTATTAAAGTTGCGTAAGTCTCGCCGCATGCATTTGGAGATCTGTCTGTTCAGCTGCCTGTATGCTGTCAAATCTGTTGACGATTGCAGCCTCATCTCCCGTCTAACAGCCATGAGATTAAGAGTGTGATCGGAGAGTTTTTGTGTTCTTCTGCGGGTCTTGCAGAACTTAGCTCCGACCGCATGGACAGTTTCCACGAGCTTGTCATTCATATCGTCCACTGTATTGCAATCCTCTAGGCACTGAAAGCGGTTTTGTAACTCGAGCTGAAAGGTTTCGGGATTCTGGATTAGAGCACGAGGGGGGACGGAGCGTTGACTTCATTAGACGAGACCTCTCCAACTTAACATTTAGGTTCAGTGTGCCTCTAACCATTCGGTGATCGCTGCCAGTTTTCACCCTTGCGATCACTGAGACATCACTGAACAGTTGGCGTCTGGTAGTCATAATGAAGTCAATCTCATTTTTTGTCGAACCGTCGGGGCTCGACCAGGTCCACTTCCTGTGGGGCCGCTTCTGGAAGAAAGAGTTCATCATAAAGAGTCCCTCTTTCTCCATAAAGTTGGCCAGCTGCTGGCCCCTTCGGTTCCGTTGCCCTACTCCAAATTTCCCCACCTTCAGCTCACCGCTTTCTCTTGTGCCCAGTTTTGCGTTGAAGTCTCCCATTAACACCGTGTAGTGGGTTTTGGAGGAATGCATGGCTCTGGAAATATCCTCATACATTTCCTCCACCTCCTCATTGGGATGTGCCGAGGTTGGTGCGTAAACCTGTATGACCTTCAGCGAATACCGTTTGGTGATTCTGAGTATCAGGTACGCGACCCTCGTCGACACACTCCCAATCTTTACAACGTTGTTGACGAGAGACTTGTGGACGATAAATCCGACACCTCCTTGGGACAGATGGTCGTCCTCCCGGTGGTAGAACAAGTTGCCGGACTCGAGGATTGCCGTATCCTCCCCCCTCTCTTCGGATCTCGGATAATCCAATAATATGCCAGCGCAACCTCTTCTTCCAGCTCCAGTATCTTCTCGTCAGTCCTCAGGGTGCGTGCGTTATATGTTGCCAGGTCGAGTCGTCGTAGGTGGCAACCGAACCTCCACCGGAGATTCTTAGTACCCCCTGCCCCGCCGTTACCATGGTCGCCACCGGATCCAGGAATAGCGGGGCCGCCGGGGACTGGGGGCCGTTTTTTTGCGTCATTATTCAGGGGGGTATATTGCCATAGTTGCCACGCTTGGCGAGCGGGTTGGCAACCGCAGTTTTTTATTATAACACAGTTGTTATCAGGAATATGCTGCTGCCATCTCCTGTCCGTCTTCCTCTGTCGCCTCTTACGACACCCACGGGAAGATATGGGGTAGTGGATATTCTCAACCGCCACTACACTTTCATGTCTATGGGAATAATTTTGCAAATTTTAAATAACATTTCATAATTTTTATCTATAGATATTTTCGTTTTAGTATCAACTAATATCTTTAAAAACCTTATCTGTATAGACTTTATATTGTTAAGATATGTTGGGAATGTGAGTCCATATGCACCTAAGCCATATCCGATTGTTGCGTCTGCTAGGGCATAATACAGCATATACATGATTCCTCGATTCACAACATATTTTATATGATTCAGTTTACCTAGTACTGCCCTAAGCCTGTTACACACTAATTCAACATGCAAGTCTCATGAGAAACGATTATCTATAACCAATCTTTAACCTTTAGCTTTTCACAACGGCAGACAGAGCTCGATTGGTCAGTGTGCAGGCAATCGTAAGTGTGACCCATAAGAGCTATATCTACTGTTTTTCTAGAACGGTTATAGGGTGATGATATTACCATAAATTTCATTTTATTCAAGTTCATAATAATGCCATTGTCGTGGGACCACTTTAATAAATTGTTTAAATCCTGCTGCACTTTTAACTGTATCTGGCTACTATTTTTTCCACTATACACAAGGCAGGTATCGTCAGCATACATGTATGTTCTACAATTCTTGATGACATTTATCATGCTGTTGACGTGCATTATTTATCCGATCGGGCCAAACACAGAGTCAGTCGGTACACCACATTTTACTTTTCCTATCCCACTATCCACTCAATTTACACGAACAACAATATTTCTATTTTCTAGATATTTTTTAAACCAAGTTTTCACTGGACCTCTTATTCCACATTCATCCATGGCCTACAACAAGCACTCATGTTCCAATGTATTGAACGCCTTTTTGAAATCTATAAACAGAGCTACTACGATATTTTTATTATTTAACAAGTTGTTTACATCATCTGTAAATGCTGTCAAGGCCGTTGTTGTACTTTTGTTTAATCTAAACCGATAAAAAAAAATATTAGTAATAAATATTTGAGAATCATCAAATCAACATATTTTATCCTTGCTACTTCTGTTAGCTACCACAATCGAGAGTTTCATACAGGAAATTATTGGGCGTCTCATCAAAATAAAGCTACTCACGGAAAATTAGCTTGATAGTAATCACGTGCAAAAATGGGCGATGGATCCTGGACTATAAACGATGCTACCAAATGTGTTCCTGAAGTGTCTATTTTTTTCGATAATTTGGAAACAATAGGGTTATTCCATTTACTCACCTTAAAAAATTCACCCTAGGGTGTATAGGTACGCGGAAACGCGTGTTCATCTATTCACCCTAGACAACAGAATAAATCGACACCCAATATGAACAACATTGTAACTGTAGTTACACGTTGGTACTTATTTATGTCATATGAATTCAGCAAGAACAGACTTTTATTTCGGTCTTTGAACCGTATCTCTTTGACAATTAGAAGTACTTTTGTGAAATGGAATAACTTCATTGTAATAGAAAATGTACTGTTTTTCCATCGAAGTATAATTATAGATGAAGTTGCAATACACAAAAGTTTGATTAACAATTGTTTCTTTGTGTTAAAGTCATTGCAAATGGACATGCAATATTATACATTTAAATTATTAGACTGTTTTTACTTTGACCACGTTGTAATTTTAAATTACAATGTTTTTCTTCTAAAATGTTTGATAACGTTATAATTGTAAATAAAGTTGCGGTGTTGACATCGAGACTAAGTTTCGAGTTCGTCATTTGAATATAATAGTATCATTATATGCCATGTTATTGTTAGCGAGCAATATTTTTATTCATAAACATAACCGCCATTACTGTCAGGTTTCTGCCAGTGGAAGTTTTGTTCCAGTGATAGTGACTGTATGTGGATTAAATTTATTGTGATAATGAAGTCTCGTGGGAAGCTTGTGGTGAGTCTGTTTCGTAAAAAAGATGTCTCAGTTGTGGAATCAATGGGTAAGTAATAAACATAGATATTACACGTTACACGTTATATCTTATTTATAAGCTAAAAGTTTCAATTGTTTTGATTTGTGTTTTTGTTACTTCGCTAGTTAAATGGTAATTAATTCACTAATTACTCCTAGTGATTTGGGTGTAGAGCTAGCTTCAATTTCAAGACCTGTACACCAAAATTACAACTCTGTTTTAGGTACTTTTATCACCTTTGTAAGCTATAGCATGCACTTTTTACCACTTGTTGAATCTACATTCCACTTCATTTATAATAATGATAACATTGAGATTCGTGCCAACCCTTACCTAATGTTTAAGCTAAGAAAAGAACTTCAAGCTTATTTAATATAAAAAGCTGCCTGTCACAACTGGCACTAGTATTAACCTCTTATATACAGCTTTTTTAACATTCTACTTAGCTTAAAAACATTTATTTTTTCCGACTCTGATTGTGCTGCGGTTCAAGTCTTTGAAGATATTAATATTGTTGGGTCGAAATTATCAATAAAATCAATCAATAAAAGCCCAGCCATGACTGAAACGTTTCACTAAGACCCGGCTTTACCTGACTTCCTCACCTATGAGATCCTGTCGTGCAGCCTGGAAAAGCGGGAACAAGAGACACTATTAAATCCATGTTCGATCGGCTCCTCGTATTAACATGTGTATCTGCCTATGTCTAGTAGTTCCAGTATCTTAGAAACTCCAGTGATGACTGAAACTTTGTACCAGGAGCCTGATTTATGTGGTATACTCACCAATGACGATCCGTCGTGCAGCCCGGAAAAGCGTGAACCAGAGATGCCACTAGAACCATGTTTGATCGGCTCCTCGCATCAAAATGAGTGTTTACCTAGTAGTTATAGTCTCTTAAAAGCTCCAGTTATGACTGAAACTTTGCACCAGAAGCAAAATTAAGTTGGTATACTTACCAATGACGATCCGTCGTGCAGCGCGGATAGGCACGAACCGGAGATACCAGCAGAGCCTTCTTATTCGATTTTATAAAAAAGAAGGCTGCCGAATGTATAGGAGAATTTCGTTTCTATTCAGACTGCTGTGGTGACCGAAATAGAAACCGAATTGTATTTCTAATGTATGCTTACGCCTCAAAAATATTTGGTGTAGTTATTACACACAACTTCTTTGAAGTTGGGCATTCCTAATCAGAAGGGGACTCAATGCATGCTCTTATAGAGCGACGTAAGAAAAACCAAGTTGTTTATGTACCACAACAATGGTACACACTAATACGTTGTGCTAAGATTACAGACAAACCCTACGTCATGAACGACGTCACTCAAAATGAAATATTTGATTTTAAGTCATTGTTAAATTTAGTTCCCAATTGGGAATTGTACAATGATAAAAAGAAAATTATGTAGTCAAAAGTTAATCATATTAAAATTAATTTCGAATCGCCAAACATTATAATGTTTCAAAATGATTTTTACAGCGATCATCTAAATTGGATAGATTTGGACTACCGCAAAGTCAAGACTAGACGTCAAAATATAAATAAATCTTTGGCTGCGTTGTGGGATCATAATTTAGTTAGAGCCTATGAAAACTTACACCCAATCAATCAAAACAAGTACAAAGACTTGTGCAGCTTATGCTCCAGGGGTGCAATTCCGGAGCAATATAGACATTTTTATACCAACTTGCCACACTCAAACACCGTTTCAAATAATTCCGACATTGAAGACTAAATATTGTTATCTGTGCTGGCAGCCTATTAAAAATGAATAAAATATTATAAATTGATTTTAATTATTATCTCTCACATACTACTTACCATGTCTTTCTATCCCAATGTAACGTTGATACACATTGTAATTGCTGCTTACATTAACATTCATCAAAGATTTCCTATTTGTCAATTTGTAAAATAAGTTACAATAATATACACCGAAAAAAACTTTCAAATTTTTTCGTGATCCAATTGTAGCGGTAGTTACAATGCTTTTCATATTAAAAATGCTTAAAACTTGTATATTGTAACATTGCAAAAATCATACTTGCAGTAGATTTATCGAAACGGCATCTAAACCAATTGAAAAAGCAATTACAATCAGTATCATGAAACCTAAAATTGTACAGAACTACCTATACTTCCAGCTGCAAATAAATTATAAACTTTACAAAAAAATTAAAATGGCTATGCTGTAAACCATGTCACATTGAATTACAATGTTATTCATATTGGGTGTCGAAATAATAAACGTTTGGTAAATCCAAATGTGCATGCCTTATGGCGCTCAAATAATATTGTCAATTTTTTAAAGTATTTTAAAAACACACAAGTTTTCACAAATACCCTTATTACTATTACTTATAATTTTTCGATAATTTAAGTCAAACGTCAAAAAAAGTTTGGAAAACCCAAAAGTGAACGAAAACTCATAAACTCATAATGCTCATATGATCGTGAAAAATGTAGAAAAAAATTCTCAATCAACAATAGATTTTTTTAACTTTGTTATTATTATTGAGTTCCAAAAAAATATTATTGTTAGATAATTGACAAATCTTTTATCTTAAAACGATCACGACGAAACGACAGAAATTTTCATTAATCAATCATCAAAAATCAATTTAATATTAATTTAATTTTTAGGTATTTGTACTCAGGCATTATCGTTAAAACTAGTCTTTTTTACTTGAATCGTTAATTAATTTTTCTCATCAACTTTATTTCGTTTTCAAAAAGTTTTTCATCTAGTCATATCCAGTATTTTAATTCAGCTTTCACGAAACTACACCTTCAGGTCACTCTATCAAGTCCAGAGGTAAGATCTCATCATAACTAACAAAACGAAGCCAAACTCGCACACCTAGTTCAACTCTTCGAGGAGTTCCAATAGCAGATACAGAAGTACACCTTCAGATCACTCCATAAAGTCCAATACATATAAGTATATACGGCCGGAATAAGTATATAACGGCCGGATATGATCATCAGAAAAGGAGTGGTCTTTTATCATGATAACGTCAGACCACACAGATATTTAGCCACTTAGTAAAAATTGAGAGAGTTTGGTTTGGAAGTGTTAATGCGTCCACCATATAGTCTTCACCTTGCACCCTCAGATGTTTACCTTTTCGGTCTCTTCAGCATTCTTTTTGGTAGTGTTCGGTTAACATCAAGAGAGGACTGTCAAAACTATTTGTCTCATTTTTTTTGATAAAAAATCCTAAAATTTCTACAGCAACGAGATCATGTCATCTACCTACAATCTGGCAACAAATTATCGAAGAAAATGGCACATACATATGTTATAATTAAATGTAATAAAACTTTGAGAAAAAAATGTGTATACAAAATACGAAGAAACTTTTCCCCGACTTATTAAGTTCGCCGAACAAGACAAGAAAAGTTTATATTTGATTTGAATTGTTTGGCTAGCTTAGTTCCTTCAAGTTAATAATTACTATTAATAATCCTATAATAATAGTAATTATTAACATAGAATCATTTTAATTCAATGCGAGCGGTTTTGAGCCTTTCATTTGGGCCCCCCAATAAATTTTGATACAGGGCCCGTCTAAGGTACGCTACGCCACTGACTCGCAAGTTTGCTATCAGAAATTAATCCTTCTGTCTCTTGAACTATTGCATACCTTAAGCGAAATGAAATCGTATGTAACAATCATATTAAATATAAAAATGATATAAAAATCATATTGTCAGAAAGATTAATGATTGTTGAACTATTATTATTATTATTTTTGGGGTATCTGTATAGTTTTCTCTTCTGCCGGGCTAGCATGAGCCGGAGAGAATATATCCCCGGGGAAGGGATAAAATTTTTATCCCTTGCTTAGTTTTATCCACCCTGCGAGCATGGGCAAGAGACAAAAATTATATCCCCCGATTATATCCACTGACAAGAGATAAAATTATCTTATCTCTATAATATATCCCCGTTTGACATAACGAGTAGACATATTTCTCCCCGTCCGTAGCATGAGGCCAAGGGAAAGAGAAAAAATTATCCCTTTTTGACATTTGAAAGGGACAATTTTATCCTTTTCGCGGACGTGGGTTTAAGTTTATCTTCAAACCATTTTAATACGAAAAAGATGTCTCGAGCCTATTGCAACTACATTTTTGTGTCAGAAATTGAAAAACAAGAAAGAAAATTACACCAGCGATCGATACGTGATCAGAATACTTAATCTATTGGAATTCTCCGACAACGAATTTCTACGCCGGTTTCGGATGCTCAAAGATTGTTTTGTATTTGTGTAAAGAACTCTATGAGGCTTTAATTCTGTGGATGGACTACCAGTGCATATTGAAGTAAGCATCTATTACAACCACCTTGTCCAAAAACATCGTATATTTGCAATGAATACATGTGGCTTATGTAACTTATCTTAATATTTTTTCTAGATGGTAGTTACCTACTAGAGAGGTACGATTCAAGACCATGGCATGGCTGTTGTTCAAACAACAAATAATCAGCAAATACTTGACCTAAGTTATTGGGGCCATCATAAGAATGTGTGGAGCAATATACTTTAATTAGCCTCTTGTGTAGGTAAATACAAGTTTAAAGACTAATATACATAATATTAGGAATACAAATAACACATTACTCATGATTATAAAATTATTTATTCCTTGTTTTGTTTGAAATCATTACATTTTTATTCATGCTTCATCATTTTCAATTAAAATTAAATCTTTGTGACTTAGAGTAGACATCAATTTTGATGTATTTTGTAATTTTCTTATAATGGCAGTAATTGCGGGGATAATTTTTTTTTTAATTTCCTCAAGAGGATACACCACCTCCAAAGGGTCTGTATTGTCCAGTTTCGCAATTGGCTTAATTCTAGACACATATTTTTTTTAATAAATGCTATCACAAGCGAAGTAATACCTGCGATTTGACAAAAGAAAATAAAGAAATAAATTAGAATAATAGAAAAAATAAAAACAAGGCAGAAATACGCTTAAAATAAATATAACAAATATTATAAATGACATATTGTTTAACAAAAATTATTAACAGTTTAGCAATATAATAAACAAAAGGTAAAAAGAAAATATAATTTAATGTAAATCTATTTAATCTTAAAAGAAGTTTATAGCTAGTATAGTTTATAGCTTTATACTATCGTACAAAGATGTTTTATAAAACATCTTTGCTATCGTATATTATCTATGCGCGGGGATAAGTTTATCTACTGTCGATATTATATCCACCATAGACCCATGCTCGCAGGGTGGATAAAGCTTTGACATAGGGATAAGACAATTTTATCCCTTGTCAGTGGATATAATCGGTGGATAAAATTTTTATCCCCTGCTCATGCTAGCCCGGCTGGTTGGGTTCTATAAATATATAATTATAAATGAAAATGAAAAGATAAATATACATATATATCAATAACATAAAATAAATATAAAAATACATAAATAAATAAAAGCCCAACCAGATGGAGGCCCTCGGCAGGGGAGACCAAACGGCCGAGGGTTAGGGGGAAAGGGAAAGAAACCGGCGGACGATGCGGGCGGTATCGAGGAGCACCGCCTTCTGCCAGTCGCCTCAGATGACCCGAGAGGCTGACTGGGATTAGCCCGTTTGCAGAGACGACTACAGGAATAATTTCGGTCGGCAGACCACCCCACATGTCAGTCACCTCGTGAGCCAGGTCCAGATATTTTGTTTGCTTGTCTGTTTCGGCTTTCACGAGGTTCTCGTCATACGGAATGGTAATGTCGACCAAAAATATTCAGTCAAGTGACTGTGCCCGGTCCATCAGCACAATATCAGGCTTATTCGCAAGAATAGTCCTGTCTGTGATGATGGCCCGGTCCCAATAGAGCCTGGCGCGATCATTTTCGAGCACGGCTTCCGGCAAGTACTTGTAATACGGCAATTTCCGATCCATGAGACCGTATTTCAGAGCGAGCTCCTGGTGAAGAATTCTGGCTACTAGGTTGTGCCTGTGCAAGTACTCAGAGTTAGAAAGCGCCGAACAACCGGAGATGACATGCCTAAGTGACTCACCGGGATGGCGACAAGCTCGACAGATGTCCACGGTGCCATCCTTTAGGATGTATCTCGGATAGTTGTTGGTCTTAATAACCTGATCCTGTATTACACAGACAAAACCCCCGGTTTCCCCGAAGAGATCACCAAAGCGTAGCCAGTGGAGGGAGGCTACTGTGTCTACGAAAGGCTCATGTAGAGCCTTGTAGAACCTCCCGTGGAGCTCCTTCTCCTTCCATACGTTCTCCCGGTCGGAAATTGTCTGCACTGCCGGGTCTTGCAATTGCTCGTTGGCTAAGGATAGAGGGGTAAGTCCTTTATCACTAGAAATGACGTCCTTATAGAATGGATCATCCGATCTCGCCAGGAAGTAATTACGGAGGCTGACACACTTCGCGATTATGCATGGTGAGCGCGCTCAAGAAGCCACGCTTACCATGCTTTCGCGGCAAGTACAGCCTCATTACCGACGATCTCGGATGACGCATCCTGTGGGACGTCATGGTAGTGCGGACTTTTCTATCCAGGGCGTTAAGTTCAGTCTGAGTCCACCTGAGTATGCCAAAGGTATACATGAGGACAGGCATGACCCAGCCGTTATATGCGTGTGTCTTATTCACACCGGACAAAAGGCTGTTAAGCACTTTGGTCAAGCGTGCATAAAACACGTCTAAAACTGACTGTTTCATACCAGCCTCTTCGATACCGATGTTCTGTGACATACCCAGGTATCGGTATGTTTCAGCCTCGGAAAGGGTCCTTAAGTTGACGGGCATAGATAAGTCTATGCCCTCAGAGTTAGCAACCCTCCGCCTTTCAACATGGAGGACCGCACACTTATCCGTTCCCAGCTCCATTCCAATAGAATTGCTAAATTCACAAGTGATGTTTAGCAATTCCATAAGATGGGAGCGACTGGAGGCGAATAACTTGAGGTCATCCATATAGAAAAGGTGGGTCACTTTTGTACCTCCTTTCCGAAGCTGAAATCCCCTCCCGGAGCCCTCCAGTAAAGTACTGAGAGGGTTCAGGGAGAGGCAAAACCAGATTGGACTCAGACAATCGCCCTGGAAGATACCCCTTCTTATCCTTATGTGGTTCTCCGCAGCCATCATCCGCTCGCCCAGATAGCAAAGGATCGTACTCCATTGCCCCATACACTGCTCGAGGAAGTCTCCAACTGTACAGTCAATTTTGTACAGCTGAAGGACTCTTTAGCCATGTATGGGGCACCGAGTCGAATGCCTTTCTGTAGTCTATCCAGGCGGCGGAGAAATTCCGACGGTTGCGTTTCACCACTTTGCCAATGACCGCGTCAATGAGGAGTGGTTCCTTGGTTCCACGACCACCGCCCCGGCATCCATTTTAAGCGCGTGACATCACCAGATTTAGCTCCAGGTGACGAGTGATTCTCGCGCTCAAAATGGATGTCAGTGTCTTATATATGGTGGGTAGACACGTGATGGGGCGGTATTTGCTCGGGTCTGTGGTATCCTGATCTTTAGGAACCAAATGAGTGATCCCAGTAGTGAAGAGGCTCGGGAGCGATTCTGATCGAGAGCCTCTTGAAACTGTCGGGCGAGCACAGCGTGACACACTACGAACCCCTTCAGCCAGTAATGATGCAGCCCGTCGAGCCCCGGACTTTTCCAGTTCGGGGCCCTACGGACCGCCTCAGCCACGTCTTCAGGCGTTATGGTGACGGGGTCCATAGGCGTAACACTTGCACTCTGGCTCGCCACAACTTCCATCCAAGGGCCCTCGCTGTGGTTTACGGGCTCTGACCACAGGCCACGCCAAAATGCGACAGTGTCAGCCTGATCCGGTCCTGGGCCCGCTCCACATACCTCTGGTCGCTCCAATGATTTATAGAGCCTCTTCTGATCACTCTGGAAGAGACGATTCTGGTTGAACCGCCTTGACCTCTCGCTAAATCGTCGAATCCGCTTCCCCCAAGCAGCGATTTTTTGCTTCAGGTCATCTATGCGCTCCGTTAGTTTTTGCGTGATATCCGGCTGGAACAAACTGATATTTGTCCCAGCAAACGCCATCCTAACGGTGCGCATAATCCTCGGTCTATTATTACCCGCCCTGAAGCTTGTCAGTCTGCCGATAAGGGCCCTTGCCTTTGCGATACGGTCCTGAATTCTTTTTCTCCAGGCTGGGATGGCGCTACTTTTTTGAGTAGCACGTCCAGCCACGGGAAGTTTGGCGCCAATAATACGGCATACTGCCAGTGCGGCGCCAAAAAGAATTGAATCCGTCTCGCAAAGGTCCCGGCTGGCTTCCAAATAGGTCACCAGCATTGGGTTAAGAGCCCGCATGACAGCCCGATTTCGCTTGCTAAGGGGTATGCGGGGAAGTCGCGGTTGATTTTCGAGAGGCATGCTGCGCGTTTCCAGCATCGACTCTTCCAATATGCTCCTCATTTTCTCTAGTTCGTGGGAGACTATTCCATCATCGTCTGAATTAGCCACAAATGGAATGTTTACGGCAGCATCCACATATGCAGTTTGTTGCGCATCTAGTGGCGCCGCATTCCCAGCCGTAGCATTTCCATTCGATGAAGGAATAGCCTCACGTCGTAGTCGCTCGAGTTCGGCGTCACCAAATATGTTGGAGCGCAGGATGTACCTAACTCGGTCTGCCAGGTTTTGCTCAGTGACGGATAGAGATGGCTCCAGCTCTGCAAAAAAGCGATGCATCCGAGCCCGATACGCCAAACATCCAGTTTCTTCCCCTTTTGCCCTAAAATACGCCCGCAGTGCGTTTTCATTCATTGATTTAGACCAACGTATGCGACGTGCTCCACCAGCGGCGGGTGCCGCTTGCTGAGTCCGAGAAGACCCAGCCGACACCAAGCCTTCTGGTGGGGATGATGGATGCGGTGGGCTGCTAGGTGGTCTTGCAACACCCCGCGCTCGGCTGGCGGCCCGCATGCTGTCGCGTCCAGCGCCAGCTCCAAACGCGCCCTGGCGACCTCCAGGCAGCGGCCCTTTGCGCACTATCTTTTTCTCCATCATCCATAATATGGGCGTCCATTAACGGGAGACGCCCAGGCCCGGCACCGTATCGTGGACGGCCATAAGCACAAACGGGCCTTTGCACCCTGAATTCTACCGAGGCACGGCGCTCACACCTCTCGCAAGGCGCTGACTGACTGCGTTGACGTAGCAGTTTTGTCACTTAACTGTTACGTCAGCGGGCGATGGGGTCGTCAATTCCCTACGCCATTTTATTATTATTATTATTAAGTCAATTAATTGCAATTTTTACATTAATAAAGTGGTTTTAGTGGCTTATAGTTTAGATTTATCACGTCCGCATGAAGGGGTAAACACAATAACTTGAAAATATCCATTGTTCAACTCAATCTATTTTTTAATCTATTCATCTATCATGTGGGAAGTCATGGAATGTAAATTGGCTGTTTAATTTTATTTTGTTTATGTATAATTAATTTTTATACGGCTGAAAAAATCTGAAATTTTCTGTGTTTGCGCAGCCTTGTAATAATGTTATATTTTACTCAATACAGATACACTGTCCACTTACTGCGGGCTCGGCAGCCGTTGTGAGTGAATTTACTGTATCATTTGTTTACAGCGGCTTGTGATGAAAAATATCGATCGCTGTAGGAATACAAAATATTCCAAAAACTAAATTTGATATAATACATACTTGAACAAGATAACATATTATTATTATTATTATAATCACAGATTTTCAAATTTCAAATTCAAATTCATTTTATTCATTTGCGATATATGGGTTACAATAGGTCTTAATAATTTAACAAAATACAGCCATATTCTACCTTTCGGTATGCAAACTACTTAAATATTAGATTTTATTTATAATTAAAATTAAATGGAAAATGCCGATAATTACATTAACATAATATAACCCTATTTGTATATTTGCGCTACTAACATAATAATAATTCACAAAATAATGATAAAATACATGTAATAATTAAAATTGTAATGTCCAAGTAATAATGTCAAAACGAGTAGGCGTAAATTGTCTCAAAATTAATAACATAGATAACGTTTCGTTCAATAAATTTGATAGTTAAAATTTAAAAATTGTCATATAGATAATCGTCAATATTATAATACGCTTTTATGGTTAAAAATGTGTTTAGTTGTTTCTTAAAAATGTGAAAGCTCTTATGCCGGCTGTACACGCTCGTCGAGACACCACGAGACATGCCTAGAGGTGAGCATTATTTAACATTATCGGTTTCAGAAACTGCTTACGAGCTTGATAATCGTATACCCAGTTTCGTGGACAAAATGTAATGATTATTTTACGTACGCAGTTGAGACACACCACGACCGGCGCTCGCGTAAGCGTTTCGTTTTGAACAGATTATTATTAAGATGAATATAGGTAGGTACGTAACACGATATACGACTCGCACAACGAGAGTAAAGAGTCCCTTCGGGATAGTTAATGGCTTACACGCAAGATGTGGATCATAAAAATTATGTGATGTGATGGACAATAATACTTAGGCACTTACATATTTTGTGACCATAAAATTGTACAAAAGTACTAATATTGACGATGTCACGCGCATATTATAATTATAACACCTATAAAATGTTATATATTCGTAATCATAATCATAACATAACACAGTTAAACTAATGTTATAATACCTATAACCTGTTAATATTTTTGTAATCATAACCTAACACAAACACAGAACTAACTTACGCTATACTTTATTGTATACAGACGTATGTAGCGTTGCCAGGCGTCCGGATAAAGGCGGACACAGTCAGGCTTTTTGTTTGCGTGTCCGGCCAAATTAGACGGTGTCCAGGCCTGTCCGGCATTTGTCAGGCTTTTTATATTTGACCATTTTTTTACATTTTTCATGTACTTAAATACACCCATGCAATACAACTAATATTGTGATGAATATTGAATGATTAATAATAAAGAACACTGATTCTTTTAATTTAAGATTTTGTAGTAAATGATATAAGGTTAGCATTGTTTTACTTTAAAAAATATATTATCGTGTTATACTAAGACTGAATAATTAAGGGTGTCCGGCCTTTTTTACCAAAATGTCTGGCAAAGCTGGATGGTCTGTTCGGCTTCTCGGTTTAAAGACCTGGCAACCCTAGATGTATGTAGCTCATGGCGGCTGAACACGCTCATCCCGTCACCTCGTGTGCCTCTCGTCACGTAAAGGCTCGACGGAGAACACACCATGTACAAACTCGTTGTATCATTTGAAGTTTGAACTCCATATGCCCGCTTGCTGCGTTTTGCCTTTGAACTATTATATTTTTTACACATTTACTAAAAATAAAATTAATAACCCATTGCTAAGAAGGAGATGGTGGATAGTTTCTATTAATTTACCGTAACAGTACCATGTACGGTGAATAGAATAGTGTATAGCTTGCGGCTTGCGCCACGAAAGATGAACAGTGCGGTGCGGTATGACATACGGGGAAGCGAAACCATAGCAACGGGTGACGCGCTAGCTCCAAGTAGTGTCTCCCTGCGTCCAGTCACCCGCGCACATAACTGTGTCGTCTTGCGTACTATCGATATCGAAAGTGTTAGCGACTACCTGTTATATAATATATTAAATATATATATATATATATATATATATATATATATATATATATATATATATATATATATATAAAAATAAAGTAAATAATTATTCAATAAACCTGGCACTTAAGACTTAAATATTGATATCGGTATTAAGAGTATGAAATATTTTATGAGATTTGTAAAACTTAGCAGGATCTATTGAAAGATGACTGTAATTATGTAAAGAAAAAGAGAGGTTCAACTAGTCCCGGAAAAAACACATGTTTCTTCATAAATTTAAGTACATATATATTTTAAATGAAATTAAAAAAAATCAATAATATCATTAAACACTGTATTTAATAAACTTTCTTACAGTGTATTACACTTCTTTATACATTATCATCAAAAAAAGTTATTAACAATAAAATCACGTATGTCGTCTTGAGACAAAACAGAAATTACAAATACAAAATATTTTACCTCTTTAACTAAGTGTACACAAAATACAGAATATTCTTTAGCAGCAATTAAAACCTAACGATTATATATAAGTACGTTTTCGTAGAGACTTTGATGTGTAGTTATAATGTCGACCTTTGACTTTTTACATATTAAAATGTCATAATACAGTTTGCATTTTTCTGCTTGATTATACATGTTATACACGTTAAGTAATATCATTCGCTCTCGGTTTTCGTCGCGATACCTACGAGACCCTTTGACTCGAGCGCAAAAAACCGACACGCTTCCGAGAGCGCACGAGGGACACGAGACGCGACGCGACGCGACGCGACGAGAGCACCCTGTACACACTCGTACTCGCCCTGTCTAGACATGGGTCGTAACGTCTTGGACGTAATCGGTTGTACGTAGTTTCGTGGATATGATTAACTAGTTTCAAAACTGCTTATTTTTGTAATTAGTTACATATGTATACAGTATAGCGTAGGTTAGTTTTGCGTTTGTGTTATGTTATAATTACGAAAATATTAACATATTATAGGTAGGTATTATAATATTAGTTTAACTGTGTTATTTTATGATTACGAATACATAACAGGTTATAGGTATTATAACATGTGCGCGTACATCAATATTAGTACCTTTGTACAATTTTATACAGTCACAAAATATGTAAGTATTTAAGTATTATTGTCCATCACATCACATAATTATTATGATCCCCATAATACACAAAAATTAACTTAATACAAAAAATATTTATTATTTATTTACACCAATTATATGTCTGTTTATGTACACTAAATATTTATATACACTTTAAATGTTTATTCACAAAGAAAACTATACATGTTATAATATTTATAAAGAAAAACGCGAAGTTTTTAAGAACAATGTTAAATAACGCTCGCCTCTAGGCCTGTCTCGTGGTGTCTCGACGAGCGTGTACAGCCGGCATTAGAATCTCTTATATATTTAGGTAAATGGTTATACAGTCGAGGACCCATACAGAATACGCTTTTTTGAAACAAAACAGTCTTACTATTGGGATGGCTCAATTTATCTTTATGACGCTGGACATTTAGTTTTTTGTAAAAACTTAAGTTTTGACGTACAAATAAGACTACCTCATATATATATAGACATGGCATTGTTAATAATTTTAAATTAATGAAGTATGGCTTACAACTCTCACTTTGGTTAATTTTACAAATGGCTCGTAAGCATCTCTTTTGAGCTTTAAATACTGTTTCTTTGTCCGTACAATAATAATTTCATTATTATATACCTATAATATACCTATTATTTCCCTAAAAGTACGTAGGATTTATATATAAATATACTTATACGTCTTGGACTTTATGGAGCGAAATGAAGGTGTACTTTGGTGAATGCTAAATTAAAATACTGGTTATGAGTTTTTTTTTTACAGAAGAGGGGGCAAACGAGCATGCGGCTCACCTGATGTTAAGTGACTACCGCCGCCCATGATCAACCGCAAAACCTGGGGAATTGCAGGTGCGTTGCCGGCCCTTTAGAAAGGAGTAAACTCTTTTCTTGAAGGTCCCCAGGTCGTATCGGTCCGGAAAAATCGCCGGTGGTAAACTATTCCACAGAGAGGTTGTACGCGGAAGAAAACTACTTTTGAAACGTACTGTGGTGGACCGCCAAGCATCCAGATGGTGTGGATGGTATCGGGACGTTTGCCGCGTAGTGCGTTCACGAAATTTGGCGGCTGGGATTAATCCGAACAATTCCTCAGAGCACTCTCCATGGTATATGCGAAATAAAATGCAAAGAGATGCAACATCTCTTCGCAGTGCCAGTGAATCGAGCCGATCGGAAAGCACTCGGTCGGCGACGATTCGAGCCGCTCTGCGCTGGATGCGGTCAAGTGGAAGGAGCTGGTACTGGGGAGCCCCAGCCCAGAGATGGGAACAGTATTCCATGTGCGGCCGAACCTGCGCCTTGTAAAGTCGCAGGCGGTGCGTCGGCATGAAATACTGTCCCGCTCTGCTGAGCACGCCAAGCTTTTTAGAGGCCAATTTGGCCTTCTCTTCCAAGTGACCACGAAACTGCACGTCACTCGATATGTCGACGCCGAGGATTCCGATACTGGCTGAGGCAACAAGGGGAGTGCCTTGAAACTGAGGAGATACGACGAAGGGGTTCTTTTTAGCGGTTAACGCGCAAACTTGTGTCTTCTGGGGGTTAAACTGGACTAGATTTAGTCGCCCCCAATCCGAGACTCTGTTCAGCAAAGACTCGACTTACGACTAGATGAAAAACTTTTTGAAAACAAAGTATAGTCGATGAGAAAAAAAAATGATTAACAAGTCAGGTAGAAAAGACTACGATATTCACGATAATGCCTGAGTACAAATACTTTAAAATTAAAGTTGATTTTTGATAGTTTCAAGATAATTTTGTAAAGTTTTAACAATAAAAAATTTAATCTCAATAATAATAACATAGTAAAATTAACAAAAAAATTCTATCGTCGATTGAGAATTTTTTTTTCTACATTTTGCACGACTTCATATGATTATGAGTCGTACACTTTTGGATTTTCAAAACTTTTTTATTGACATTTGACATAAAATTATCGGAAAATTAGAAATGATAGTAACAAGGTTATTTGTGAAAACTTGTCTGTATTTAAAATACTTTAAAAAATTGACGAATAAAATGAGCGCTTAAGACATGTACTTTTGGCTTTACCAAAAGTTTTATTTATTCTGTGGATGTAGTATGTTTTATTTTATTCTACAGTTCCTTTGTGGTTTTTACTTATTTTTTTTCGATTAACCGTATAATAATAATAATAATATGAAAAAGTAAATTTCATTGTTAGATATCCTTTCAACGATGTAAAGATAATATGAAGGAAAATAAAACTTTAATATAATTATAGGAAGTATAAAAAGTTTAAAATAAATGTAAAAAATGGTAAATTTAAAAAGCCTAACAAAAGCCGGACGGGCCGAACATCGTCTAATTTGGCCGGACACGCAACCAAAAAGCCTGACTGTGTTCGGCTTTATCTGGACGCCTGGCAACACTACCCGTGAGCATGGGTGCTGGAAAGCACCCGAAACGTTGGGAATTAAAAATAATTTAAATTAAACGCGATAAAATCCGTTAGTTATTAAGAAATCCTACTATAGGATCACATTACCATTTTGTAAATACTGAGGCATTTCTTTATGATAAGGTTTCTATGGAGATAATAATTATTGACTGAAATTCGGGAAATAGCTAGACAAAGGAGCAGGAATTAGGTAGGATTACTGTACAATTATCGTTTGTTCAATGTACTCTCCCCTCGCCAAACGTTGATACTACGCAGATACTGTTATCACTTTGACTCAGCAAAATGTTATCGGCGCCAGTCGCCGAGGCCCGGCGCGGGTGAATTATTACGTCTCGTGTCTGACCGCTCTCTCTCTCTCTTCCACACAAATCGATTTGTAAAAAGTGAAAACAAAACCGCGTCATCATGACAGTTAATACTGCACTTAGGGATGCGCCAAGTGGTATCTGTTTCATCGTTATAAAGTACCGAGGAATATCAATTCGGTTTTATGGTTTGCTGAACCGAATTATCAGTCTAGATAACGAGACAATGCAGTTAATATTGTAAACTAGACCAACGCAATGCTTATACATATATTATATAGCATATTTTTTAACTTAACCGTAACCCTCGAACTAAAAATTTCTACTGTATCGTGGATACAAAATACACATATATTAATTTGTATTTTGCACATTGGCAAACAGTTAGATCCTAAACAATTAATTCTGTGCATTTTCGTATGGTGGTCGAGCTAACGATTCACAGTGTGCCGCAACCACACGCTTTTAGTCTCTACCTCTTGAGCGGCAAGTTTAAATAGTCTCATTTTTAAAACATTCTGAATAGTGTTATACTCACATGCATATAAGCATATAGTCGTATTATTTCGTGAGTGTTGTTTTAGACGACAAACAAACCATACTCGATAACGTGGCAACCTTGCGACTTAATGTACCCAAGGTTTTGTGACGTTCATCTTTTCTTTTTTGTTAATGGAATATCTCGGTATATTATTGTTAACAATATTTAAGTAAATTTTATTACATGACGATGACATCATTATAATATGATGTGAATTGAAATAGGTTTTATAGTTATTTTTTTTTCGGAAACTTAAAAAGAGGTTAATGAGAGATTTTATACGTGGTAGAGCCACGCTGCAGCTATTGGTATAGTTGTAGCACGAATGGGTCGGCTCGACCGGGGAAGGACCACGCTCACAGAATATCAGCGTAAAATAACAGCTTAATACTGCTGTGTTTCGTATGGTGACTGTGGAAATCTGGAGACCCTTTTTACTGGAAACGAGGCATTCCATCTTAGTCCAAAGGGGTGACAACGCATCAGCGTTTTGATTCTTAATCGAGGATACATGTAGATGTCTATGGGCCACAGCGTCCACTTACCATCAGGTGGACTGTGTGCTCGTTTGTCACCTTATTGTATTAAAAAAATTGAACTCATTTAAATTACAGTGTTGGTAATTTTTTCTATTATTTGTCACAGCACCACAATCTTCCAAACAAATGTGTGAAATACGAGTATTATAGACTTACACTTTAGCGTCGCCCTTACACCATCTTCTGTAGTGTTGTCATTTTCTCGACCATATAGCCCCTTCTACATGTTCTCCTTCGATGCCGTGTCAAAGAATTCGTGACGTTACATCAGCCCAACATGTGCCTTTCTTAAAGTTTGAAGAATTTGCAGAATTGCATTTACAGGCCTATGGCGAACGCAGTCGCAGGTTATCCGTTAAAGTTATTGCCGTGTAATGATGTAAGAGTATCCATCACTCCATTTTGGTCTCGTGGAGAGGATGCCTCGTGTAGAGGCGAAACACGTGTCGTATTATCGTCGATGATGTGTCTTTCCTGGAATAGTGGGGTTGGGAGTAGTGGTGCCGGGAGTAGTGGTGCCGGGAGTAGTGGTGTTGGGAGTACTAGTGACGGGATTAGTGCATGCAATTGAAGGAGGGCGGGAGGTGCTCTTCAATCCAGGTAAGACACATCATTGTATTTAATTGGCGAATGGTTGCAAATTAATTAATATCTTTAACCTAACGGTGTGTTGAAATTCTTAGAAACTGTAGCTCGTTAGGTTTAATAGCCTTGTTATAAAACACTTAAAATTTATTTAGAAAATACCGGTTGCATCGTTAAAATTCGAAAACATCTTAAATGCAATGACAAATTAATAAAAAATAAAAATTCCATTTTATTAAGGGCCAATTTTTCAAGGGCCAAATAAGTTAACCATAAAAGTTTATAATCGGACGGAATATTAATTTGAAACAATTCAAGTTCATTCGTACTTACTGTTATTTTTTAGTTTTTTGTAATTGAAAAATGGACATCCTATATTATAGAAGAATATTACGAGTATAAGAAGTTAATCGACCAAATTGACGTTATATTGAAGATGAGCCGAATTTAGTGTATCCTTAACCGACGGTAATGTATACTTAGGTTGGGTTTAAATTTATTTCAAATTATATTAAAATAATAATAATATGTTATGAAGATTTTATCTCAGAATCAGTGCGAAAAATAGGGTTCGAGGATTTCTGAAATAATTTTAATTAAGTAATTTGCGATGATATTATTGCGGGCTGCGTTCTTTTCCCTGCGTGATAGAATCCATAACGAAGATGTCTGCAGTAGAATCAGAGTAATTGACATTCTTACGTACCAGTAAACTAGATAGCAATGGAAGAAAGCTGTAAGGATCGACAACCGGAAAGAAACATCCTCAAGTGGATCCTTTAGAGTAGGGCTTTGGGTACTACATAATTAATAGTAATTTAAAAATAAATTATTACTAAAAGATGCAGAAAGTTCACGGATTCAGATTGTGAAGGGATGTAATTATAAAATTATATTGAACCACAATACTGTTTTTAGTTCTATTTCTTGAACAGTTATTTATACTGTGGTTCTACCAATTAAATATTATCGTCTGTATAACATGATTATGTTAATTTCAAAAGATTTCTTTTCTTAAAGTAATGACATTACAATTAAAAATTGGGAAAGTTTCCGTAACTCCAATAACTGTCCTGATATGACATGACAAAAAAAAAATCAATAATATCCTAAAAAAAAAAAAATTAAAAATAAACACCTTCTTTTTCCCAAACACAATATTTTATCGTAAGCATGACGCGGCAAAACTCTATATTATATAATACATTATATGTAATACATGTATTACATTTTTATATAATATTTCGAACTCTGGAAAACTACAGGGTTTTGCCGCGTCATGCTTACGATAAAATATTGTCATTGTTGATAAAATAATATGGTATGAGGCTACGAGGCCCCATGACTGACTTGTTCATTTTGCAATATTCTATTAAGAGGCCACTAAGCGGGTAAAGTAGAAGAACTATGACAGGTAATTGCTTGCGAATTGCGAACATAATAAAGGTACTTACATGATTAATAATAGTACATGTTGTAAGACATAAAGATGATTATTCAAACAATTTAATCGAATTCCGCAAAGAAGTTGCATAATGTCTTTGTTTTTGTGTTTATATTATGATTTAAAAGTACTTATTGTAATGTTTTAAATGATCAACACATTCGTATAAAATCGCATTTACGAGTATAAGAGCTAAAAGTTCGTTAAAAGTAAGGTAACAATAATGATTTCTTAAATTTACGCGAACACTACACATTGAATAAAACTATTATTTACGGATTTTATCGCGTTTAATTACTTTAATTTTTTTTTTATTATCCCGACGTTTCAGGTGCTTTACAGCACCCATGGTCATGGGGGGACTGAGATGTTTGACGTCCCAATGTCATAGTTAGTCCGGCTACCTTCAGTTTTTTTTTTATATTAATTTTTGGTCCGATTTACGCAAAACGAGCTTACAGTATCATGAAGTCTTGCAGTGGTATGCTTGGGTTTGGGTTTAATTTTGTTAATTATAGGATCCCAAGCAGATGGTAGCACCCAACCATCTTCTCTATTGAAATTTGGATGTTTTTTAATTTCAATAGCCTCGCGTATCATCCTTGGTAGGAATCGGTGTTCTTTTGCGAGAATTTGTGGTTTATCAAATCTCAAGATCATCCCCACCATTACATTAGATTTTATATTATAGTACTTTGAATATATAAAAATAATATGGTTCGAAAAATACTATATTTTTATTCGAAATTCAACTGCCGCGCTTTTTATATTAACTGTTATTGAAGTCTGGAATAGGTAAGTTTTACGGAAAAAAGTTTCCATCATGAATGTAAAATTGAAAATAGAAACAAAAAAAACCGGCCAAGAGCGTGTCGGGCCACGCTCAGTGTAGGGTTCCGTAGTTTCCCGTCCGTCACAATAAGTGTTCCCACTTATGAGTTTAAAGGTGGGTATCCATTATGTTTGCACTCCAGCAGCGCTCCGCGCTCCTGCAACTGCTCCCGGTAGTGGGTACTGTTGTTTCCATCCAAGTTCAAAATGATTTTCCTAGAAAGTCCTTATAAAGTTCTACTTTTCAGATTTTTTTCATATTTTCTAAACTTAGGGTTCAAAAGTTAGAGTGGGGGGGACACATTATTTTTTACTTTTGGAGCGATTATTTCGAAATTATTGACATTATCAAAAAATGATTTTAGTAAACCCCTATTCATTTTTAAAATACCTTTCCAACAATATATCACACGTTAGGGTTGAAATTAAAAAAAAATCACTTCCCACTTTACATATAGGGGGGCTACCCCAATAAAAAAAAATTTTCCCAATTTTTATTTTACCACTTTGTCGGTGTGATTGATACACATATTGGTACCAAATTTCAGCTTTCTAGTGCTAACGGTCACAGAGATTAAGCGAGGACGGACAGACGGACAGACAGACTTGGCGAAACTATAAGGGTTCCTAGTTGACTACGGAACCCTAAAAAGAGCATGTATTAATTTAATTAAAAATTGTTGTTAATTAATTTTAATATGAATCTAAATTACTCAGACCTACAATTGTTTTTAAGGTAAGGTAGAAAGTAAGGTGCTTAGATCATTGATGGCTAAAGCAAAGAGCAACAACAAATATATATAGAAAAATACATAATAAATAAAAATAAATTTCTGCTTTTTTTCTCTTGAATTTCTCAAAAGTAAGATAGTATATATATCGCATATTTTTTGGGAAAAATACTATATTTGTTCAAAAAAAAGGAGGCAACCCTAGTGCCTATAGTCCGATGGGACAAAACTCCGACAACTGGTGAGAAATCAGGTGCAGGATGAACGGTTTTCCGTGGTTTCCGAAGCACTGGGGCTGAACACCGCCAACTTTCTGAGCATTGGTTGCTACTGAGAATTTCTAGACAGAAAAAGTCAATAACTGATTTTAGCCCGACCGACGACCACATGATCAGCATTCGCGTTTCATATATGTATATATATTCATCTCCACTAGACCAACGAGGCATTCAAGTTGTAGTACTCTATCCATATTATTCTATTCCGTATCTTCATCGCATATTCTTCTCTCTATTTTAAAACATAAGCTTAAGATTGTTAAAATGTATTTAGAATATTATTGTTGTGTTCTCATTTACACACTAGGTTCTGCCCGTGGTTCCGCCCGCGTAAACACAGAAACGTACAATGTTGCCACATGGAATTATATAGTTATAAGTAAATTTAGTAACGGAATAATATACCTGTATATATAAAGAATAAAATTATATATATACAGGCTGTCCGGTTTCCGATGTCCGATACTTTAAGGGGTTAAAATACAATTAATTTTATCGACAAATCAGGGATCAATGATTTTTTTTTCGCCATCAATAAAAAAATGGCAGCACTTTAAAAAAAATTGTTGGCGAAGCATAGATGCTTGTATTAATTTAACAATATCTACCCAAGTAGAAGAATTTCAAAAACAAAATTGGTCTCAAATGTTAGTTAATAGTGTAGACAATAAATCTAGATTCAAAATATTATTTTTTAATATTTCAGTATTAGTAAAAAACATTTTTGAAAAAATAAATTAGACAACAAGTTGATGTTGTTTTTCAGATTCTTAGCTTTAAAAAAAACCATCGTGTTAACCAATTTTTTTACTTGTTTTTATTATAATACAGGATATTTGCTATAAATGCACATTTTATTTTTTTCACTATATATATATATTATATATATATATATATATATATATATATATATATATATATATATATATATATATATATATATATATATATATATATATATAGAACTAAAATTCTAACTTGACATGAAATTTTCGCATACATTTCTACATTTCAGTATGGCATGAAAAAATGTTTTTGCATCGTCGCGTCGGTCATCACCGGTTTTAAACCATTTAAATTCGTCTTCCCATTCCTTTCTTTATTTTTGACTGCAGGTTTTTTTCTTCAACGATACATTCATTTTATAATCTTGATTAAAAATAAATTTAATTAAATAACAAACAATCACTTTTAAATGGAAACAAATAAAATTAGATACACGGGAGATTTAAAAAAAAAACACTGTAGTACGTAAGTATTGCGCGCAACAAGACTAAAGTGACAAGAACGAATATTATAAATATAACTATCGAGGAAGTCCCGATCAAAGCAAATAAAACAGATAAAATGTAAACAAATAAAGAGTGAAAACAACGTTGTAGGTGTAATCCGACCAAATTAGGAAATAGCTTATTCTCATTTTAAATAAAACTTTTAAAACTTTTTCTCTATTGTCATAAAATAAGTTAATAATAATACTTTAAATAATACTATTTAAAATAAGTACTGTGTAAAATGATTATTTGACTTTTAGTTGCTTTAGTTTTATAAGGCGTTTCATTTTTATTTTAAAATTATTTCTAACGTATGTTAAGTTGTTATTAATTTTAATTTTGAAAGCAAGAGATTTTGATGAAGTACATGTTATGTGATTTATTTGTAACAGGATTGCCTATTACAAATAAATAACATAACATTTTTCCATTAGGTATATTGTTGTGATGTTTTATATGTGTTTGTAAAAGCGACATTCAAAGAACCTTTGTTTCGGTTCCTTTACATTCTATAATTTCGTTAGTGGATAGAGTATACTCCTTACGCCTTAAGTTGTCAGATGGTACCAAAAATTGAAGTATGTACAGATTGTGCAAATGTCGCTAAAAGTCGCCAGAATATTTTTTGTCGCTAAACATTGAATTAAACTCCCTAAACTAACAAAAAAGTCGTTAGATCTAGCGACAAAGTCGCTAAAGTGGCAACACTAAGAAACGACTTCATGTTCGCGTGTCCGTAGTAAAAGTATCACATGTCATTCTATGACAAAGTATCTGCGTGTCAAGTTACATCCAAATCCGTTTTAAAGCGTGATTGAGTATAAGACTTAATATCTTCGCAATGCCCCTATCTTTCTAAATAATGTTAAGTGTAAATTTATATGAATTAGTAGTTACTTAATGATGCGTTTAAAACAATCTTCTTAATATATATAAATTACGTGTCACGTTGTTTGTCCGCGATGGACTTCTAAATCATTTAACCGATTTTAATCAAATTTGCACACCGTATGCAGTTAGGCCCAACTTGAGAGATAGGATAGTTTCTTGGCCCATGAGTGACCCACGATTTTTTTTTTTTGCGAATTTAAGGATTTTTAATAGGACATGACAAAGGGTCGTCGAAAAGGGCAGAACAACGTCTGCCTGGCAAGCTAGTATAGTAATAAAAACAACTTGGCTCAACGGGTATATTATGTCGCCCGAATATACATGTTAAATACCTTAACCCTACTTGCAATCAAGAGTAATATGTAGGTACTAAAAGACAGAACCCCATATCATCTTCCCGTGGGAGTCGTAAGACGTGACAGAGGGAAACTGAAGCAGGAAATGGGCAGTGGCATCTTCCTGATCACAACTCAAAATAATAAAAACCTGCCAACCAGACCTGCCAAGCATGGCAACTATGACATAAACCTCTCTATAATGCAATCTATGGGGTGGCCTATGTTCACCAGTCACCAGTGGACTTTTATAGACTGTTATGGATGGATAGAACGTAATGTATTATAAATTCAATTTATAAAAATAAGAAAATATAATGCCCTTATTCATGATCTAATAACAAAATAAATAATAAAATTACTTTATTATTTTGTAATTTGTAATTTTATTATTTTGTACTTTCATGGCAACTCAGTATTGTTAATTCGATGACTCGAAACTGCTAGAATGTAGCGTATAGAACTAGGTATATCTAATTCAGATACTATTGATTGGCGAACTCTACATTGGAGGGTTAAAAAAGAGAAAGTAAAAACAGGTTATCTTACATACGCTATTAATCGTTTATATATCTAAATAAGTAAATGCAAGTTTTTCGACGTCTTCTGACCTCAATACGGTTTATTTTGATATAAGCGTAATAGATTAAGTTATATATAGCTTTTGAATCATCAACTATTTGCTACTGCTCTCCAATTAATTTTGTTTATCGTTGTTTTATAATACTTATTATAGCCTGTAATACTCAACTATGTTTCGCTTTTAACAAATACCAAGATGAACTCATTTATTGTGCATTTTGCACAAACTGCTCGATTTTGTTATATTGTCGCTCGAAATCTCTGTAAAATCCAATGCCAACATACATGACATTTTACGATAAAAACATACATACGTTTTTGTAGAGCTGTAAATTATATTTCACGTTCACGTTTTTGTAGAGCACGTCGCGAAACGAGACGGTCTCGTGACTCTGAGTCTAGGATCGAGCCCATTGGTTGGCCAAATTGACGTCATCATTGTTGTCCAATAACGACACGACAGAGATATTTTTAGAACGCAACGCAACGCAATTGTGGTGGGGATTGAGGAAAATTAAAATTGTATGAGGCGCTTTCGGCGCGAATGTTGCACAACGTTTTCTGAAACCTTACGCAGTGTGCGCATGCCGCATTCCACATTGGAGTGAATTTCGTTTAAAAAGTTAAACTATAAACAGTTCTTTGCTCATAAGTGAGCGAAAATATACGTGCTAAACAAAAGCGCTACAAGTTATCTCTTTTTCATTTATTTTAAAGAGTGACTTTTCTAGAAACATCTCGTGCTACAAACCTTATTTTAGGGTGAGTTGCATTGTTCGTCAAAATAAAATAATTAATTTAGACTTAGAAAATCATCCATACTAGCAATATTTATTTCACATTAATCAAGTTAATGTTTAAAGTTATACATCACATGTATAGATATAAAAGACCTACGACGTACATTTATTTCCTACGACGTCGTTCAAAATTCAAGCGTATAACAAGTTATAACCTGTCACGCTCTCACTGCGTTGTATTTTACTTCCAAGGGGCTCAAATGTTTAAATTAAAGAACTAATGGTTTGATTTGATATTCAAGTCCAGATCCACTAATATTGCCACTTATTATGTATGTGTAAAAATGTAATTGATACAAGGTCGACCTATCCACTTAGAGATGAATTTTAGCAAAATTGAGTGACTTAATAATTTTTAGTATAGTTAATATTCAACGTCATAGCTCTCAAATTAATTTCCAAGAGTTAGTATAGTTGTTGTGAAGCAGTCATGTAAGGCCGGCATACATACGGAAATCCGTTTCGGTATCTCGCAAAATTTTGAACGGAAAACTACCGTAGGTTGGTGGGTCATTGATTGTATAATATGGACTTGCTGCGATCGGAGTCACGAATCGGAATTCCCAAACGGAATTCCGTATATTATGGCGGGCCTTAGAGCACTTAATGATTCTAGTTCCAGCATTTTTTCTTATAAGAATAAATAAAATGTTTTACATTTTCAACTTCAGGATGTCGTTAACAACGCGTATAATTTAGATAAGAATTATGAATCACTATTATATATTTGTGTTAAGTGGATGGGTAGATAAAAATGGCTTTAATGTACCTATCGATAAAACATAAGCGGTTTATAGGTACGTCAAGACCACGAGGTCGCATATCAAATTCCAACAAACATACCACGTTAATTATCAAAGTCATTATTCATTAAATTTACTATACATTTGGCTTAAAGCTGACTGATTTTGAATATGGAGTTACTTTTATTTATAAATGAAATATCCATGGTTTTTTTTTATATAGAATAAGGGTGACAAACCAGCACACACTTGTTTGTCCACCTGATGGTAAAATGGATGTTGTGGCCCATAGACATCTATCTACATTTGTCCTCGATTAAGTATCAAAACGCATTTGCATTATCACCCCTGAGGACTAAGATGGAATGTCACGTTTCTAGAAAAAAGGGTCTCCGTATCTCTCTACACTCACCATATGAAACATAGCAGTATTAAGCTGCTATTTTATCATGATATTCTGTGAAAGCGTGGCCCTGCCCCGGTCGAGCTGAGCCATTCGTGCTACAACCATAATATAGCTGCAGCGTGGCTCTGCCACGTATAATATGTATTTCATAGTGTACCATTTTTCTTTTTTTTTGTCGACCCGTAAAAGTTTACTGCTGAACACTGCCCTCCAGCTGTAAGGAAGATTCCTTTCTCGTTAAACTTGGTAGGCAGGTTGACGTTCGCAGTGCCTGACGTCTCGCATCTTTGCCACTACTGCCTGTCGCCAGCGTTGGTATTTTGTATTTTTCGTCTAACTGATACAGTCATACCTTGAGCTATCGGATGATAAGATTATTCTAGAACTTTACATAGACTCCAAAAAAAACAAAAAATTACTAACACCAATGAAACGAAATTGGGTAATGGATACGCCGCTACCCTGCAGAAATAAAAGTAAAGTTACAGCCTATATAACGTCCCACTGCTGGGCACAGGCCTCACCTCATTTCTGAGAGGCTTTTAGGGCAAGGAAGTGTCCGCCGCGCTGCTCCAATGCGTGTTGACGAACTTCACATGTCTTCGAAATATTTTTTTTCTTATTCCTCAGACATGCAGGTTTCCTCCCGATGTTTTCCATTACCGCCGAGCACGCGGTAAATCAGCACTTAAAATTGCAACTAAGAATTTCCTTGGTGCCGGCGTGGATCGAACCCGGGTTACTCGCGTTCTGTTACATTTACAGCGAGCGTTAACCATCTGAGCTAACACGGCTCCCCTGCAGAAATACTATAAATAATTTAAATAATAAACTATAATAACACATGTTCTTATAGGTATAATGACGTTCTTATTTTCATTATTACGTTATTAATGTCGATTATCTTCAATTTAAGTCAGCGTTTTCTTACGTGGCGCTGGGGTTTTTCCATAGAACAGTTTATGAGGATGTCGATTGAACTTTATTACTGGTTTCCGTTCTGTAAAAAATAACATAACGTCTCTCGACTTGTTTCAGGCCTACTGCGCTGAGGATTACTTGGTTAGGAGCCTAAAGAGTTAACATTTCATTAGGGGCTCAAGAAGAGTTCAACAAAGTGAGTACTGCCGCTACGGCGGTTCCTTTTTTAAAATAATAGTTTCTCTGTTTCAGATCGTGAAGAGCGAAGTTCGAAAGGAAAAAAGGAAGGACAGTTTAAAGAAATCGATTCTCTAATTCCACTTGTTAAATAAATACATTTTGTTTTTCATTTTGAAAAATAATTATTAAATTATTACTAAAGTTAATTTTAAAATACTAAGTCACTCTAAAAACTTCAACTTTTTATAGTTTTGAATACTTCCCCATTTCATATCTTTCATTTTCGTTTTTCATCACGCACACCGTTTGACATGCATAAAGTAAACAGTTTTTTGAAATAATACCAACATGTTTAAACTTTAGTTTATGACCTATTTAGACACAAAATCGTACTATAACATTTTTAAGGATACATTAATTAAATATCGCCTACGATTGGCTCCCGTGTTGTTTCTAACTTCTGTATAAAAAAATAACAACATGGAAATAACCTTTAGATTGGGATAAACACGCATCTATATAAGACTATTTTACACTATATCGAAAAATAATAAGACCAAAGTAACTTTGTGAAGAAACTAAATTTATATATATTACTAGGCTAACGTATGTACTTGTTTTATTCTTATAATTTAAAGTATTTGTTGCTATATATGCATACAGCCATAGGTAAATACTAACCTTATTTTTGAAAAGAGCAATTTTCATTTGACATTTTTATTAACTCATATAAATGTAGACAGGCGTAAGTAGTATGTTAAAATGAAATTGATATAACATGTACTACTGTGCCTTTTTATTTTATATAGTAAATCTAACATAAATGAAATACGTTTGCAAACAAAAATTACATAGCTTTGATTCAAACATGATGCACTGGGCAGGTGATGAGTTATAGCAACCTATATTAAATTTGGTACACAGCTTATATTTTTATATTATATATATATATATATATATATATATATATATATATATATATATATATATATATATATATATGTCAGACAGATGCTCTGTAATATTATACGTACTTAAACTTGTGTAGGCACGTCATAGCAGTCAGTCAGATCTCATATCCTTTAAAGTTCATTATATCATATCAAGTAATTTATTTGTTCTGAATATACTCTTATTTTTGAGTGGTTACATTCTTTTATGTTTTCTATATATGTAAGTTTAACATAATATCTTAATATTTATGCCAACACAATTCCCTTCAATGTCATGTAAACTAGTATTTACGTATATCCACTTTATTTTAATACATTTACATATAATTATAAACTCGCCTCAAGGTTCTCCATCTTGTGACATTTAGGAAATGTTGACGTACCGCGGCGCTTCGTTGCTATGCCTGTTTACGTCACCTCTCATTGATCACTCGGTTACCGTCCCTCAACGTTAACATTCACTATCATATACCCGCAAAATTTCCTTTCCTTTTTTATCTAAAAATTCTGTGATGAAACCCCATGTGAATTTATCACCCCGTCATTCCTCCCCTCGCTTAATAAAAATATGCACATTATGTTACGTCGTATCATTTCTGTTTGTAGTTCTATTCAAAATGGTTGCTCAAAAGATCACCTGTCCGAGTCGGAGCGACGATATCGGAAATAAGTACAACACAAACAACAACAGATATGGTTTTTTCGCAAACGAGTCTCCAGACTCGCAGTATTTTGAAAGTGGTAGATATAGATCTTTTAAAGGCAGAAAAGAGTCAACAGGTGAACGGTTCAACCGGAGTGGTTACACACAGAAATACAGTATCGGAGCCGTCATCGCCCGAGGCAGCGACCAGCTATCCCGAGGTAAGAACGACGCCGGCTGTGAGTACTTACTAATTAACACTATTTTATTATTAATATAAGTTTTCTATTTTTAGTTCCGTCATTATTTTAAAGTGTCCTTACTAATATGAAAATTTATATAATTCCAGGAATTTCCAAAACCGGAGCCCGAATTACCGAGTACAATGTTTCACGAATCGGACTGCGAGTTCTTCCAAGATCTGGTTCAGTGGTGCGCCGCTCCCGCCGAGGATGTAGTAGTACAGTCCATTGGTAGGTTTTTAGTTTTCGTCTTTCTCTTTTTCATTCCGTATCATCATAAATACTTATCGAAATTTACTTTCTTTCCCAGACTCTCCAAAACACGCTGAAAACAGGGCACTTACCACTGACACACTGCACACACCTATCTCGCCGCAAGGCTGGGATGTATTTGACGCTAATTCTCCGTCTACGCCGGCAAATTTTTACTATTCCATGTCGAACCCGGTTTCTCCATCTGTAGATGGGCTGGCGAAGTACAGTAATGACTTATGGCCTCAGCAGAACGACAAAGTTCCGTTTACAGAAGAATTTTTAGATATAAGCAATTTGCCAGTCGTAATAGGGGAATCAGCGTCAAGCAAAAAGGCCGATATGAAACCGTGGCAAGTCACAGAGCCTATCGGCTGGCTAACATCAGATACTGATTACACAAAACCAAATACAAACACACACCCCACCTTGCCCTTCATTGCAGAGGAGTCTTCGGACATTAAACTAGTTTCGGTTATACCGCGGGAGGTGGAGAACAATGATGTAGTTATATCGGAGTACATAATAAATGACTACCAAGATTCCAAGGAAATGGGGAAGATTCCAACAGAGACAATGTCTAAACGCCGAGGTCGCGGCTTGTCTATAGACGTGGCAGCCTGTGCCCCAAAATGGCCCGTCGACATTATTAGTACGCCAGAAGTTCTAAACTACGTCGAGCAGTTGGAGGAAGAGAAATGCTCACATGCAAGTTCGGTAAGGATCCTTAAACAAACTAATAATTCAAGTTTTTTTTTTCAAAGTGTACAACAAAGTTTCATAAATGTGAAAGTACTAAATACTTAGTTACACCCTTTTTGCACCCATTAGAAATATCTTATGCGAATACAGATGTTTTTCGAAAATTACGCTTTAATATTGCGAAATGACTTAATTATTGATTATTATGTTAAATTGTTATTTTCTCTTGTTGCAGACGCCAGCACCGGAATGGCCCGCACAGGAGTCTTCTGTTGACAGCGTTTCCAAGACCGAGTCTTCACCGCCGATGGAATACGATCCAATCACACCAAAGACGGAATCGCACGTGGAGTCGGACAACGATGACACAAAATCGTATTCAAGCAAAAAAAGACGTCGTGATAGTGAAGATTCAGATGAAACATACACGCCGTATACCGAACATTCACCTCGGAAATACAGGAGGAGGAAGCCCGACATTCCTATTAAGGATATGATTCGCGCTTTGGAAGGCTCACAGCAGCTTAAACCCACGCGAAGAGGTCGCCCACCGAAAAGAAGAGAGAGCACAGTCTCCTCTGTCTGTAGTATGGACGACAGCTCCTCAGTATCCACACACGAACTAAGATACAGAGAATTGAGAGACAAAAACAACGAAGCATCAAAAAGATCAAGGATGAACAGGAAACTAAAAGAATTGCAAATGGAGCAACTGGCCATCGAGTTAGAAGAGCGAAACAAAAAATTGAGAATACGGGCCGAGATCTTGGAAGATACGACGAAGAAGCTCCGAGAGGCTTTCATGTCGGCAGTGTCGCAGAAAAGGCTCAACAGCTAAATGAATATCGGCGAGTTTATGTGAAAAAGTTGCAATATATTTGTAAAATCCATGTTCGTTGATTACGCATTTCGTGTTCAAGATGCTTGTTAAATAGCTTCAGTGACGTAATTTTTATGAATGTGGATTGTAAATCTTTTTGTTAGCTGTCGCTGTTTATATGTTTACCCGGACATGACAAAAAGAGCCAAGTCTCAGGCTTATAAAATAAGAAAACATAGGTTTTAAGCTTTTCTTATTAGAATAATTCTAAGTCTAATCATACTTATATATATTTTTACATATCAACACTTATAATATATTTTTAACACTAAGTGTTGAGATTCTCGTTTTATTAAATATTTCGAGACCCATTATTGCTCTCGAAATTAATGTAAGGCAATTTAAAACTAAATTCGTTATTAATGTTAATCTATCAATCGTTTAGTTTTTGAAATATTGTATGGTATTTGATTGGAATGGCTTCTATCTTTATGTTGTATTCTAAATAAATGATTTTGAATCGTTAGTTTTTATTTATTTCTCACTTTTTATGTAAGTATGTTTTGGAAACGGAGCATAGATTTTCAAACTATCTATAAAATTATATGGTATGGTTTTAGTATGCCATTTCGTTCTTCATAAATGGATCCCAGTACTGGCGAGACATTCAATCTTTGTCATCTGGAGTGACAAAGCATCTGCATTTTGAGTATTAATCGAGGATAAATGTAGATATCTATGGGACCCAGCATCTACTTACCATTAGATGGAAGTATGTGCTCGTTAGTCAGTCACCCTTATTCTATAAAAAAACTTGATGGTAAATGGCTTCTATGGCACATAGACACTCGTGATCAATCCAGAATCGAAATGATGCGTTCGTCCATGAGACCTAAGATGAAATGCCTTGTGGTCTTCGATTATTTACACTCATTATACTGGTATTCTGCGAGAGAGTGATCCTTCCCCAGCTGAGCCGACACATTCGTGATCAAATTAAAATACAGTGGCTGCATATATCTTCAGATAAAACACAATAACCTTAATTTTGGAGTTACAAAATATTTATAGCGGTGAGTTAAGTGAATCGATTGATTCAGTTTCATTCGATGAATGTCGTAAGCGGATACTATATAAGGCGAAAAAAACCATATGCCTATGTAGATAGTGATGTACTATCTCGTATTTAACCTTTTGAGCGCCACGCCAAAAACTCACTACAGTGTCCTGTACGCCAAAGCGAAAAGTAAACAAAAATACCTACGAAAAAAACAGTGCTGCCAAGAGTTGATATATCGATAACACAAAATAACTTGTTTTTGTTGGTTTTTTATACAATAAATGAGTCTTTATAATCGGATATGTTTTATTTAATCTTGTGCTGTCTTCCACTCTTTTTATATATGTACTTTGTACATAAATAAAAAACAAACAATAACAATAAAATAGTAGTAAACCACAACACTACTCTCCGTCGTGATGACGTCACTGTCACGACTGGACGACAACGGCGTAGCTGACCTTTCTTTTTGAAACTTTCTTAGAGATGTAGCCGTGTCGCACGTTGTGTATCGATTTCAAAATCGATGTAACCAAAATATACAGACATCTATTCAAAATATTTTATGGCAAGGCGTAGGCCAAGTGAATCACAGAAGAAAAGTCTTACGCTCTTATGATAAAGGGGGTTTCATATGATACTGATGTTGCTAAATGATTTTGAGATTGAGAAAGAAAATCGCACAACACAAAATGAAAAGTGCTCTTCATACCTTAAGTAAAGAAAACACATTTATAATTTGTAATTTTATATTATTAAAATAGAAAAGGTACGTAATTATTCACTAATCAACAACTGTATATAGGTAATTATTCGCACTAGAAAAATCAGTCTTATAATATTAAAATCTTGGTCATGGAATAAAAAAATCAGTACTTATTACAGAAATCAACAAAGGGTACATAATTATTCAAAAATTGTAAATAATTATTTGCACTAGGTCTAGTCATAAAATATTAAAATCTTGGTCTTTAACTCAATCAGTACTTAATATAGAAAACAACAATTAAAAATATTAATAAATTATAGGTAATATTAGTCTTAAAATAATAAAAATCTTATGGAATAATAAAACATAAATGTTTAGCTGGCCAAAGCAAATTTTCTAACGTGGTAGAGCCATGCTGCAGTTATATTACGGGAGTTAGTAGTTGTAGCACGAATGGGTCGGCTCAACCGGGGAAGAACCACGCTCTCACGGAATATCGGCATCAAATAGTAGCTTAATGCTGCTGTATTTCGTATGGTAAGTGTAGAGAACCGGAGACCCTCTTTACTGGAAACGAGACATTCCATCTAAGTCCTCACGGGTGAGAGCGCATCTGCATTTTGATTCGTAATCGAGGATAGATGTAAATGTCTATGGGCCACAGCAACCACTTACCATCAGGTGGACTGTGTGCTCGTTTATTACCCTATGCTATAAAAAAGAAATTAACCGTAAAAAGACTATAAAGTGTATTCCTACCTCATTGAGGTAGAGTTAATCGAAAACGAAAAACTTTGGTTTCACGATAATTTTAAATATCCGAAAATTCATCATCGTCGACGCTTTCCAAAATCCGAATGAGTTCTGAGGAATCGTTCATGTTGCACTGCACTAATTTTCCCGTTAATCGCTTATGACGTCATCAGTGTGTCATCTATACTTGACCACGGCGCCCAGTGAACTGATTTTCGATGTCGCGCTAAGGATGCGCCAGAGTTGAGATATTAATGCGAAGATAATTTGTTAATTTTTTTTTAATTCATGTAGCTAATTATAGTTTTATATTTCTAACCTTTTGTTTTATTTAAATATCAATAATAATAGAAAAAAATAACACGTTCGAGCTTAATTTTGAATAGTTTTCAATAAATTTATGGCTAACGCATTACAACACTAGCGGTCTAACATAGACGACTTTGGCGTGCTGGACATAGTATTTGCTTAGATAAAAATCCATTTTTTTTAGTTCAATGTTTCTTAGTACTTGTGGCTCTAGAAGACTTGTTTTTTATACTCACATGTTGCTGGGTTATTCTTTTTTGAGGGGTGTAGAATTAAAATACCAGTAATAATTTTCCAATGTCTATATTTCATATTTTTGTGGGCCGGGTTTTTTGTCATCTATAGACGTCGTTGGCGCTCAAGGCACGCGGGTGCTGGTCACGTATAGACGACTTTGGCGCTCAAAAGGTTAACCTTTTGAACGCCAAAGTCTGGACCAGCACTTGCGAGTACTGTGCGCCAATGACATCTATAGTCGACAAAAAACCCGGTCCACAAAAATATGAAGTATAGATACAGAAAAGTTATTACTGGTATTTTAATTTTACATTTCTCAAAATAGAATATCCCAGCAATGTGTAAGTTTAAAAAACAAGTCTCTTATAGCCACAAGTACTCAGAAACATTGAACTAAAAAATAGGTATGGTTTTTATCCAAGCAAATACCACGGTAATTTTATCTATATTACCGTGCAAATACTATGTCCAGCACGCCAAAATCGTCTATGTTTGACCGCTAGTGGTGTAATGCGTTAAGCATAGATTTATTGAAAACTATTCAAAATTAAACGCAAACGTGTTATTTTTTAAATTATTATTGATATTTGAATAAAACAAAAGGTAAGAAACATGAAACTATCATGCGCTGTGTGCGTCCCCCCAGAAAGCCCAATCGAGCTAGGTGTATTTTCAATATATCAGAATTTAGAGCAAAAATGGAGCACCTCTACAGTCAAGTAAATAACAAGAGGGGCTGCTCCTCCTCCGCGCCTACGGCTTTACAAAAACACTAGGGGTAGGGCAGACAAGACTACGTGGAATTGGGGCGTGCTGATTTCGTTTAAGTATTCGAATTTTGAGTATCGATATTTCGGAAACTATGCGAATGGGAAAGCGCCCACTAATCGTGGCGCCGTAGGAACCGTAGAAGCCTCGGGAAAAATATAGTCTCAAAATTTCGAAACCGATATACAACGTGCGACACGGCTACATCTCTAAGGAAGTTTAAAAAGGAAGATCAGCCGAGCAGATTTCAAATAAAATGACGCGTTACGTAAGCGCTTTGAGTATTAAACCAAAGGAGACGGCATCGCAAGGCATATCCCTCTGTAAAAGGTACGAGAGTTCGACTCATACCCGTTATATAAAACTAGTTGCTCCGCGTCCTTTGTCATTCCAAAGTGATCGTGCCAGTAAATCGAGCTCCGATAAAATGCCGAATTGCAGTGTATTTACATTAAAAAAAAAACAACCAAAAACGTCAAGTATACAAAAGGGCAATGTGGCTTTTCATTTGTGAGTATTTTAACATAATATTAAAGTAACTTTTTTTTAATTATATACGAGCAGCTATGCAGGTCTAGGTAAAGAGACCAGTGTCACTGCGACCTAAAAGATCTATTGCGATCGCTGCTATGGCTATAGTTCACGGCTAAGCCCTATGTCTTCAATGAATCGAAGGAGTTGCTTAGCCGTGAGCAATTTCACTTCTTCTGGGCGGAGTAGATAGTGTCCCAGATGAGTGTTACGTTTGCGCATTAAGGGTCCGCAATCAGTTAGGATGTGTAGAGGCGTTTCTTCCGTTATGGAACAGAACCGACACATCCTTGAGTTGCTTAGTCCCAGGATGGACATGTGCTTTTTAAGACAACAGTGTCCAGTTAGGGCTCTTGCCAGAATGCGCAATTTATTTTTACTTAATCCCAGGGCTTCTGAAGCGAATTTACGATCAAAAGCCCGGATTAAGGTTTTAGAATGTTTTAAGCCTGGTGTGTCAGACCAGATCTTAAGTGATTTATGTGATAAAGAGTTTCAAGGGTCAATCGGGCTAGGCTTCTTGAGATTCCACAAAATGGCTCAGGTCCAAATTGTGTGCACTTTGAGCCCTCCCGTGCAAGTTTGTCGGCAAATTCGTTGCCTACAATACCCTCGTGACCCGGAACCCATCTTAAAACGACCCTGTTGTTACATCCCAGGGCGTTTAAACGGTTCACGCAGCCTCCAACTAGCTTTGAGTTCACTAAGTTTGATCTCAGCGCTAGCAGTGCTGCTTGACTATCAGAGTTTATGTAAATTTTATGGTTGACGTAGTGTTTTTGCAGACTGATTTCCGCACACCGAAGTATGGCGAAAATTTCTGCCCGGAAGATAGAGGTGAATCTACCCAAATTCATACTAAGTTTGAATTTGGAGCGTTCCCCGTGAATTCCAAAGCCTAGATCGAGGCCCATTTTCGACCCAGCGGAATACCATATGAGGCTACCGACCTCACAGATATCCTGGCCATTCTTTAGCCTTCTCTGGAGGGTAATTCCACTATATACTTTTTATCAAAAGTGTGTAGTGGACGCATGATATCTGAGATCATGCATAAGACCGGTGATTCCTTAATTGAGTCGAGCATGGATCTCAATCTGTAGGAGAGCAAGCTCTGACCGCCCTGGGCGTTACTCCTATACAAACTAGCCCTCGCCTCCTTGTCTAGATAGAGATCAAGGGGCATTAGGCATAGAAGTGCATTAAGAGCCGATCCAGGCGATGATCGCATAGCTCCAGTTGCCATTAAGCAGGCAGTCCTTTGTAGTCTATTTAGTCTGTCCGCAGTCGTCTTTTGGTTGGCCTTGTTACACCAGACAATAGAGGCGTAGGTGAGAATCGGCCTCACTATGCTGTTGTACAACCATACTGGGACGCAAGCCCCGACCAAACGACTGCACGTACCTAAAGCAATTTTTGCCTTATGGCATACGTTGCTAAGGTTAGAGTTTCACGTTATTTTTTGGTCGTTTGTTGCGCCGAAGTACTTAACTTCCGTGGAAAATGGTACTTCTTCACCATTAAGTTTTGGTTGGACTAATTTGTCAAAACGTCTCTTTTTGGTAAAGGGTATTATAACAGTTTTATAAGCATTAACTGATAAACTGTTATCCCTACACCACTTATTTATAGTGTTTAGGGCTCTTTGTATTATTGACGATAAAGTACTTTGGCAAAAGCCCCTCGCAATGATCACAAGGTCATCAGCATAACCCAATGTGTCAATGCGTAGGTCTGCCATTTTGTACAATAGTTGGTCAACCGCAAGAGTCCAAGGAAGGGGTGACAAAACACACCTCCTTGTGGGCAGCCCGCTTTTGGTTGCAACCTCAAAAACAGAAACAGAAACTTTTTTTATTCAATGTAGATTATAAACAATACTTATTGAAAGTAAATTTTTTCATTTACCACTGGTTCGCAAAAAAACCTCTGTCCTGGGAAGAACCAGCAAGAAACCCAGCGAACCTCAATCGAAGTTTGAAACAGCGCTATTTTTGCCTTTCTGTTTGAGAGCATCGACTTCACCCATCTGATGGTTGTGGGGTCAACAATTTTAGATGTTAGGCCCCCAATCAGCAGTGACACTGAACACTGGCTACTCTCGAAGGCGCCCTCAATATCTAGAAAGGCACAAAGAGCTATTTCTTTATCCTCCAGTGCTTTTTCGACCCTGTCAATGACACTGATCAGGGCTGTTTCCGTAGATTTGCCTCTGCGGTAAGCGGTTGTAATGTATGGGCCTCGTAGCTAGAGCTACATCCCTTATATATCTCTCTATAACTTTTTCCAATGTCTTAAGAAGAAAGGAAGATAGGCTTATAGGTCTAAAGGACTTTGGTAAAGCGAAGTCCTTTCTACCAGCGTTAGGTATAAATAGAACCTTGACATTTTCCATCGTTCTGGAATATATCCCCATGCAAAACTCTGAAGATTTTCACCAGATAAGGAAGAAGGATGTCGATACCCCTCTGTAGTTGGATGGGAATTATTCTATCCTCCCCGCTTGCTTTAAATGGTTCAAAGAAGTCAACAGCCCACTGCACCAGGTTTGGCCTTATTATCTTTGCAGCCCTACACCAGTCCTCATTGCAAGGCCTTCGTAGGGCTCTGAAAGAGTTCAAGGCTGAAGTCTTGTGTGACCTTGGGAAATGGGTTGACGCTAGTAACTCCAATGTTTCTGTTTCAGTATTAGTGAAGTTACCATCCGACTTTTTAAGAAGCCCGATCTGATTAGGTTTAGCTTTCGATAGCATCTTGTGTACTCTTGCACTGCGAGGCAAAGACTCAACTTCCTCGCATAGCTTCCTCCACGATGCTCTCTTGGCTTTCCTGATTTCTTTATTATATTCAGTTAGGACTGCACTATAAATATCCCACTCTTTGGTTTTATTAGCCCTATTAAATAGTTTCCTGGTCTTTTCCCTAAGTTCTTTCAGCTTAGAATTCCACCAAGAAACTTTTCGTGTTGAGGTCTTGGTTTTGACGGGACAACTGTCCTCGAAGGCTTCACGGATACCTACGGTTACTGTCTCCGTCGCTAACTCCAGACCTTCAATTGTTTTGATGCTTTTAGGGTACGTTTCCAAATTCCTCCTTAGGCTATCTCCGTAGATATCCCAGGAGGTCGCTATCGGATCCCTAAAAGTAACGGTTTCAAAGGTTGGTGACGCTCCAATCACAAACTTAATGTGCTTGTGATCAGACATCGAGTTTTCGCTACTAACATGCCAGTCATTTATCCGCCTGGACATGTTATTGGTAGCAAAGGTTATGTCTAACACTTCTTGCCTAGCACGCGTTACAAAGGTTGGTGTACAACCGAAGTTTAGGCTTACCAGGCGGTTGGAGATCATAAAGCAACTCACCTCTTTCGTTGATGTTGGTGCTTCCCCAGGCTATGTGGTGAGCATTAGCATCACAACCCACCACAAGTTCGGCGTTGTGTTTTCAGGCGAACTCCGCCACTCGCTCTAACTCGATGGTAGGATCTGTGTTCTCGCCGGGATCTTCCCTGGCTGAGCAAATGATTAACTCTGGCCCCTGTGCATCCCTTGAGATTTATGAAGGCTGTAACCAGGTCATCATTGCAGTACTCTGGAACAGCTAAAAGTTCAATATTTTTATTATAAATTATACAAGCTCTGGGTCTTTGGTATTGACAAGAATCTTACCGGCAGCCGCCAATCCCAGAACTTGACCGTTGGCCACCCAAGGCTCTTGTATAAGGGCGAGGTCAATGTTGTCCTCTGCAAAGCAAACCTCCACCACGGCAGAAGCAGCTGCTGCATGGTGAAGATTTGCTTGGAGGATCCTCATCTTACCCTTGGGTTTAGCCATTTTTGGGCGTGGAGGGGCAGGGGTCTTTTCTGGCTGTTGAGGACGAGGACGTCCTTTGCCTGCGAACTTGACCCCCGCCTTACCTTTCGTCGAATGCCCAGCTGAGGCTTAGGCAGTTCGCCCTCGGGTATTACCGAGAGCTCTGCCTCCGGCCAGTTGGCTTTAGTTTTCCGATTTCACCCACAATCCAGTCCTGACTTGCCTTATTCAGGCACTTTACCAGAATCCAACCTGGCTTGTGTGTGAAACCCGAAAATTTTGGACCCATTCCCGGTTGCGCCCCACAGGCCGTCTTCGCGATGGCCTGTGTTAGTGCCCGGTGGACCAGCCGCATCTGCTCCACACTCATAGGATTCGAATTGCGAATTCCTATACGCGCGTAGCCAGCTACGGCACTGTAGCTGAGCTTCTTCTCCTCCGTTGCCAGCTTCACAGTCTTCCTGGGCTGGTCTTTGGGGGACTCTTCCTCAGACTGACTGCGTTTTTTCGCCTTCGGAATTGGGGGAGGCTTGGGCAGAGGAATTTGGTCCCAAGGCTTCTGACAAGAGAGAGAGGGCCTCTTCGTCTCCTATCTCAGCTGCTATCAGCCTTCGGTACCTTTTCCTCGCTGCCACACTAAGCTTATAAGGCCTAGCGAACTTTTTCTTTTCCCCTCCCTGGTTCGTTTCCGATTGTGGTTCGGCTGCAAACGTGCCCTCCACTTCACGGCTTGTACCAGGTCGGGGCGCACTGTTGCAGGGTGTTGGTGAGGCTAAAAGAGCCTATTCCAAACCTACAGCTAATTCCATTAAATGACACTTCTCATTGTCTTTTACAAAATGTCGGTTTTCATCCATTTTGTTCCCACGATTAGCTAGGGAAATACTTGGATAGGAAAAGGGGGAGGGATAAAAGAAAAGAAAAAGAGGATCGTCCGAGTATTTCTGTTCTGTCTATTTCCTATTGAACCAGACCAAATAACAGGCGGCAACCACATGAAGGAGAACTCCTCAGACTTGCCCTGGGGATCAACACGACCTACGCTCTCCCCCAGAGCCATACGCCAAACTGCTCGCCAGACAGGAGAGCTGAATAGGTGTTAATCTTAGTCCTATTTATAACATCAAAAAGTTAGGAGTAGACTAACCCCCACCCAAGTAATTTTATCATTAAAACTCGTACTTTGTGAATATTTTTGTCCAATACCAAGTGTGGCCATCATAGTTCATAAAGTGAAAAATAATTATTTTTAAATAACTATAATTTACTACACAAGTGAAATATATTAACGAAAATATATTTTCTAATAACTAAATCAGTTTGCGATGAATAATAATCACTACATATAGACGTGTATTGTATTTTATTAAATGATATAATATATTCAGCACCATTTCAACACGATACTGAATATTATATAATTTAATATAATCAATAACTAGTATTTATCAAAATGTTATACAAAATAAAGGCCAAATAAGTCAAATCGAAACTTGCTACTTCGCAGCAAAAGTGTGCAATTTTTATAAAAATAAACTGGTATCACTGCAACCGAAAGTATTGCACTATAGTGATGAACGCCACAACTTTAGCTATCGATAAGTTAATTAACCATGCGGGTTTGTCTGCCGAACCGGTTTGTAGTTTTTATTTAGCTTTTACAATAAAGTATTACAAAAAGTAGTAAATTTTTCTATTATTGGTTTGTTTTTACAGATTTCCAAAAGATCCTTTTAGGCGGCAAACTTGGATTGTAGCTTGTAGAAACCTTGTAGAATGAATGTTAGATACCTAAACGGACTAGCACCATTTACTCCGAACATTTTGAAAAATCATATTTCATACCCCAAACTTACAATAAAAGAAGGTTAGCTGACACTGCAGTACCAACCATGAACTTGTGGGAGGTAATGTTTGGCTGTAATTATATTTAGATTAAATATTTTTATTATTACCTTTGACACCAATATTATTCTACTTGCATAAACAGGCTTCACAAATTTGCAAAAAATACTTTGCCCTAACACTTAACTATTACTCACCAAAAGCCTATCGCTATGTACGTAAAACTTTTGGAACATGTTTGCCTGCACCACAGACATTGACTAAGTGGTACACTACCATTGTTCGCGCCACTTTGCACTATCGCTTAACGCTTATAAGGGATTCGTTAATTATTATCCAATAAGATTACTGCAAAGCCCACTTCCGGTTTCCTATCTACCGCCTTTTATGCCCAGCATGTGCATTCGTGTTAACGGGCTCACACAAGTTGAGAAGACACGCAACCAACCGCATCGCTTATATCTCGCATCATCGCTCCCGCCCTTGTGTAATTTGGATATTGAATTATACAAGCATATAGTAAAAAGTATAGACATTTGCAATAACGCTATATTTTGTGATTATCTGCGAAGATTACCTGTGAAGTTGATAACTGTGAAGAAAGCCGGCAGCCATCGAGACACGAGGCAGATCAGCGGAAGTCCAGGTGGGTGCACATGCATTCCTTCACGTCCTTCCTATATCCCGAATTTAGGGCATTTGCAGTATCACGAATAAATTAAGTTCCATTCACCGCTCGCACCGCGCTCATATACAGTCCACTACTCTATTTAAATTAATAGCCGCACCGCATAAAATTGTTTAATACATTTGAACCAGCAGTTTGGTTGTTATAACCAAAACGCCAAACCCACCAACCATCGATCGCCGACCAGGGTTTACTCAAGAAGCGCTGACATTAAAATTGAGAGCGGAGAGTAACCCTGATAAAAAAATTTATTGTACCTTGGTCATGGATGAAATGAAAATTAAGCAATTGACGGAGTACCATGCTAGCAGCCAAATGCATTATGTATATAACCAAAATATCTTTTAGAACTTGCATAGTACTCCGTCAATTGTTTTATTTTCATTTCATCTATTACTAATATACAATACAATTTCTTGTCAGGGTTACTCTCTAGTCTAAGTTTTAAAATAGTTAACGCTTTTTTTTGTGTAGCCAACAGCCATCAATTGTACATTAGTTTAGCAAAACATCTTTCTGGGGAATACTTAGCCCTAAGTAGATGTCATATTTTATTTTTAAGCAGCTGTCTGTTTAAAGTTCACTTTGTTCAACTGTTATATAGTGTAAAACTTTTCTATTCTCCTAATTTATTTAATATTTTCCAGGTAGTTCATTTTTTAAATAGCGGTTTTGTGATTGAAGCCTTATAATAAAAACCAAAACTTGGTTAACACCATCTAAGACGATATACTGATAGGACTTTTCTTTTCATAAATCTGATTTTTAAAATAAATTAACTAAACCTCCTATTTCGATATGTTAAATATTTTAAATTTTATCCTGCATAATGTAAAATACATTATGCAGGATGCAAAATTTAAGAATAACAAAAAACTACAGGTTGTAGCAACGATAGTGGATAAACTTTCTTTCAATAATTTCTAATTTTTTTCCGAAGTTCATTTTTAAATACTTTAAAAAAATTCAAATAACACCTTGGTATTATTTATCTATGTATTACTTATAATAAAATAAATACTTATGCGGTCTATGATGATTTGTTTATCGATAAAAATATCGACATAGTCCACGCCTTACGTTGCTTACGCATTCAGGCAGCGCCCTCAGTGTATCGTGTACAATTTGATGCGTAAACGCGATGAACACAAACACAAATGCTGTAGTGTGCGTTTATAGTGACACGATTTAATTTTGCATTTGTAGTTAAGTATGCAGTTGTATGTTTTCAAAACACTGTTTTGTTTAGGATTAACGCGCATGGCCTCTCCAGCTGATTGAATACTTAAAGCGTAAGCGGAACCTAATATTTTTCATAAATCGAAATGGACTTAAATGTGGATATTTCGGTGGTTTTAATAAATTGTCCTATAATGCAAAAATAATATAATTTAGTCCTATAATATAGTCCTAATGGCAGAATCGCTGGAGGACCTTAGCACTATGCTCAATGACCTCAATGGTGTCTCCCAACGGATAGGTCTTAAGATGAACATGGACAAAACTAAGATCGTGTTTAATGTCCATGTCATACCTATGCCGGTAGTTGTGGGGAGCACTATACTCGAAGTTATTGACGAGTACGTTTACCTGGGACAAATAGTCCGACTAGGTAAGTCCAACTTCGACCGAGTAAGACAACTTCGGTCAATCGACGGATTCAACTCGGCTGGGCAGCGTTCGGGAAATTACGACACATCTTCTCGTCAGGTATACCTCAATCTCTGAAAACTAAAGTGTACAACCAGTGCGTGTTGCCAGTGATGACTTACGGATCAGAGACGTGGTCCTTCATTGCTGGCCATATGAGGATGCTCAAGGTCGCTCAGCGAGCTATGGAGAGGGCTATGCTCGATGTTTCTCTGCGTGATAGACTCAGAAATGAGGATATCTGCAGTAAAATCAGAGTGACCGACATAGCCCAACGGATTAGTAAGCTGAAGTGGCAATGGGCCGGCCATATAGCTCGAAGAACCGATAACCGATGGGGAAGAAAGGTTCTCGAGTGGCAGCCTCGTACCGGTAGGCGTAGTGTAGGGCGACCCCTACTAGATGGAGTGACGACCTGGTAAGACATGCAGGAAGTCGATGGATGCAGGTGGCTCAGGACCGTGCTTTGTGGCATTACTTGGGGGAGGCCTATGTGCAGCAGTGGACTTGTGAAGGGCTGTAATAATGATGATGATGATAATGCAAAAGTATTAAGAAGCTTTTTAATAATATTCATAAAATCAATTTTAAGGGACTATACTGAAATATTTATTCAGTTTCGTAACTTTTTTAATTACCGTTTAAAAAAAATAAAAATATTGTAATTCATATAATTTTTATTGTTTGAATTAAATCAAAGAAAAATCTTTTTAAAAACTAAGCTTATTACAAAATACTTCGTAGAAATTTAGATAATCTACTGTGTAAAGCTCCACTACGTTACTTTTCAGATATTTCGGGGGAAAAATATCATTTACCACAATATTTGAAACATCTTTAATATCAAACTCTATTAACGAATAACAAAAATAAAAAATAAACACTATTAAACTTTCAAAAGCACTCAGATCATCAAGATTCGTAAGATAAACGTAAAAATTGTGGGATAGTTACGATAATGGAATAATATGTTACGAAACGGAACTGCTTAGGGTGTATGTATATACACCATTTTTCTAAGTACTAAATAATACCTAATTACTATAATTTAAATATTTTTAGAATATCGTCAATATCTTTATAAGAGAAAATTTTAGTAACTTTTATATAATCTATAAAAAAATTTAATTGACTATGTTTGGATCATAAACAAGTTTCCCTTACTTTAGTACTTGGTAATAAAACATAAAAAAGTTTGTATCTATAAAATGTATACTTAACTGTATAACTGTAACTAACTTATCGCCTTCCTGTTTGTTAATTTTATAAAGATTACAAATTGTGTCAACCAAATACCTTATTTGCAGTTTTGTTTTTACTTTTGTCTTACACTCTTTTCCCTGCAGTAAAACTTGTAATATCATCTCTAAGATAAAATATTTCAATTTCTTCTTTTACTTTAGTATTTAATAAACGCCGCTTAAAAGGAAATGTTATTCTGCTTTTCAAACCTTAAAATTTTACCGTAATTTCCATTTTGACCAGTTATTTTTAAAAAATTTCAAATCACTCTTTTTAACAATCTCTTGCCTTTTGAGTCTTGTTGTTCTTACGAGTTATTTGGAGCGCCTTTTTGATTTTCTTATTTTCTTCCTATAATTCTTCATTTTTGTTTACTCCTTTGTGCAGATATTGTTTACATTTTTAAATTTGTTTTATCAAACGTCCTACTAGTAAGTTTAATCCTTCTTGATTTTTTTTCGATTTAGTTAAAGCATTATTTAAAAAACGTATTTTCTTCTTCAAACGATTGCTAATTTTAATGTCTCTTGGTTCAGAAGTCTTACTTTCTTGTTTTCTTTCTTCAGAAGAAATTTTCTTTTCTTTTTTGCTGTTTTGATTTCTCCACTATCTTCTTTTTTTCTGTTTTTCTTCTTCGCTGAGCTCATTTATTTTTTTGACATTTTTTACTCGTTCTAATTCTTTTTTCTTGTAAACTTCATACTTTTCTTTATCTTTTTCCAAATTTTCCCGGAATCGTTTTGCCCGTTCGGACCTCGTGAGAGGCATTCTGTTTTGTAGGTAGGTTTTAAAAAATTACTTTTAAAAATATCTGAAAGATGAAAAAAAAATATATTTTGTAGCTGCAGAAATATTCAGAGCTACTATATTTCAAAGCTTACATGCCCTTATAATTCCGTTACGTAACAAAATTAGTTCCGCTAATACATAACGTTACGTAATTGATGTTACGAAAAGTGGGCTTCAAATTAAAATCAATCATTTTTAAATAAAAATTAATGAATATTCATTCAATAGGCCTTCTTGTTACAAATTATCAAAATTATACTGTTGTGAGAGAATTAAGAAAAAAACAAACCATAGCAACCATCTTACCTGAGAAAACAAGAATTTGTAATGGAACAAAATTTTAACACACACAACCACCACAGCGTTTCGTAACGAACTACTCTCTAGTACATAGTTAGTAATGTATGCGAACTACGTCAAATTGACGGTAAAGCGGGCTACATACGAGAAGATATCGATGGCGATCTAGGGTGGAAAGAAATCGGGGCTTTTATCGGGGTAGACCTTACACACGGGCCTGCCTAGCAGTACGCGTTCGGACTTGGAGCGGAATGCATATGCGGTAGAGTTCTTCAAAATACCTCCGACTCTCTTAAAACACCACCGTGTTGGTTTGGCATTAGCCATCTCGGTTAATTTATTCGAAAATAGAAAAAGAGAAGTTGCTGGGTGAAAAAATGGCTCCAAAAGAGATAAAAATTAAGCCACATAAACGTACTAAATGGCATGTAATCCAAGGACGTGATTAATTTTCTCCGGATGGATGAAGACAGTTTTTATAACTTTCTAGAAATGATTTCGCCACTTATATAAAAACGTCAATTTCTCCTACCTATGCTATTTAGTTATTTCTTCTCTTTGTTCATTTCTGCTTTGGTCAAAATCTGGTTATGTATTACACACAACAAACAAGGAAATAAAATACTTTTGTATAATAATATGTATACTTTTTTTTTTAATGTAATCTTTATTTATGGAGTAAAACTATCAGAAAATAAAATAGCTTATATCTTTTTTTAAACATAAAGAAACCTTTAATTTCGGACATACTCCCTTTTATATAACTTGTTTGTTGATGTGGAGATGGTGAAGGAGTAGAAGTTAGTTGTTGATAAGAGGATGAAGGCACGTAAGAGATCGAAGTGTGGTCTTGTGGAGTTGTAAGAGATATGAGTGCGGTCTTGTGTTGATAGCGTTGGAATAGGAGTTAGTTGTTGAGGAGAGGCTTTATCTTCTCCTTACTTACATCATACACTCTACTTTACGAACGGCAATAAAAAAAATTAGTTTAGTAGGCATTATTGACCATGTCACTTCGCAGGGTCACAGGCTAGAGAGGATATGATTTGAATTTCGATAAAATTTCAATTAATTTATTTATTTTATTCACTTTTTTTTGGTTTTTTGTAAAATATCAGTGCCATAGGCTTCTACTCCGTTTATATGATTAAAATGTAAAAATTTTGTTAAATAAAAAAGGTCTTTCAGTATCACTGTTTTGTTAACTTCCTTCCGCGAGGGTTGCCGGCAGCGACTGCCAAAAGAAATCGGGCCGATGCGCCTACACACACGCAGTAAGGAGGGGGCGGTGCCCCGATCTAGGAAGCATCGGCTGATCTAGGAAGCATTTTTGCTCCTGCCAGCCGATTAAGGAGGCGATATCGGCCACGACTTAGGATGGCCCTACATACGACACGATCTAGAGGCAATCTAGGAGGCATCCCCACTACTCCACCCCAGATCGCCACCGATATCATGTCGTATGTAGCCCGCTTAAGGCGTTCATATTTTGTTTGATGTTTACTTTAAAAATATTACTAGAAGTACGAAAAATCTAAAAATTTTATATATTTTCACTTTGTAAGTACCTGATACACGCGTTACGTAAAAGAAATTTCCGCCGACGTTGTTTTTGAGGACAACAATTAAAATGAATTAAGTATCTATTTTATTTCTTTTACAAAACTCTAAAACATGCATTAATTTTGTGCTCTTGAATATAGTTTTCAATATAAATGTTTTTGTTGGCAAGGTATAGGGTGGACATGTTAAAATTAATGGTTTCGTCCACATAAATGTTTACTTTATAGCAAAGTAGTTATGCATCCCGGTATTCACAGAACTGCACCGGAGACCATAACAATTCAAGCGTAAGCGTGGTCGTAGATTGCTGTATTGCGTCTGGAAGACGGGTGGTCTTTCCTGTGAATACTGATAACTGTTCTTTAGCTTAAAGATCTAGAATAAGAATTAAGATAGTCTTAGTTTGGCTCGCACTTAACTTACACTTAACAATGTAGCCTTAAGTTAGAATCCATCGCGGATTAATTAAGTACTATATAAGTAATGTATCGCACATAAATAGTTATAAGTTTATTAATAAAGTCTTTTTAAAAACGTCCTGAGTCAATTTCGAATCTTGACTGGCGCAGCCGGTAGGATTTCGCGTGTAAAGCTCGCTCATATAAGAAGACTCCCAAATCAGTCGTCGTGAAGCAGTTTACGGTGCCGTCTTGCACTTTCGCGAAATCTACGAACCGAAATTAATTTGTCGAATTCGAAATAGGAAATCAAGAAAGAAGACTTCCTAGCCCAGGTGAAAGGATGAGTTTGAGTGCACTGTGAGTAAACCTTTTCACGTCCATCTCTGTTCCCTATTTTTGCTTGATAGAATTATAGTGTTATTTGATTTTTCTTAAATCGAACAAAATAAATTGCACAAGCTCTAAAACACAACACAAAAAATCAAACAAAATAAATTGCACAAGCATAGGCAATTTATTCTATATCATTAAGTTTAATAATTAAGTATTTAAAATTAATTTGAAATAAAGAAAATTTATTAAATTGTGTTATAAAGAATAAAAGGATATATTAAAGGAATAAAATTAATAATTATATAAATTAAATAAAATAAAAAATAAAATTAATAATTAAATATTACATAAATTGTTATATTAATATTAAATAAAATGGAACAGTTACGTGTATTACCTAAGGATTTACTTTGTCTTATACCTAAGTTTGAAGTAGAGGAAGGATTATTAAATTTATTTATTAAGAAATCTCAATATATACATTTCTTTCGCAGATCCTAATAATGCCACACAAACATTATAATATGTATTCCATGCGATAAGCAGCCGATTAACAGGTAGGGCAGCACATTTGTTAAGTGAGCGTGATGATATTAATTGTTGGAATACGCTTAAAGATATTTTAATTCAACATTTTGGCGATCCGCGTTCGAAAGATTGCATAGCTATCGAATTAGAACAAATGAAAATTAAGTCTGGCGATTCATTTATCGATTTTTGTCATAGGATACAACATATGCGTAGTACCTTATCCGCAAAAGTCAATCTAATACACGACGAAGGAGTAAAAGCAGCTAAAATGATAGTTTATAATAATATGTCACTAAATGTATTCCTTTATAATTTACCTGAGGATTTAATTCGTATCGTGCGTCTTAGACAGAGTGCTAGTTTAGAATCCGTTTTAAGTGTCGTAACCGAGGAAGTGAACTTCATGAACCAATATAATGCTAAAAATAAAACGAAACAGAATACAACATCCCAAAATTTCAAACCCCAACAAAGTGTTAATATTTACCTAATAATAATCAATCATATTTTAAATTTGCAAATTAACATTTTGGACCACAGAATAAATTCCATTTGCCTTATCATAACTTTAAATTTGGAACCCCATATCAGCAGCAAGGTCAAGGATTTGTTGCTCAAAATAATTTTAATAATGACCCAAAATTTAATAATAATACGGTACCACAGAACTTTAAGTTTGGTATTCCAAACCAGCAACCTAATTTTAAATTTGGTATACCTCAACAACATCAGGGCTTTAGGTCACCCATGAATAATCAAGCGCGACCTCCACTAGGTTTTACAAATCAACCCCAAAATAATTTTAAATTTGGCATACCTCAACAACAGCAGGGCTTTAAGCCACCCATGAATAATCATGCGCAACCTCCACTAGCTTTTACAAATCAACCCCAAAATAATTTTAAATTTGGTATACTCAATCAGAATTTTCAGAAACAAAATTTAAATGAAAATACCGATGTCTCTATGCGTACCGCATGTCCGATAAGACAAAATATGCTAGATGACTCTAGAATTCGCCAACATAACGAGATATTCTATAATAACATAACCGGAATACCCGCGAAATATTATAACCATAATATAAATTACTGTGACGCGAATGATTACACGTATAATTTAGAAGTGCCCCAATTTGAAGTAGAACCGTATAGTGAAATAGAAGAAGTAGTTCACAACCCTAATATAATTTCGAATGATACTGAAAATTTTCAGATAGAAGCCCCCCGATCCACCCCCGAAATAATACAAATATAATACATATAAATACGACTTTTAAACTCCCGCATATCGAGATCCCGGAAATTCAGGCTCGTTTTATGATAGACAACGGAAGCACGAGATCTTTTATAAGTACATCTAAGGCAGAACAATATTTCTCCGCTTTCAAATTACATGAACCTTTCGAAGTTATAAATACGCATGCACGTAGCCAACATAACAAAGCTATATGTATCCCGCTTTTTTTAAAATATTTAAAAGTTTAGAAAAACATAAATTCTATGTATATGACGTCGATAGTAGATATGACGATTTAATAGGTTCGGATCTTTTAAAACAACTTGACGCCTCAATAGATATGAAAAACCAAATATTGCACACACGTGACACAAATATACCTATTATATATAACCCCCCATACGAAATTAAATCGGAACCAAGAACGGAAACGCTAATCAGAGTCCCAACGAATATGCAGAATGAAAATGCGATAGTGGATTTTGTCGATTTTGGTCAGGTGCTAGGAGGACAAGCGCTATAGTAAAATGCGTTAATTCATTTGCAGACACGGTGATACAAAATGCGTCCGACGACAGGGTTACCATGACGTTCTCTAAGCCCCCCAAAGTAACCAAAGATATTGAAAGATTACAAAATAAGGATACAACATTCTCTAAGCCCCTAAAAGTAACTAAATAAATTGAAAGATTACAAAATAAGGACACAATATTTATAGAAGGCACGAATGTTAGGAGAAGTAAGGATAAAGCGCGTTACGAAAAGGTCATAGGAGATATAGTTAGAAATACAGTACCAATTAAGTATCACGTTCAAAATACAAGAGCCCCAATTAAGGATATAAAACGTCCTCCACAGGTTCATTCTGTTCCTGCTGCAAGTCTTCAGAACTCAGGCCCTTCTACTTCAACCGATTGTCCGAAATTCCGGCATACCACCAATAAAGGAGGGACAAGCTCTCATTAGTAACGATAAGTGGTCTTTAGTTAAGATATTAGACTTAAGCTTAATACGTGAGGATCTAGAATTTAATAAGAATCGATATGATAACCTTAATACACATGTGACACATTATTTTGGTAAAAAAATAATTAACTCTGAAATAAATAATTTAAAAATTCAAATAGATTATATTCAAAATATAACAATTGAAAAATTAAAGCAACTATTACCATCGAAAAGGGTTAAACGCGGTATTCTGAATCCTTTCGGGTCTCTTATTAAAATCGTGACAGGTAATTTGGACAATGATGATGCCATAAGATACGATGCTTTAATAAATGATGTAAAAGTAAATCAAGGCCAGCTATATAAAAAAATGACAGTGGTCGCCGAAATGACGAAAACTTTTATTAATGTTACAAATAGTACAAAATTCAATTTCATACAGCTGGATAAAGCTCTTTGGGAAATGAGAAAACAAATTAATATAACAAATAACTCTCAAACGGAACTTAAAATATCTAACGTATATAACCTGTTTCTACATAACTTTCAAACTATACAAATAAAATAAACTATATCAAACTGGATGAAATTGAAACAGCGGTAGCTTTTAGTAAACTGGGAACATTGCACCAGTCTATTATTGACTGATGAACTCTTGTCATTGTTAAAAATTATTGAACGAAGATATAATCTTGTATATCCTGTAAAAGTAGAAAACTTTTTAAAATTAGAGCAAAGTATAGATTAAAGTATATGCAAAGGAAAATCAAATAACCTTTATTCTAGATATACCCCTAGTTGATTAAAATACATACATATATAACAAAATTCTAACATTACCTACCACTAATTCCATGAACCAAACACCTTCTGATGAAAGGGTTGAAAGCGGTGTCACTTCTGCACCCATGTAAAGAAATTGATGACTCACTGTTCCTGTGTGAAGAGGATTATCCATCCATGATAACTAAGGATAATTGTGTTACCAGCCTAATGAGTTTTGCAGCTAACACCACCCGATCGATGGATGTTCTATTCAAAAACTACAGTATTACTTACCAAACAATGTGGAAATGAAGTATCACACTATAATATAATTGGGACATATATAATCTCAGCCGACGACAACTGCGAAGCTAAAATTAAGGGTTCAGTCTGAAAAGGCATCATGAAAATATAGAGTACCCGTTAACTCCCTTACCAATAATAAATCTTCCGGAAATATCACAGTTGTTAATGAAGACATCTTCAAATTCAGCAGCAGTAAACCTGGATGACGTGGACCTGACCAGTCTACAGTAGCTAAACCACATATTAACCAGTGATAGTGTAAAAAGTGAGCAAAGTGAAAGTGTCATAAATGTGAAGGACATAAGTATCGGGACATTAATTTTATATGTAATTTTAGTTCGAATAATTGTAATCTTATGTAAAAAATATTTGTATCGAAATTATCGGACTCAGAAAACTTCGCCCGGTAATTTCGAATCTGAGGGGGGAAGAGTTATGCATCCCGGTATTCACAGAACTGCACCGGAGACCATAACAATTCAAGCGTAAGCGTGGGCGTAGATTGCTGTATTGCGTCTGGAAGACGGGTGGTCTTTCCTGTGAATACTGATAACTGTTCTTCAGCTTAAAGATCTAGAATAAGAATTAAGATAGTACTTAATTTGGCTCGCACATGTAGCCTTAAGTTAGAATCCATCGCGGATTAATTAAGTACTATATAAGTAATGTATCGCACATAAATAGTTATAAGTTTATTAATAAAGTCTTTTTAAAAACTTCCTGAGTCAATTTCGAATCTTGACTAGGTTTATTAAGTTTTTTTAATTTCAAAATAATATTTATATGTTTCCTATCTATATTGTTGCTGACAAAAACAAAAAATTTGATTTCCTTACGAATAAACTATTGAAATAGTAACTGGACAGCGCAGTTTTCCTGTGGTCACTTTATTTGAAATCCTCTCAGCTACGCCGTTGTCGTCCAGTGGTGACCGTGACGTCATCACGATGGAGAGTAGTGCTGTGGTTTACTACTATTTTATTTGTAATGTTTGTTTTTATTTATGTACAAAGTACAAATGTATAAAGAGTGGTAGATAGCGCAAGATTAAATAAAACATACAGATTATAAGTAGTCATTTATTGCATAAAACACCAACAAAAACAAGTCACTTTATGTTACCGATATAGCAATTCTTGGCAAGACTATTGTTTTCGTAGGTATTTTTGTTTACTTTGTGCTTTGGCGTACAGGCGGTACAGGACACGGGAATGCGTTTGTGGCGTGGTGCTCAAAAGGTTAAGAAACATCTGGTAGGTAAGTACTGCAATCAAAAAGCTGCTAATGTGAAGCATGTAGGAAGCAGAATGTCATGTCTGACAGGTCCATATAGTCCTGTGCAGGGGCGGACCGTGAACCCTGGGCTAACAAGACTTGGCGCTACCGAATTAATCAAGTCAAAAAACTGTTTTCTATAATGATGTATACGGTCTGGAAAAAATGTATAATATATGACTTGGATACACAAACAGTAACTTTGTCATTATTGCATAAAAAATTAGAGTTGTGTGGATGTTAAACAAATTATGAAGACTTTATTTGCTCATCACATTGTCAGTCCTTTGTTAAATCACAATTTATGGAAAGAACATAAGTTACTCGCGCTCAAATTCACAGCTAGTGCTGGATCACTAGCTGTTAAGCGAAGCGCTCTTTCGCCTAGAAAATCTATAAGATTAGTTAAACGTTAAAAAATATAAAAGTAATATAGGAAAACATCAACAAGTTTCTTTCATTCATTAGCGTAAACATTTCACTGGAAGACGTGTAGGACTAGCTTAGAGTTCAGTAAGATTGTAACCGAATTCACTCATTTACTAAATGTTCGTCTACGTCACCTGGATATAATCAATAATATTCCGTAGGTAACTCTCCGTCCACTACCATTTCAAGACGGCGAAACCGGCTCTGCTCTTTCTGACCGAGACGCTGGTGTTCTCTCCGGCTGATGTCTCGTATCTCTCCTACCCGGGGTACAAACTGGAACACTCCTTTGTGTCTCGGGCTGGAGTTTGCGTTTACAACTGGACCAAGGCGACCCCTACCACGGTATCCGTGAATTTCTTCAATATCAGGGGACTTCACTCTAACCTAAACGCCGTCCACTACCATCTAGAGACGGCGAGGCCGGCTCTGCTCTTTCTGACCGAGACGCAGGTGTCCTCTCCGGCTGATGTCTCGTATCTCTCCTACCCGGGGTACAAACTGGAACACTCCTTTGTGTCTCGGGCTGGAGTTTGCGTTTACAACTGGACCAAGGCGACCCCTACCACGCTATCCGTGAATTTCTTCAATATCAGGGGACTTCACTCTAACCTAAACGCCGTCCACTACCATCTAGAGACGGCGAGGCCGGCTCTGCTCTTTCTGACCGAGACGCAGGTGTCCTCTCCGGCTGATGTCTCGTATCTCTCCTACCCGGGGTACAAACTGGAACACTCCTTTGTGCCTCGGCCTGGAGTTTGCATTTACGTCAGAGAGGACATCTGTTCTCGACGCCTCGGCAGTCTTGAAGGTTCGGACCTGTCCATCTTTGGCTACGCGTAGACAGCGACGACCATCCGCGCGTCTACGGGTGCCTCTATAGGTCCCATAACGCTAATGCCGAAACAGACCGACTCTTCGACCACGTCCAAATGGCTACAGCAGAGATCAAATCAAAAAAAGTATTATTTGCATGCAAGTGTTTCAAACTAATAGGTACTAATTTCATACAATTTTTAGTTAGTATCAAAGTGTCCCAAGTAGTGTACCTAAGTGCCCCGTAAGTGGGACACAATGATACAAATCCCTTTTTATACTAAAAACTTTATATTTTTTATACTTTAATCAGACAGTTTCTTTTAAAAACTTTTGTAATTTTTATAGATTTATGAATACAGAAAACATAAAAAAATATACACTTTAACGTTATTTTAGTACTTATTTTACTTCTCCCTACCGATTTTGAAAGTAAGTTTATTATTTTGCTACAGATTTATTTTACATTATGAAAGTACACTTAATAAATCGAAATGGGGGTTCAGTTAACTTAATTCAAAAATCTGAATTGTAAAAAGTCGTATAAGTTTATCGTCTTAGATGGTGTTAACCAAGTTTTTGTTTTTATTTAAAAACAGTTTGGTGGAGCCACGTGTTTAAGGCTGCCGAAAATCTAGTTCCCCGGTCAAACCTCAAACCTATTACGCGAGATATTAACTAAAGTGGACTGTATATGCGATTGCTTCTACGCTTACGTAAAAGCAACTACTATAGCATGCGGTACAATGCACTCGCTCTTCCCTAAACTAAACTATTACTTGTCGAATCGATGAAAGGAATCCTGCTTGATTAGGAAAAAAACACAGATTGGAGCGGGTTAAACTATTAGCAAGCAGGTATAATTAAGGAATATTGACTCACCGGGGTTTCTTCTTCCTGTCGATCACTATAGCGGCGACTTCCGGAACCTCCTCTGGACAGACACTTCTGGGGCCCCAGTGGTGCGTCAGGAGAGAAGCGTTGGTTCAACGACGACTGCGGCGGGAGAAGAGGCTCGCGCATCGGTCGCGCGTGTCTTATATATCCTCGGCTCGGGTGATTACGCGATGTTCTAGAATCGTCTTCTTTCCCCTCCCACCCCACCACCCCGATGTGTCGATAGGAGGGTACGAATGATATTGTTTGGAAAGGAATAATGATTCTACAAGTTCCTACCGTCAAATAAAAAACGCGAATGGTTTTCCGCGCAACCATCTCCCCCGCCCTTGAAGGATTTCCTTCAAAAAAAAATAACTAAACAACTAGAGCTAAGATCGACTAACAAATAACTAACTAACGCTAAGATTACCTAAATTAAACTACAATTTCAATCTAGAAAGCTAATTTAAATTATGGAAGAGGCAAGGGGCACAAACGGATAACAGGACGTAGGTAAGACCCAACCGTGGTCTTAACGCGAGCTATCCTAATTACTCCGTCGGAACCGGGAAAGACCTCCTCGACGATTCCTAACGGCCAGTGGAGAGGCGGCGTATTCTCCTTAGTGAGCACAACTACGGTTCCTACAGCTAAAGGCTATGTCGCTGTGTTCCATTTTTGCCGAGACTGCAAAGTATGCAAGTATTCCATCCTCCATCGTTTCCAAAACGATTGCACTAACCGATCTAATAATTTGTGGCGTGTGGAAATGCTAAGTCTGTTCTCATCCATATCCGCGGCGGGCAGATACCTTAGAGGCGTTAAAGTCAAAAAATGTGCTGGAGTTAGAGCCAGCGGTTCCGAGGGGTCACTAGATAACGTCCGACAAAGTGGGCGGCTATTCATTACGCATTCAATTTGAGCGAGCACCGTACTTAGCTCTTCGAAGGACAAAATTTGATCTCCTATTACTCGGTATAAGTGGCTCTTTAGACTTTTAATATTAGTCTCCCAATTGCCCCCAAAATGACTCGCGGCTGGGACGTTCAGAGACCACTCAATGCGGTTCTCGGCTAGAATGTGAGCGAACTCCGAATTATAATACTTGCTAGCTAAGAGCTCATGTAGTTCCGATAGAATACGTTTTGCACCGACGTAGTTCGTACCGTTATCCGAATATAATTTACTTACAGGGCCTCTGCGCGATAGAAATCTTTTAAATGCACCCATAAAACCTGCTGTGCTTAGATCACCAACGAGTTCTATATGCACTGCTCGAGTAGTTAGACATACGAAAATGCAGACGTAAGCCTTTGTGGATCTTATACCACGCCCGCGAGTGAGCGTGACCTTAAACGGACCAGCAAAATCAGACCCGGTGTGCGTGAAGGGCTTTACCGATTGTATCACTCTACAAGATCTAAGTTCCGCCATTTCCGGAAATGACGGCTTGGGGCGTGCCCGAAAGCAAGCTATACATCTGTGCACCCGATTGCGTATTAAACTACGTGCAGAAAGAATCCAATAATTCTGACGCAAGATCGACATCAATAAATCGGGGCCAGCGTGCGAGTTCAATTTATGATGATAATCGACTAATAAGTTCATGATATGGTCTTTACGCGGTAAAACTATAGGGTGCCGTTGGTCGAAACTCAATTGCGAGTTGGACAAGCGTCCACCTACCCTTACAATCCCATCCTGTAAAAATGGCTTAAGGCGTTGAAAGGCGCGACTACAAGCTCTATTCGATTGTAATCTTGTAATTTCTTCAGAGAAGTGCGCACGTTGAAGTTCACGTAATACTAGCGACTCGGCATAGTTGTAATCGGATGCTAAGACATACGGACGTCGCGGTAAAAGCTTCGCGAATCGACAAACGTAAATTACGCTACGCAATAATTTCGACCAAGAGGACAAGCGGTTCGCCAGAGCAATGATTGGAGAAACCTCGCTCGAAACGTTCGCCACTAGAGCGTGTCTCTTCTCTTCCGGCGGTTGTGACACTGACGAAGGTTCGAAATCGGTTATTGGCCATTGTGAGGGATCCAAGTAAACCCAAGAAGGTCCATGGAACCAAAGCGGGTGGTCCATTATTTGCATCGGGGTGAGTCCCCGGGATAGACAATCGGCAGGGTTTTCCTTACCGGACACGTGATAAAAGTTCCGCGTTTCTAACTCGTCTTGGATCTTGGCCACTCGGTTCGCGACAAACGTATCCCAACGGTGGGGTGAAGAATGAACCCAACATAAGGCGACGGTGGAGTCGGAAAAGGCAAATATTCTTTCTATGTGAACTCTATCCCTACATGCGCCGATAACTGTGGTAATAAGCTTGGTGAGTACTAATATTGCGCAAAGCTCTAAGCGCGCCAGAGAGACAACCTTACGGGGGGAGACTCTCGACTTAGAACTAATGAGGCTAATCGAATTTCTACCATTATTCTGGACATGGAAATATACAACGCCCCCGTAAGCCTTCTTGCTGGCGTCTGCAAATCCAACAACCGTTATGCTGCTATTTCTATCGACATTTATATGACGCGGTATTTTAATTTCTCTTAGTAAAGGAAGTTCCTCTCTAAAGCGCTGCCACAATCGAACAATGCTGTCAGGCGGCGAGTCATCCCAATCGCATTCAAATAACCAAAGTTGTTTAATCAAAAGCTTAGCGTATAATACCACCGGAGCTACGAAACCCATGACGTCCCATAATCTAGCAACGCATGACAGTATTGTGCGCTTTGTGCATTTCTCTACGGGCGGATTTACCTTAAGGCTAAACACGTCGGACTCTGGTGACCAACACAGACCTTGTGTGTATCGGAATCGTCGAATTCCTTTATCGCCGAAAGACGGTGTGATAGTGGGATTGTATCTAAAACCGGACGCGAATTACTAGTCCACTTCACAAGATCGAATTGACCCGATTTCATGAGCCTTATAACCTCGGCGGTGGTTAGGGTGGCCTCCTCCACGCTATCGACCGAATACACAAAATCATCCATATATAATCCGCTCTCAATTGCCCTCTTAGCTTTAGGATAAGAGGGACCTTCATCGTGAGCGAGCTGTCTCACCGTGCGTAACGCATGAAATGGGCTCGACTTTAAACCAAAACAAACGCGGTTAAATTCTAACACCATTAGAGGTTCCTTTGGGTGGAAACGATATAAAATGCGCTGGAATCTACGGTCGCATTCACGGACCCCTATGCAAAGAAACATTTGGCGAATATCGGCGGATAGTGCTATACTAAACAAACGAAAATTGACTATTATATCAAATAAACTGCCCTGTAAATTTTGCCCACTATAGAGGATATCGTTAAGCGACAGGTGAGTGCTAGTTTTAGCACTAGCGTCGAGCACTACACGTAATTTAGATGTAAGTTTGTCCTCTCTAATGACTCCGTGGTGTGGTATAAAATACGACGGTGTGTCTTCGTAGTTATCTAATTTCGAAGCCACAAGTGATATGTAACCTTCTCTTATATATTCGTTAATGACGCCGTCGTAAGCTTCCTTTAACTGGGGCGAAGCGAGCATCCTACGCTCCAAGCTGTAGAAACGTCTTTCCGCCATTTGACGCGAATCGCCGAGAGATAAAACATCTCCCTTAAAGGGTAGCGCTACACTATATCTACCGTCGCGATCACGAACGGTCGTGCGGACGTAAATTTCCTCGCATATCCTGTCATCTGAACTAGCTATGGGTGGGACGTTCACCTCCTCCATCTCCCAAAATTTGCGGACTAACGACTCGAGCGGTTCGACAGCCATACCACAATAAGAGGCTGCCGAAATACTATCTAGGATGGGGGCGGAGCCAAGGATCACATAGCCCAATACGGTTTCCAGTGCGTAAGGCGCGGTATGCGAGGAGTTGCCCCTGACCTTATTGTTTAACAAAAGATGAGGGAAAAGCGATGCCCCAATGAGCATGTCTATGTTTCCAGGAACGGCGTAAGTGTCGTCTGCTAGAGTCAAATTTTTAAATTCAATCATTGCCGAGGTGTCAACCGAAACGGTTGGCAACCGTTCAGTGACCCTATCTACTACTAGTGCATTTATATCAAAGTTAACGTTACGATCTATCCGAGAATAAAATTTTAAATTTATATATCCCTGTGTCGCTTTACTAGTACCTCCGATGCCTTTAACTACAGGACATGAAAGTGACCTATTTATTACTAAGCCTAAGCGCTGACAACATTGTCGTGTTATAAAGCTATTTTGGGCTCCGCTGTCCAGCAGTGCACGGACGCTTTGTTTGTTTCCACGCGAATCCCTAACCAAAATACGCGCCGTACCCAGTAACACGGTTGAAGGAGGTTGTGCTCCCATATTTGCCAATGAGCACAGAGCGACATCACCAGGTCGACCGCTAGAATCGTTGACCTTAGTAGGGGTGAATTCCTTATTCGCCTTACTTGACGCCGCTATGTTGCTATTTTCAAAATGTAATAGCGTGTGATGTTTCCTGGCGCACTTGCTACATACGGAACTCGAATTGCATTTTGCAACTAAATGCTTATCGCTTAAGCAGTTCAAACATAGGTTGTTTGTTTTTACTAACTTATAACGTTCGCTTGGTGAATATTTACGAAAAGTCGCACAGTTATATAAATTACCGTGTTTATCTTTACATACTATACAAGTATGCTGGAGTGATGTCGGCGTAGCGGTTACGTAAGTTAACGACCCTGCTATTTTAGATGGTTGAGTCTGTCTACGGTCGGCGCACCTTTTAATCTCCTGTTTAACGTTCGGTGAGCGCTGCATCACCTTTATTTGATCTCGCACGAACGATGCTAATGAATGAAAGGAAGGCATCTCCGAGCTACGATGCTCCATTTCAAACGCACGCACGGTGTCGGAGTCTAGTTTCTTCAATGCTATATGGAGAAACACCACGTCCATGAGGTCATTAAACTTCAAATTCTTAAGTGCAGCCACCGATGCCACAAATTTATCGAGAAACTGCTCCAAGCCGTTGATGTTCGCGGATGATATAGGTTTAAGATCGAATATCTGGTTCAAATATTCGGAAGCTAACATTCTCCTATCTTCATATTTAGTTTTAAGCGTTTCAAATATTAATACGTAATTGTTTGCTGTAGGTGTAAAACCCGAGCAGATCGACTGTGCTCTGCCACTAAGTTTGCTAATTAAGTAATATAATTTTTCAGCGTCCGATAACGATGGGTTGTTGTGTATATTGTTTTGAAAACTACTGAAGAAGAAGGGCCACGTCTTAATATCACCATTGAATACCGGAATATCTATTGGCGGTAACCTAATTGAGTCACGAGGGCGTACCTGCATTTCAGGCTTCGCTTCACCTTGAGATTGTAGCAATTTTGCGGTTCTCTTCACGCGACACAACATATCTTCGAATGCCAGCAGCGGTTGGTAGTTCACTATGTATTTCGGGTCGGTTTGTAGTTCCGAATGATTAATTTGGTCTAATATTCTTTCGTAATCTGTCCGCAAATTATCTATCGTTTCGATTTCATTTAAAAAGGCCTCCCGTACTGCCTCTATATGAATGTTCTTTATATAATCACTTATATTCTGCACACGCGAAAAGAGTATGTCCCTCTTGGCATAAAGCGTTTTAATTTTGATTTCACTTCCACTAACTGCCATTTTAAATTATTATAATAAAGTTATATTAATCACAATTAATCTCACACGCATAAACGACGTAGGATGAATACTCGGCGTGCCGTATTACGTAATCAGATCGAGCGCCCGATGCAGTCAAGGCTACGCGTCGTTTGCTAAACCTAATAATTTTATAAAATTGTGGGGTAAGCGTATCAAACGGTTGCTATCACGCCGTTTCAATTATTTAATAAGCTTTAAATTTAACCAAATACGAGCGCTATTAAATGAATAATTCTGTTTGCGAGTAACAAATCAAAATTTTAATTTAAACGAACACTATTTAAGTCTATTCTATAAATTAGAGTGCGTTATCTAAACAATTAATTTAATAATTCGACCAGAAAATGGTTGGATAACCACTAAACACCAATCCAGATCCTGCCGAAGTGACCATAAAATGGTGGAGCCACGTGTTTAAGGCTGCCGAAAATCTAGTTCCCCGGTCAAACCTCAAACCTATTACGCGAGATATTAACTAAAGTGGACTGTATATGCGATTGCTTCTACGTTTACGTAAAAGCAACTACTATAGCATGCGGTACAATGCACTCGCTCTTCCCTAAACTAAACTATTACTTGTCGAATCGATGAAAGGAATCCTGCTTGATTAGGAAAAAAACACAGATTGGAGCGGGTTAAACTATTAGCAAGCAGGTATAATTAAGGAATATTGACTCACCGGGGTTTCTTCTTCCTGTCGATCACTATAGCGGCGACTTCCGGAACCTCCTCTGGACAGACACTTCTGGGGCCCCAGTGGTGCGTCAGGAGAGAAGCGTTGGTTCAACGACGACTGCGGCGGGAGAAGAGGCTCGCGCATCGGTCGCGCGTGTCTTATATATCCTCGGCTCGGGTGATTACGCGATGTTCTAGAATCGTCTTCTTTCCCCTCCCACCCCACCACCCCGATGTGTCGATAGGAGGGTACGAATGATATTGTTTGGAAAGGAATAATGATTCTACAAGTTCCTACCGTCAAATAAAAAACGCGAATGGTTTTCCGCGCAACCACAGTTGTTGATTTGCAACAGTTATTATGTTAAAGCTAAAGAGCCTCTGTATCACCATAGCTCTTACGAAATAGCCATTCGGTTAGAACATATTTGCAATTATGGTTAGTTAAGGTGATGAATTTTTGTGCTCTTATTAATGTCGTAGTATAGAGTCGCTGGACTGTTTTACATATTGGCTCCTAGCTAAAACAGTTTTAACAGCAACAGCCGTAGCCACTACGTTTCTCCTTCTTTTGGCTACAATACAACGGTTAAACTTTATGCCGTTATGCAGTCTTAGAACTGAATATAAGATGTATGGTTTCCTAACATTCATTACGTATAGCATGAAGATCTTTAGGGAATCTTTTTGGTTTAACCCATTCATTGCCACTTACATTTTAAAAACATCACCTGGGTGCCAGTAAATATTTTTGTGGATTACAAAAGAAAAGGCGTAATTGAATGTGTTCTTTAATTATAAAAATCCCGTAAATAACAAAGACCCATCTAAAAATGGTATACGCACCATACATGTTGGTGGCACTGGTAAGAGAAATTTAATCATAAGTGCCATTCAACATGCCGTTTGCGTTGACGTTTGGATAGTATTTAAACAACATGTTCTGAGAGACTGCTGAATGCCCAATATGTCAATATGACTGCTGTTTTATTTATATAATCTATGTTTGTTTATAGATAGGTATAAGTTATTGTTTTATACACATAATATTACTTTATTATATCCTAAGTTTTTGTATATATTTTATATATATATATACAACACGTAACATAATTAACGCACTTTGAGAAAGTAGTTTGTTCAGAATCGTTTACTGAATCGATTCCTATCATTTTTAATATAGGTAATTTTTTATCCCAAAAATAATTAAAACTACGTAAATTACGGTCATACTAAATCTGTACAGTCAAAACAAACTGAAATGGACCTTAACTTAAGGCAATAAGACTTTTAAGAGTGCAGTTTTATTTGTATTATTATTAATTCTGTCATTCAATAAAAATAAAGAAAACTGAACTTTATTTCAAGCACATTAAAAGTCCTTGCGTTCGTGGATTTGTACAGTGACCACAACATTTTTCCGGACAGGGATTGAATAACCGAAAAAATTATGGTACAGACGATAAGCGGTATGACGTCATACCTTTAAATTTCGATACCTTAAAATAAAGGTACCTTTAAATTACTATACCTTAAAGTAACTGTACCATTACTTTTTCAAGTATCTAAATTATAAAATAAAGGTATAAAGTATAAACAAAGAAATTGTACTCCGCGGCTCGCGCCGAGGCTTCACGCAGTGTCGGCCGCATTGGTAAGAGAGTAGGTACTTGATCGAAAATTTACGGATATTCGTGTCTCGGCAGCAAAACAAAATAGATTGTTTTGCCATTTTGCCGCCATTCATGTTTCCGCGTATACTTTGTCAACTTAATCACAAGTGTGCTTTTTTTTAATTTATTTTATGTACACACATTAAAGCCCCATTTACATTCAGCCACTGCCACTGCTCCTCGCGCTGCCGGCAATACTTCCCTAAATACTGTCGTAGCAGGATCGCGGGAAGTGTGTATTCACACTCTGCCCTACCACTCACATCGCTTTCGGCTTTCGACTATGGCGGACGTCGAAATAATTACAGCGTCCGCGCTGTGTCTTCTTGCAATACAAAATTATGTTAATAATTTAAAAAAGATATCAAGTTCAAAAGAAGATAGATAGATAGATAGAAAATAAAAATGGTACATAAGATGATCAATGACGTGGAACTGACATGTTTTGCTATAATTGGCATGGAAAAATGATATGAAATACAGCTAATTACACAAACTCGATGTTGCTTAAAAGTTAGGTACACACATTCTTTTTGAATTCAAATATTATGTACAATTAAATACTTATACAGATCCACTCTATTTGAATTCTTATACAGTAAATTGTTCATAAATTATTAATTGAATTATTATATTATTGTTACATAAATAATATTAAATATTATATGAGATTAGTTAAGCTATTATTATTTTATTAATTACACTTCAGTATAAACTAATTCGTAATTTTAATTACAATAAAATTATAATTTAAAAATCTCAGGCTATTATGCAAATATTACCTTTAAACTTATTTTACATTTTAATTAATAAATAATCAATATGAGTTACTAATCGTTTTTAGAAATAAAATGTCAATGTTCATTAATTCCTTAAACTAAATTTTATATTAATATAATAAATTTGACGAATTTATAATTAATTATGTACATAGGTACTATGTTAACTCAAAAAGAAAATTCGTATTCGTAGAAGATGATGAATTATGGTTTTTATCGTTGAAATCCCATATAGTTTTTTCTGATTCCAGCAGTTCTAAAAACTTTATTGTATTTTCATTAATCCACTCGAAAGGCATTTTGGTAGATCGTATTTATTTAATAACAGGACGGCACGCACGTCCGTTCATCCAGGCGCTTGTCGCGAAGTGAGCGATGGAGCTGAATGTGAACACACACTGCCGCTCGCGCTGCCCGTCCTTTGACTTCCGCACGAAAAACCGGCATTTCGGGCAGTGTCAGCGGCAGCGGCAGTGTCAGCGCGAGTAGCCTGTTTACATACTGCCCTGCTCACTGCCCTGCTCACTTCCCTGCCCAAACGGGCTGAATGTAAATGGGGCATAAGATACAGAAGCAGTCTTATAGTAATTTCGTACAAAGGTTCTACTTATTCCAAATTAGCTGAAATATCCTCCAGTAGACCCATAAAGGAAATTATATTGAAATTGCAAACTTAGTACATACATTAGTACTAAAAAAAATAATATACATAATGTTACGTAAATTATATAAAATAAAACAATAAATAATAATAATAATAAATACGATAGTTACATATGATATACATAAACTAAAACTAATATAATAGAATAATATATATAAATTAACAGGATGCAAAGTAGTTATCTCTAAGACGTTTCTTGAATACCAACAAAGTTTCGGAATTTCTTATATTTGACGGTAGTGAGTTCCATAATCTTACCGCGTGAACTGCTTCTTATAATGTGTGCTTTGTTATAACTTTACAATTAGATTGTCGTAAAGATGGATAAAAGTAGGTACAAACTCATTAAGCATTTCTTGACGATATTTACAACTTTGTATATCTTTATACTTTTTTAGACTGAGGCCGAACGAACGTAATTTTTCGAGTTGTGAGTGATGATATGATTGAATATGATTTATTGCAGAACCAGTCATCATGTGTCAGAATAAGCACCATCATTCCCTAGATATTTTTGTGAATTCGGAACGACCAAGGACTCCTTCTGCTCTACACCCTAAAGTAGAAAAACACCCGGAGAAAGATAAACATCGCTCTGAATGTTTCCATTGCATGGCTATCCAACGAGAAGAAAAGGATCAAAGAAATGACATTTTTAGCTTCATCATTATCATCATTATATCCCTTCACAAGTCCACTGCTGAACATAGGCCTCCCTCAAGGAATGCCACAAAGCACGGTCCTGAGCCACCTGCATCCGTCGACTTCCTGCATGTCTTACCAGGTCATCATTTCTTCTAGTGGGCCTACACTACGCCTACCGGTACGAGACTGCCACTCGAGAACCTTTTTTCCCCATCAGTTATCGGTTCTTCGGGCCGAATGGCCGGCCCATTGCCACTTCAGCTTACTAATACATTAGGCTATGTCGATTGCCCTGGTTCTACTGCGGTTTCTAAGTTTATCGCGCAGAGAAACCCCGAGCAAAGCCCTCTCCATAGCTTGCTGAGCGACCATGATCGTCTTCATACGGCCAGCAGTTAAAGGAACATGTCTCAGATCCGTAAGTCATCGCTGGCAATATGCACTGGTGTACAATCTAGTTTTTAGGTTTTACGTGGTAGAGCCATGCTGCAGTTATATTAGTAGTATAGTTGTAGCACGAATGGGTCGGCTCGACCGGGGAAGGACCACGCTCTCACAGAATACCAGCGTGAAATAGTAGCTTAATGCTGCTGTATTTCGTATGGTGAGTGTAGAGAACCGGAGACCCTTTTTACTGGAAACGAGGCATTCCATCTCAGTCCTCACGGGTGACAACGCATCTGCATTTTGATTTTTAATGGAGGATAGATGTAGATGTCTATGGGCCGCAGCAACCACTTACCATCAGGTGGACTGTGTGCTCGTTTGTCACCCTATTCTATAAAAAAAAAAAAAGAAAAAAAAAAGGTTATGAGGTATACCTCACGAGAAGATGTGTCGTAATTTCTCGAACGCTGCCCAGTCGAGTTGAAATCTCCTGAAGACCTCTCGGTCGAAGTTAGACTTACCTGGTCGGACTATTTGTCCCAGGCAAACGTACTCGTCAACAACTTCGAGCTTAGTGCCCCCAACAACTACCAGCATAGGCGTGACATGAACATTACACATGATCTTTGTTTTGTCCATGTTCATCTTAAAACCTATACGTTGGGATACACTATTGAGATCATTGAGTATATTGCTTAGATCCTCCAGCGATTCCACCATAAAGACTATATCGTCGGCAAATCGAATGTGAGTAATGTACTCGCCATTGATGTTAATACCTTTCCAATTCAGTAGCTTGAAAACATCTTCCAATGCGGCGGTGAAGAGTATGGGTGATATAACGTCAACCTGTGTTACACCTCTCTGCAGTTGAATATGATTCGTAATGACTCGAAAACAGCACTTAGCATCGTAGCCCTACTGTACAAACACTTCAGCACTTCTATATACCGACAGTCTACTTGGCACCGCTGAACGGACTGTAGCACCGCCCAAATTTCGACGGAATCAAATGCTTTCTCATATACGGTTACGGTTGTTACCGGTTGGCGGTATACGCCAGGTAAAGTGGCAGATTGTACTCTTCGGTCTTCCGTACAATCTGCCGGAGAGTATGTATGTGATCTATGGTACTGAAGCCTTTTCGGAAACCGGCTTTTTCGGGAGGCTGGGAGTCGTCGAGTCTGCGTGCGAGACGATTCGTAATGACTCTCGAAAACGGCACGCAGACGCGGCTCAGAAGGGAAATCGGTCTGTAGTTCTTCAAGAGAGCGTAATCGCCTTTCTTTAAAAACAAGAGCACTGCACTTCTGCATCAAGCCTCCGAGTAGTGCCACCATGAAGGACGAAATTGAAGAGATTTTGAAGGACTTTAAGTACCGGTTTTCCGCCCGCTTTCAAAAACTCCGCTGTAATTCAATCTTCACCTGGGGCATTGCCGTTTTTAACGTGATAGAGAGCCTTCTTTTCTTGCTCAGACTGACTTTCGGGATATCATCGGAATAGTGTCGGATTAGACTTGCTCTTGAATCGTTACTCACACTTGCGTGTGGCTGCAACGATAATGTGTTCAGCAGCTCATAGAAACTCTCAATCTCACTCAAAATCTCAGGTGTCCCGGAAACGGTGTTGCCACACTCATTCTTCAAAGACTTTGGAGCCCTGGTTCCATTCGATCGCTTCTTCAATACGAGCAATATTAAAGTTGCGTAAGTCTCGCCGCATGCATTTGGAGATCTGTCTGTTCAGTTGCCTGTATGCTGTCAAATCTGTTGACGATTGCAGCCTCATCTCCCGTCTAACTGCCATGAGATTAAGAGTGTGATCGGAGAGTTTTTGTGTTCTTCTGCGGCGGGTCTTGCAGAACTTATCTCCGACCGCATGGACAGTTTCCACGAGCTTGTCATTCATATCGTCCACTGCATTGCAATCTTCTAGGCACTGAAAGCGGTTACGTAACTCGAGTTGAAAGGTTTCGGGATTCTGGATTAGAGCACGAGGGGGACGGAGCGTTGACTTCTTTAGACGAGACCTCTTCAACTTAACATTTAGGTTCAGTGTACCTTTAACCATTTTGATGGTGATCACTGCCAGTTTTCATCCTTGCGATCAGTGAGACATCACTGAACAGTTACCGTCTCGTCTTCATAATTAAGTCAATCTCATTTTTTATCGTACTGTCGGGCCTCGACCAGGTCCACTTTCTGTGGAGCCGCTTCAGGAAAAAAGAGTTCATTATAAATAGTCCCTCCTTCTCCATGAAGTCGGCCAGCTGCTGGCCCCTTGTGTTCCGTTGCCCTAACCCAAATTTACCTATCGTCAGCTCACCTTTCTTCCTTTTGGTTAGTTTTGCGTTGAAGTCTCTCATTAACACCGTATAGTGGTTTTTATAAGAATGCATGGCTCTAGAAATATCGTAGAGAATATCTAAAAACGTAATAGATGTTGGTGCGTAGACCTGTATGGCCTTGGATACCGTTTGGTGATTCTGAATATGAGGTACGCAACCTTCGTCGACACACTACCAATCTTTACAAGGTTGTTAACGAGAGACTTGTGGACTATAAATCCAACACCTCCTTGCGACAGAATGGTCGCCCTCCCGGTGATAGAACAAGCTGCCGGATTCAAGAATCACCGTGTCCTCCTCCTCTCTTCGGACCGCGGATGATCCTTTAATATTCAAGCGCTACTTGTCTATCTCTTCTTCCAGCTCCAGGATCTTCTTGGTAGTCCTCAGGGTGCGTCCGTTGTTTGTTGCCAAGTCGAATCGTCTTAGGTGGCAATCGACCCTTCACCGGAGATTCTTAGCACCCCTATCCCGCCTTTACCATGTTCGCCACCTAGCCAGGAATAGCGCGGCCGCCGTGGAACTGGGGGCCACTTACTTGTGTCGTTGCTCGTGGGGGGTATTTACATAGTTGCCACGCTTTACGAGTGGGTTGGCAACTGCAGTTTTTTTTGTTGTACAATTGATGTTATAAGGAAGATGCTGCTGCTCATCTCCTGCCGCCTTCCCTCTGTCGCCTTTTACGACACCCACGGGGATTCTTAACCGCCACTACACGGCAGCAATTTTTAGCTTAGCGTTCTTTATTCGATCGCTCTCAGGGCCGGCAAATGTTATAAAAAATGGATGCAAAATATAAAAACTTGTATGCGAGCCCGTGTGTACTCAAAAATATTAGTATTCCTACATCCCTTGGAAGGGAAGCACTTTAAAGATGTTCCTTTAACTGATTCTGAAGAGCTAGGTTAAGAATTGGTACCCACATGTTAAACATAATATTACGTTTTTAATTAAATACTTTACTGATAATAAATAATAATACAAATACTCGTATGATAAAGATGTTTTATTTTCTCCGAACATGAAATACAGTAACATAGGAAATCCAAATCGAATGAGTCTCATAACGTTAAGCAAGGTCCGAGACACAATACATATGTATAAATAAGCCTAAAATACTCATTTTTTTCGGTACCGAAATTATTTCGGTAAAGGTATTAGTAAAATATAGGTATAACGATACCGTAAAAAAATATAAGTATAATTCTTTTTTTAACGGTACCACAACCGTAATTCTCAACCGTTTTGGTTCTACCTTTAAATCAAAGCTGTATCGTAATTCTATACCGGTACCATATCCTATTATCTTTACCGCTTTAAACCCCTGCTTCCGGAATTAGTATAACTAACTTGATAAATAATCAGTGCATAAAAATGTTTCAACTAAAAATTCAGTGTTTGTATTATGATTATAACATAATATACTAATTGGGGTGTCTGAGGATGTGCGTTAATTTACGTTACATATTGTGTATATATATATATATATATATATATATATATATATATATATATATATATATATATATATATATCCACTTTGTATATTGTTACATTTACGGCACCCATTAAAAACCTCTCTGGATGACCTTTGAGTGGGTTGACTATTTTATTATACGTAGGTTGGTAAACAATAAAAGTGAGAGAAACCCATGAAGACAATCATTTACTATTAAAAATAAAAAATAACAATTAATAGTTGTGGTACTCTTTGAAACAATCATTCAAACAAAAACCGTATTGTTCGGGACAATCGGGACAGAAATATGAAGTGTCTTTTCGGATTTTTTTAGAAACCCAGCACTGTCTACACCGACGTCGTAAAATTTTTCTCTTTCTGCCATCATTTTTACGGGAACACTGTTGAAGAACATGCACTTGATTTTTTGGAACTGAGCCACGCATTGTGTCTTCTTCATCAATATTTAACAATTTCATTATGATTTCAAGCCTGTAATAATTGAAACTTTTCTTCGTCGAAAAAATGTTGTGCAGTGTGTACGAATTATATAACATTTGCTGGAACACGTGAACTCCTAACTTCTTGTACCAACGTATAGTTTTGTGCTCACATGAGTAATATGCAAGCATTTGATCCTGATAATCTATACCACCCATGTACTTATTGTATTTTACAACAACTTCAGGCTTGGAAACGGTCCCACCGCGTCGATTCGTAACGATGGTCATATCGGATCCATATTGTGATGAAATCATTAAAACGTCCCGTCGGTCTCTCCATTTCATAACACCAATACCACTACTATTGAATTTCGCTATCGATTCGCCACGTTTCAATTTTCTAAGTAAGACTTCTTTTGGATTATTTTTTCGATTTATACGTAAAGTACCTGTACAATATGTTTTAAGAGACAACAATTTTTGTGCAAGATTTACTGAATTATAAAAATTATCCATATAAACGGAATACCCCTTTTTGAAATAATCCGATAGTAAATTCAAAACAACTTTTTCGCTGTGATTGGCTCCTCCTACTAAAGTATCCGAAGCGCCGGTATATACAATAATCTTCATAATTACCCCATATTCGTCAGTTAGTATATAAAGTTTTATACCGTAGGGATGCTTTTTGCCTTTTAAATATTGACGGAATATTAAACGACCACGAAACAAAACCATTGACTCATCTATGGCCAGATTTTTAGACGGGAAATAAATTTCTCCCATTCGCTGGTTAAAAAAGTTGATTAAACTTATTATTTTTGCCAGCCTGTTATCGGATAAGTCATCTTCAAAATTTAATGATCTCATTATTAACAGAAATCTGTTTCTGCTCATGTGTTTTGAAAAAGCTGGTAAATTAAACAGTGGATGCCTTTTCCAGTAGTCTGTGACTCGATTTAGTTTGATAGTTCCCATGTGAAACAAAATACCCAAAAATGTTTTAATTTCTGGAACAGTTACATCTTTCCATAGTCTCAGTCTGCTGTTAGGATCTAATATATTCGACAATAACTTAAACGCGTAATTGTTAATCTTTGTGACTAACATTGTAAAAAACTCATCAGTCGCAATCAATTTGAAATAGCCGTATAGTTCATTTTTTTCAGGCAAAATTTTGAGTTTTTTATCGTATCCATCAAAATCTATAGGTACAATAGTAGGATCACGTTCATTTTTCCATTCATCATCAGTTAATTGTAATGTTTCATTAAAATTTATATTATTATCTTCGCTCAATTGTGTCCCATCTTCACTTATTTGCGTCGCGTCTTCACTCGCGTCAGAATATAAGCAATCATCTGATAGATTTTCCTGATCACTTTCTTCTTCTGTATACTCATCTTCTAATTCCAGCATCTTAATAAGTTCTTCTTCAGTCAATAGTTTTGTAGAGGATAGTTTTGCTTTCGGTTTTTCTTCATCTTCCCCTTCAAATATATTTCTCATTTCATCCATAATATCTAAATTTGGCACTGATTTATCTAGATCTGTATGAATATTTTTTTCATTCTTTAGGTCATCATTACCTTCACTATTTTCTTCTAAATTAATCAATGTTACTTTACCATCGTGTAAGTCTACTTTTTGACATTTAAGTATTTTAATACCTGTATTTCGGCGCATTCCTCCTCTTGTTTTAACGCCGCTTCTTAAAAAGGAAAGGTTTTCATTGGCTGGGGGTGAATATAAAAAAGGTGAATGTTTACTCGAGGAAGGATGAGGTTCTATTAGCATATCTAAGTCCCTATCTCTACATATAGATTTGTTTTCCTGACGATTAATCAATGTACAGCATTCATCTAATGAACCGACAAGAGGCTCAGATATTTTTTCAGAATCACTATATTGTGAGGCAAGGAAAAGCGATTTGGCACGCTTTGATTTTTTAGACGGTTTAGTTACTATGTGTTCTGTTGTCACGGTTTCAAATCTGAAAAATAATATGAAAGTTATTAAAAATTTATATTGATACTTTTATAAAAATTGATATTTTTATGGTGTAAATTAATATAAATACTAATGCTTGTGGAGACGGTATTTCGTGAATTGTGTAACGTCGTCTTGGTGTCATACTGCTAAAACAAATAAAGATCCATCAATTTAGAATTTACTTGAACACAAACAATATTATCAATATTTCTTTTAACACACAAAAGAAATACTTTCAAGATTATTTAAAGAATCACCAACCTCTTGTTACCGTAAGGGATTGTATCGTCTTCCTTTAAAACTAGGTCTAATAATTTATCGCTTCTTCGTTTCATCGTATAAAGGGTTCTGAAAAAATTTTTGCTTTTTATTAAAACCACTCCATCGTAATATGACCATTTCTTCCACCGCAATACCAAGGCATTGTGAGTTAGTAAGCAATTTGTTCAGAAAAAACATACAATAAAGGAAAACCGTTTCTATTTTGGGAGTCACCTCAGAAAAATGTACAACAAATCATAATAAACTTATTATTTATTTTAGCACTTTGTCACCCTTCTCTTTGTTTTGTATTATCGTTAGTTACGAAAAAAGACATTAATCGTCAGGATAATGTTCATAAACAGATAAATTACATATTTGGTAATAAAAGTTGCATAAAAACATTTTTTTAAACATTTCATCTTCATTGGTAAGAATAAAATGTGGCAGTGAATACAATGTTGTACTGTGACCACAACAAAAACACAAGTCACGTCTTATAAGTACTATGTCAATGGCCATAGCCATTTTAAATTTTGTTGCCAAAATAAATAGAAGTATGTTCGATTGAAGTAATCATCCACGTCTAGCAAGATCACCATTGCATATAATGTAATTATGTAGCATTAAGTATACCTCTGTATATTCTTTGTAATTCTCTGAAATTAACCTACAACAAATAAAAATTAGTAGATAGTTATAATACTAGTTTTTACGGAATTTATCTTTTTTTTTTTTGTTTATTTCAATGTGTAGTGTTCGCGTAAATATAAGAAATCATTAGTAGAGTAGTTAGTTACAATATGTTTTGTACATTATCTACACAAAAATTAGGTAAAAAAATAGAGAACATTCATTGGTCTGGAAACTGGATAATTTATGGTATCATACGAAAGGGAATGAAAATACGAACCTAAAAGTGCAAAAATAATATTACACGTATTTCATTAACAAATAGGAGAGTTATAAGAAATTAAAAATAACGAAAAATTACTTTTTTAAATAATAAAAATCTATCATATAAATCTTCACATAAATAATAACTATCTTTTAACAACTAGTTTTATTTTTCGCGTACCTATTTTTTAAACATAAAATTAATAATAATATATGGATTTTCTGCAATGAATGCATAAATTTTAGTAAATACTCTGTGCCCTTTCAAATTCTAGAAATTTAGTTTTTGTTGCTCCACCCCATACAGGAATACAATATACTAAGATAGATTGAGCCAAAGCAATATATGTTTGGTAAAGTAACTTTTTCGTCTTAATGTGTTAAATATCCATGTATGTTTTCAAAGTCTATTCATGCTTAATTCAATGTGTCTATTCCATGGCAAATGTTGGTCAACTATGAATCCTAAATACTTGGACTCAGAGACCTTACTAATTAATAAACAGCTGGAACTAGTACTTATGTGATCATAGCATGTGTGAAGTTTAATTTGGAAATTAATATTAAGCTGAGTTCGAATATAATTTGTAAAACATATATTCACGGCTGGCTTCACTGGCCGTATGAGGAAGCTCAGTCACTCGTCGAGCTACGGAGACGGCTATGTTCGGGGTTTTGTGCGTGATAAACATAGAAATAAAGATATTCACAGTAGAACCAGAGTCCGATATAGCCCAACGGATTAGTAAGCTGAAGTGGCAATGGGCCGACCATACAGTTCGAAGAATCGACAACCGATGGTGGGAAAAAGGTTCTCTAGTGGGAGCCCCGTACCAGTGGGTGAAGTGCAGGGCTACCCCACAATAGATGGAGTGACGACCAGTTAAGACATGCAAAGTCAATGGATGTAGGTGAATCAGAACCACAGAAATAGTAATAATAAAACAATAGAAATGAATTAGCGCTCGATTACTTCCAAAACCGATGCCGCCACATCTTACCGTATTATAATTTATAAACATACGCAATGCACAATGATATCTAATGTTTCACATTACATTTCTTGGCGAGTTTGTCAAGGTCGCGTATTACGGTAGAACAAAAGCAGTAATGGTAATTGTATAACACGAAAAGTAGTAAATGAGTTTACAAAGGTAAACATAGTTATTAATCTAGATGTAAATTAATGAATAATCAACTTACCGACGATGTTATGCCTTTATTAGTTGAATTACACGTCCTTGATGAGTTTTTATAACGTCTCTAATTCTAAAATGGTGAATGATGTTCGTCAACCCATATAAGCGGCGACAAGGTCACGCGTCTATGCGACTTCTATTGTCTTATTATTACGATTTCTGTGGTCAACACTCAATCGAACGGCGCGGCCAACTTGCTACTCTATAACCCTCAGAATTGACAGGAAGCCTGTGTGGAGCCAAAGAAGCCAGGACGTGTCCAACAGGAAATATGTATATAGGCTATGTAGGTCTATCCTTGCTATCAAAGTTCAGTACTAATGTTGACTTAATGACAACATAGTAGCTTAGTAATCAGAGTACCAGGTTGCTGCCTGCGATTTGAAGCCACCTCATAATATAAAGATATTTGCAAAATATAAAAGTATTTCAGTGGCGCCCTAGGCCTAACCCAATATGGCGTCCGCGTTGCTAAATCTTCAAATAATAAATTTGATCATTTGGAATAATTAAATAAAGGAATTCGAACTAATTTTAGAATACAGAAACTATTTCCATTTTTTTTCGTTTTATGCTAAGTGCTTTGAATCCATCACAGGTGACTCATAACATCCAATAACCTAAAAAAAAAAAAAGATGGCCCACAACGTCTTTTATCGCTAAAATTTTATTCAAATGTGCACGATACTGGGGCATATAGATTATACGTACCTATCAACTAGAATCAGAAAACGACAAAACAAATAACTTTATTTTACTATACACATTCATACTAGATTCCTACATGATGGTAACAACGTAAAAGAAACAAATCAATGTGGCTGTAAAAGAAGTAATTTATTTATAATTCACAACGAGACAAATATACCAAACAAAAAATCTTGAGATAATACAAAACAAATTTGACGACATTACGACGTTATTGAATCAACTAGAACATTTTATGTTACAACTTTACATTTAATAATTAGGTAGATTTCCATAGTTTTTATGTATTTTATGCCCAAGATAGGCACATGATAACAATACATAATATATGTGTAAGAAGACGTATAGTAGAAACAGATGTTGATTATTTCACAATTTTCGAATGTTAAGATAAATAATACAATTTTTATTCTAAAAATAATCTAACTCGACTAAATATTTAATATAGACATATTCTAATATAAAGAAATTGGATTTCCTATTGTGGCATATTTTGCTGTAAAACAAGTCCAATAATAGTAACTACATTTAGCTCGAATGATAATGGATGGTCACTATTCACAAAATAAATTGAACAGGCAGCACCTATACCAAAAAAAAAAAACTGTTTAGAAAAAATTATGGGAATTATTCAGCAGTTATTGCTCTCGGCCATTTTGTTTTGTAACCACTCTCACAACACTATCATTTATTAAGCCCATATAAAAATTTACACCATACAATCAGGTCACAAATTCCGAGCCCCAGCCTTTATGACGATTTCCAAAACAGTACTGGAACAATATTTATGTATAATGAACCGGAATGCTAGCAGTTACATTCAGTCATGTTTATATATTAAATATATTTTCATAGAAATAGCTATAAAGGCTGGGGCAGGCCTCGAAGCAGTGTGAGCATATATAGCAACACTAATTACACTTTTTATCACACCGCACTAATGATTGATTGCGTCCTTATTACATAGCACATTCAACAGATCGTCTTTGTGCTTTAGCAAGTCCAGTCACACTATATAACCCCGATACTCGTAAATTTACACTTTACACTGAGTCACAGTGAAACGGACACTGTTATAAAGAGTACAATGAGCTTCTGTCGTATGTTAGTCGGATTCACCGTCGTCGGCGTCCTCCAAGAAGCTGAATTTATTTGACGCAACAAAAATCTGAAATAGGAAAAATGAAACAAATGTTATTCTATAATGTGACTAACTGCTGAAAAAGTAGACAAGGGCCAGAACAACTGTGTCAGGCTAAATTTGAAGAGAAGGTTCAAAATAAGTAATATAGGCAAATGGTGAAGAATTAATTAAAAAAAATCTCAAATATTTCCTTCTTTATCTTTTAAATTAGTGCATGGTAATGCATTATTTTAACTGACTTTAATGCGCAAGCACACATTCGTTAAGGGTCGATCAGTAGACAAAAAGGTTGCTGTCCATAAATCACATTAAATTTAGGATAATTTCAAATAAAAGTAGATTTATTTATATATAGCCTTACTTATTCCTATTTTTAGAAACTGCAACAAAGGTATATCATTATTTATATATTTAAACATAAGTTTAAAACTTGGCTACTCTTTGAAAAATAATATGTATTATTGCTGAATTTAATTTGTTACCATGCCTATTTTGATGGAGTCAAGACCAAGAGTGTGACTAGTATTATCATTAAAAAAAAATTGTTTAGGAGGCATAATTGAAGACTTACTGGTTTCTCTTGTTCTTTTAACTTCGGCAAGGGTTTATCTTCGCGATCGTCGTGCCTCTCACGTGAGCGACTCGGCCTTTCGCGACCATTTTGTTCGCGATCCTCATCATTACGCGATTCTTTCCGTGCCTCTGGGGACGACTCCCTAGCCTTATCGTTGCGGGATCTATCATCTCTTTCGCCAGAATAGTCTCGCCGGTCTCTCTCTCGACTATAATCGCGTCTGTCCCGGTCATCCCTGTAATCGCGTGTATCCCTTTCATCTCTGTGATCGCGTGAGTCTCGCCCGTCGCGATCGTCTCTGTAATCACGGTGGTCCCTATTGTCTCTTTCGCGGCGGTCTCTATCGTCTCTGTCGCGACGGTCTCTATCGTCTCTGTCGCGGCGGTCTCTATCGTCTCTGTCGCGGCGGTCTCTATCGTCTCTGTCGCGGCGGTCCCTATCCTCTTTCGAGTAATCGCGTCTCTCTCTTGAATGGTCGCGACGTTCTCTGTTATCCTTGGAATAATCACGCCGATCTCTGTCATCTTTAGAATAGTCGCGCCGATCTCTGTTATAGCTGCGCGAGTCTCTGCCACGGTCGTCTGTAATAAATAATGGTGGTTAATATAGCGCATAGCGCCATATTATAGCGCGCTATCTCTTCATAACGCATAGCGCGTGCTATGTAAGTAGTCGCCATGGCGCTATGACGCAATGACGCTTTGGCGCTAATCATATCAAGTGGCAATTAGTTCTAGCAGCAGCGCTGTTGGGAGCAGACGCGTGACGCAAATTTAATCTAGCAGCGCGCTATTCATCGCGCGCGAACTAATTTAGTGTTAGACGTTATTTAGTTAGTGTATACTGTATATTTATAAGTGATCGAAGGACACAGTTGTCTGCTACAAAAGAAGCCTAACTAATGTTTTTAAATGTAAATAAAGTATAGATACAAAAGTGTATATAATAGTGTTTGTAAGTAGTTGATTTTTGTATATACAATTAATAAACTTTTAAATACACCTTTGATTTATAATTTATAATAAGGTTAAAATAACGTTTACATCAATTATAATAAAAAATGATTAATTTTATTTTGTTTAAAAAAAGTACAGTCCTTAAAAATATTTTTAGGATTTTAAAAATTTTGAAAAGTATGAAAAAGCGTTCTTTAATTTTTCTTTACCACTTTATTTTATTTTAATCTAAAATGCGACTTATTTCGAAACAATGTTCTTATATAACACGCGGTCTATCCAATGAACGACATGTAATGTAGCTCCGAGATATATAGCGTGCTGCCAATAAATTTAACGCGCTTGCAGGCCTCCTACACATTTTATTATAAATAGCGCGCTATAACATAGCGTATTTAATAGCGCACTATAAATTTTTAGTTTAGTCTGTAGCGTGCTATTGATTTATAGTCGTTTGAACAACTTTAGTAATAAATAAAAACAACAATGTGAAGTGTAAACAATATCATTCAACGAGGAACAGAAAAAATGCAGTAACTTTATTTAAGAAAATACGGAATACATCATATACATGTTTACAAGGGGTAAAAACACTATATACTACACTAATGTTGATACAGTAAAGAAAGTTAGGAAGGAAGGTTTTATCGTTATTCACGCAACTACGTACCTCGTCTGGCACCACCACGACGGTCACTGGAGTGATCACTCTGAAAATAAAAAAAATATATAAAAATCATGCTCATTACGTGATGGACAGCACTACTGTATCAAAAAGGCGGTGAGCGTCCAAATACAATTTTTTAGAACTTTTTTTGAAAAAAAAAAACAGAAAGCGATAAAAAACTGCGCGCTTCGCATCGCCATGCATCCGCTTTCTTGCGACGACTAAGGCGCTCAGAGTAGTCGAAACGAGTTGTTGCAAAAATACGCTTAAAGAGTTTCCCTCGGGTCGGGAGTGTCCATTATCAACAAGCACAATAAGAATATTATTGGGCTTGTTGATAATGGACACTCTTTCGCACAAAGTAAAAAAGAGCCAAGTTTTTATGATTCCATTCTATTCTATTTGGTAAACTTAACAGATGTTAGCCTTCATAGAGAAAACGTGTCTTCACCAGCTAATTAGCAGTCACTGCTGAACATGGCCCTCTCATTCTTGAGAGAACTTGATGTTATCACCAAGCTAACTAAAATGGTGCGGTAAGTAAATATTCCGACTAAAATGCTAAGCTTTGTCTCTCGATCAATTCAAACTTGGTATCCATTTTGGTGCATCCCTGTTTTTATCTAGCGCATTATAGGAGATAGTTATACCGTAACAATTTTTTTAACCCAAATTTAGGCATTCTTCATAGTCACTTGCTATGACACCCTCAGGGACAAAACAGGGTGATGCATTATTTTATGCTATTACCGTATGGCAAATGGATAGTTACTTCTTTATACAATAGCAAGTTAATTGAGATAAATAAAACTTACCCTACGACCCCAACGTTCTTTTTCTTCAGCAGCGCGTCTAGCTTCTTCCTCTTGTTTCCGAAGACGCTCCTCTATTTCACGCTCTCTGGTAAACAAGAAATAATTAAAATAAGGTTAAGGCAGTATAACTATTTCAAATTTTTTTCGTCATTTTAAGTTATAATTTTAAAGTAATGTTGGTGTGAAGCGACCAAATCATGTATTTAAGACTTGAAAGGGTGTCTAAATAACCATTTTAATTTTGCACAATAGAGTTCAGGAACCCTAGATTTACAATCAAGATATATTGATCATGACTGTTTGATATATGTGCGAAGCAGATATTGTATCAAAGCTGGACATTGGCATCGCTCTAAGAAAAAAAGATTCAAATGTTCAAATTTCGTAAGTTCTAATATGCGATATGTGCTTCTATGTGTCTATAGTACAATCGTTTTAAAAGAATAGAAGATTTTAGAAAGTCTTTTTACTTTATCTATTAAACAGATGTCTATTTTTAAGTCAGTCAGAAAATTGAAATGGTTGCAATTTGATATATCACTATTGTGAAGTTGATTTACCCAATAGAGCGACAATTTGCAAGTTCATTGTGCCCTTAGACTAGGGACCCTCTATAGGTATTTTTAGAACTTTGCAATAAAAAAGAAACTGCGCAATCGAATTTCGTTAAATGCAGAGCTCGGTACTCACTTAGCAGCAGTGTCCACTGGCTTTGCAGCACCAAACACTTTTTCAGCTGGGACAGGTTTCGGTTTTTCTGGCTTGTCATCAACTGGTGCTCCATCTGCTGGTTTCACAGGCACCTCTGGCTCACGTGGCACGGTGCGCGGGAGTAGATTTAGTTTTGGACGCTCACGAGGTTTGCTTTCTGTGGCCAATAACATTCATTTAAGCTTAACCATTTTTCTAGGTGATGTTACTTTGAACAGATTACAATGTTACGATACCTAATGAAAAGTTTTCGGTATCTTTCATTTATAAATATTCGACATAACTTTCATACACAATGTGAATATTTATGGAGCTATGAATAATTTGTCTAAAATGAAACTTTCGGAACAATCTGTACTAGAATCTCAGACAGAGCCAATTGATAGTGTCACTGACAAAGTATTCAGATATATTAAATTTGAAGCAAAACCTGTATTAAATATTGTTAAATTTCTAAATATAGCGAAGGTTTAGTTTTTAGTGTTTTGCTGGTGAACTAAATATGGCAACATTGCATTTTTGCAACGAGACACAAAACGAATAAAAAATTATCTACAGTCCGTATGAATAAAGAATTGGATTAAAAATGGCGGCCGTCAACATGCAGTGTCAATAACGTAAACACGCTGATAACGGTATATCGTTTTATATTATTCGATTAATTGGAAATTTTCCATTAATGGGAAAATATTTGAAAACAATGGCATGTAAATATTTTATACAAAAGTATTAACTAACAAAATAACAATAATTATTATTATTATGAAGATAACTCTCAGAACGCGTCGTAAGCTCACAAATTAGCATAACCAGACTGATTTTCTTTTGTAGCTTGCGGCATTTTGTTGTTATTGATTCTAATGCCAAGTTAGGCTGAAGTTATAGAATATACGAAAATAGCATATCGCAACGTATTTTTTCTGCAGTCTTTACCGGCGGGTGTGAGTATAGATTGCGACCATAGAATACTATAATACATACAAAATAGAACGGGGGAGTGGGCGCAGCCCCCGTTGCCACTAAAATGTCACTAACACGTCAATTCACACGTATAAATGTCAACACGAGATGTGTTTTAACGTTACAATCGTTTCCAAATTTCGCATGCTAATTATTAACAAAGCGGGCACGGGAAAAATTGTCCCTAATTTAGGGGGGCCCCGAGCAACCGCCCCCCCCCCCCCCTTGGTGGTTTCCAAAAAAAACTTCTCTTTTTTTTTTTTTTTTTTTTTGTAAAAAGAAGGGGGGGGGAAAAAAAATATTAAAAAAAAAAATAAACCCCCCCCCCCACGTGGGAAAAAAAAAAACCCCCCCTAAAAAAAGGCCGGCCACCAAAAAAATTTTTTTTTTTTACCTTGAAACAACCCACCCCAAAAAAAAAAAAAAAACGGAAAAAACAACAAAAAAAAAAAATGCCAAATTGTACCCTATTTACAAATAAATACGTATTAAAATTTAAACGATTTTTTAGTGATGATCTTGAACATTAATCAAAAGTCCTAAAATCAATGATTCCAAAAGGAAGGATAGGCCCATCTAAATATTTTACTCATAACTTTTTCATTCACGAAAAAGTAGCGCATCTGTCATAATACAAACGTGATACACGACGTAACCAGGGTCAAATTTCGTAGTATAATTATCCTAATTGTACCATTATTTTCATAGTTTGTAGTACATACAGTATCGTATTATTACGATTAGTAAGCAAAAATACCACAATTTTGCCTAAAGGTCGACTTGTATTATTATTGGGTCCTTTTACATATTATATTAACCCTACGATATCGAGAATTTCTGTATTGTACATGAGTACCGCGTTTTAAAAAAATTTGAATTAGTTCCATTTCTAGTCAATCGATGCTCGATCCATGCATTTATGTTGCATCCTTGATACAACTATAATGAAGGGCTACCACGATAAAAACTATGCACCAGAATCAATCGGTTTGAAAACAGAATTTCAAAATAGTTTATGAATCATATTTTCAGATTCAATTAAGCAGATATGGTTTCTTTTGTACTCTTTTCATTTTACCCTTATTATTATATTTATTGAATATAAAATATATTAGGTACCAATATTCAAAATTTAACTTACACTGAGTTCTTAAGACAAAAATTAAACTAAAATAAAAATAAAACCGTCAAATACCGAAACTTATAGATAAACTAAACGCATAACGCTAAAATCCCGACACATGGGAAAAACGAAACATGAGACGTCAAACGTGATATAATTTTTTTTAATAGTATAATTTTATTTTCAATAATTTATATAATTTTATGTACAATATTTTTGAGGGTCTGAATCCAACCCTGGCCTAATCTTGGTAACGTAACTGAACTAACTGTAAAATAAAACTTTAAAAATGCGATTATATAATAATTTAATTGTAACAAAATTAATATAAGGTTCTTTACCGATGTAACGATATCTCATGTGCCTTTTTAATTTTTCTATTGTAATTTTTGCATTCTTTTACCACGCAACTAGACATATTTGTGACAGGCAAATCTGTCCTGCGCGCGCACTACTGTCGACCGATTCGCGTTGGCCCTAAACTGTTATTTTAGTGCCAACGTACTGGCCCGTTTTTGTTGTTCGGTCGGCCCGGTCCTTACGCTAGTAATATATAAGTCAATGCCTAAAATGTGTGAATTTATTCAGTCTGTCAACACAGCGAATCGGGTTTGGTGACGCCAAACCTCGTACAAAATAAAGTTGACAGCCATTCTATTGTGTATTATAGTATTCTATAGATTGCATCAGTGTGCGAGCGAGAAATGAATAGTGAATCCCATTCTTTAACCGCATTGCGGCAGTGGCGAAGCTAGAGCTCCAAGCTAGAGAAAGCCCAAGATATAAATTGATAAAAATATAGATTGTTGTTTTTAGCAGTTTTATAAAAATACACCAATCTTGTTCTGTCTCCACGCTTCAGTTTCATATTCAGTGCTGTCAAGGACGTGTTTAACAAAGCACACAGAAGGCATACCACTGCTAGATAGATTGTATTACATATCAGCAATTGCATAGCTTCGGTGGCTTTGAAGAAAGCCATTTGGTTTTGTTTAAGCGAAAGAAAAAAAATATTTACATCCAATACAATACATGAACAAAAGTAAAACACGAACAAAGTACAAACAAACTATGTACAAAATTAAAAAAAAATTATTTACATTCTAATAGACAAGAGAAAGATAAGATAAGCGGAATCGTCTCGCTTTCTTATGGAAAGATTTAATTACGTCCATGTAAAATGTTGGTGAACGTTTTAATTGTACCAATAACCATTTTTAATTGCGATAATTGATAAGACTGAAATACACTCTTAACCTTGTGTATTATCTCAACAAAGTTTAAAGATTTCCTTTCCGATTATCACTTTAACACACTTCAATTCATCACAAGGAACACTATTATCCTCCATTTTCATTAAAAATCTTTAAAAAAGCATAAATTTTGAACTCGTAATATTAAATCGCTTAAGATAAGCACACAGAGTAAATAAACATTGAAACGTGAAACGAACTTGCAAACGTTTTGTCCGCGCGCCTCCGCTTTTAACAAATTTATTCCCAAAAGCCTGGCTTTAAATCTCTATACTAATTGCTATATATACAATCGTAGTTATATTTCATTATAGAATATTTTGCCATAGGTTAGAAAGAGAGCGATCGTCTTCTCGAAAGCCCCGTAAAAAGCCCACGCGAGCGAGGGAGACAACTATTAGCTCTATTAAAACTCATTTTTTATGACAGCAGCAGTATCGCTAAGGCAATACGAGGTCATCGATCGACATGTGTCGAACAGTGGAGTGTGCGGGAAATAGCTTGAAACATTTTACGAGTTATTTTATTAGTTGATATTATTGATTGATTTAGGTTTAATAAGGCAAGCCCGGCTTTTCGGCTTTAATGGAAGCTTCGCCACTGCATTGCGGGTACGTATTTATTAATGAGTGTTAAAACTTATCTCGAAAACGAAGTCTTTTGTTTATATTTGTGCTAATAATGTTCTAATAACAATTAAATTATTGAATATAGTTAAGATATTACACTAGGCTAGGTTAGCTACTAGGCAAAAGGATGTGTGTGAAGATGTGTTAGAAGTGTGTTGTACTAATAGTTTACTCAAAAAAAAAATATACACAAAATTGGCTGACAAACTGCCGTGTGTGTATATAATTGCCATGAATTGACCTTACCTTCTCGCGGTAGTGGGTCACGGTCACCAAATCCTCTTCCACCAAATCCTCGACCGTCGCGACTTCTGTTCATAAGAGGAAACATAGTTTTAATTTCATCATATTATAGAAATAATAATGGCGCAGACCTTTTTATAACGTACGGGTTGGATTTAGAATAGTTTGGCAGGAATTTTGAGGAGTAAGGTATTGTATTTGGTAGAGGTTTGGTCCCCGATAATACCACGCGTTAAGTTTTAGACAAAATAAAAAAAAACTATTATAATCTAAAAATTGGTAAAACATGCAAAAACTAATCCAATATTACTGTGAAAGCCATGTGACAAGGACATAAGATGATGTCAAAGACTGGTGTCACATTCTTATACTTCTATGGTATTTTTTACTTCTGTGGTCTATGTTCTCATAATAAATTGTTTAAAAACAATAAAGAAATGATTATAACATACTTTACACCCAGAAATCCTTTTCAGTCTGGTTAGGTTAGAAGACGAAGCTGCGCTTCGCTCCCGCCCACAGCCTTCGTGTTTTTTTTAATGCTCAGAAATACTTGAGAATCCAGAAATCTTTTCAGTGGAGTCAGCTTAGAAGGCAAAACTATTCTAAATTTTTACCTACTAAATGCAAGATTTTCGCAATAATGTATTTTGTAAATCAATGCTACACTAAAGCATATCGAATGATTAATTTTTATTAAGTACAAAACTAAATATGTTACTTACCCAAAACCATCTCGCTCAGATCGAAAACCATCGCGGCCAAATCCTCCCCGCTCTCGTCCACTGCAATTAGTTTTTAAGTATTAAAACTTTTTTGTCTCTAATTAAAATGTAGTAACAGCATTTTAGTAACAAGAAATAAAGTTATATGTTGAATTGTCTCAAATTTATGAAAATGAATAAGTAATAATATGGTGATATAATATAATATAATATGTACAGAGTGGGAAAGAATGCAGTCCCTTATTTGAAGAGTGAATTGAAAAAAAAAACTCTTTAAGATACATAAACAAGGTTTCTATTGTTCAAAAGTACACACGGCTCGATCGGGGTGAGACCACACTCCCATAGAATACTATCGTAAAATAAAAATATAGCTTAATAAAAAGCGTTAGCGTAAAAAATAGTTTAATTAGAGAACTGGAAACCCTTTTGACTGGATACAAGGTATCCCATCCTAGTTCTCAGGATGACATCGCATCTGCATTTCGATTAGTAATTGAGAATAAATGTAGATGTCTATGGCCACACCATTAACTTACCATCAGGTGGTGGCCTGTGTGATCCTTTGTCACCTTTATTCTATAAAAAAATAACTTGATGGTAAGTGGCTTCTGTGGCTCATAGGCACACATGATCGATGAAGAATGAGGCCTAACATGGAACACCTTATTGTCAATAAAAATGGTATCTGATTCTTTGCACTCACCATGCGAAACAGCATAATGCTGGTATTGTGAGAAAAATGGATCAGAAAAATACGGAAAAATATTAATTTAACTAGAAATTCTCCCTATAATGAAAGAGGTCCCATGTTGAGCAGTGGATTTCTGCAAGCCGATAAAGGAAACAACAAAATTAAATTCAAATAGCATAGCATTATAGGACATGTTCTCTGGGACTTTACACATGAAATATTGTTATTTAAACTAATCTACCTAGGTGTTTTATCACAAGTTAGACTTCTAATCTTTTTACAGCATATGTTGCAATAATTGAGTATGCTATATTTTTCAGATATATGGCCATCCTTTCTTCATACACTCTATATCATATAGATAGAGAGAAAGATATGATTACATATTATTTATGATGTAATTATTATATAAGATTATAAAAGAGTAATGTACTTTTTCACAACATACACATCAAACAGTTAACATGTTACACACCGATCATCACCATAGCGGTCACGCCCATAAGAGTCCCTGCCACCATATGGAGTTCTAGCTGGTTCAGCGGGCGCTTGTCGTTCACCATCTCGCCAACCGCCAGGCTTGTTGTCAGTGCTTGCTGCCAACATTCATTTTTGTGGTAATTTCAAATTTCCTGTCACAATATCCCGACTTCAAAAGACATAGAACATTCAAGTCACTCAGAATTAAGTTAAAGTGATTAAAGGAGTGAGCCAAAGACTAGTCTGAATTGAGTTGCAGCATTGCTGTGTCACAGATTGTACTAAAACAGCTGGTCACAGAGAACTTTCAACGGCATACAGGGCTAAGTCTCATCCCAAAGGAATCCCAGACAGTTCCACTGCTGCCTATTGTTTCTGGTGCCTCTGACATTGCTAATGAGCAACGCTCCCTTCTAGAGAGTGGAAAAGAAACAACTTATGACCTTTACTCAGACCTTCCCGAGACAAAAAAAGTAATTAAGATCATTGACAAAACATAAAATACTTAAATTAAAAATAAAATTAAGTTTTTAGTTTATTTTTTATTAAGAATTTTGGCTTGGATGCTTGTCCTTATAACCATGTCTTTATTTCATTCTTGATCTTCGTTTTTATAGATTTTCTATTGTGGATTTAATGTATTTGTAAATAAGCAGAAAATATTTCATATTCTCCAAAAACACAGTCAAACCGCAAACCTTTTTTAAGGGTGTCAATATGGACAGGTCATATGTATAATAAAATTTAAGGCATATTAAATATACTAGATACAAATACAATCAATGATCATTATACTCTGTTGGTGTGTCCCAAGTGTGACATTTTAGCTCACTCCAATGTCACTAAAGCTTAATAAAATCATCACAGTGACATATAAATTTTAGCCATTCTTGAAAAAGTGGAAAAACTCTGTTAGGCAGGATAATCTGGAGAGCGACCAGTGGACTATGTTATAAGCAAAACCTCTATCGTTTTTCGGTCTCCATGCGTTATTGTACGAGAAAATATAGTTTGCTTCCTGCCAGCATTACTAAATTGTTAATCGCAATTGAGTACTAATTTACCATGTGCCACAAATGAACAATTCAAACTTGAAGCCAGCTGCTAAACAAATGGGATGACAATTTCATCCTGGCTGACAAATTTCTATGTACTATAACCTATAACGGGAAAACTTATCATAAATATCACAATCACAATAACCACACACTCTCTGATTACAAGTCATATTTTCAACTAACTTTTTGTTTACAAATGCTTTTTCATAAGATCCAAAATAAAGCTAGGATTTGAAACCAGAACCAAAGAAACGCCTACGATATTAGTACTAGGCTATATACCACCAATCACTAGGCTGTATATACAGTCCCTAAAATATTTTTTTAATGAGTAGGAATTTAAATAATATTATGTTAACAGAACTTACATTCTCTCTCACGGTCCCGTTCTCGATCTCTATCCATGGTTCGAGCCCGCGCCTGAGACTCTGGTTGAGCACGCGGTCCGGACCGCCAGTCGCCCATTGTGCGCTCTGGATCGTAATCCCTGTGGATATAGTAATTCAATAAGGATCAACAATCAAAGCAGAGACGAACAGCCTTGGACAATCTGACTTGCACAGATTCATTTTTTAACAAATTACATAAATGTGTTATTCATTATTTATACTGTGCTTTCATGAGTCACTGACTGTTAAACAAACATATCAATCCAGCTATTGGATTAGTATCCCCCCAACAACTCAACACCATAGTCATTATAAAATAATGCAATTTTATGGTATCCATGAGTTCAGGGAGATGATTTATGGATGATAATAACCCCTGGGAAGGGTGATCGCTACCAAGCTATTTCTAATTTGTCTTGTGTTGCTAATTGTAAACATGATTGTAAGCTATTATTGGAAAAAAAATAGTTCCGCTGGGATTCTTGCTGGTTCTTCCCAGGACAGATGTTTTTTTTTTTGCGAACCAGTGGTAAATGAAAAAAGTGACTTTCAATAAGTATTGTTATAATCTAATAATAAAAAAGTTTCTGTTTCAGTTTCTGATGGTTACTCTTATGTCTTCAACACAAGATGATTATAATATAGTAAACCAAAATTAAACACACAAATTTTTTTCCATAAAATTATAGCACTTACCTGTCACGGTCAGACCTGCCACTTCTGCCCATACGGCGGTCATTATCATTGTTGGAGACTTCTATTCTTATTCTCCTGCCACCAACTGTCTGTGTATCACAACAAAACATAAGCATAACAGTTTTCCTTTAGGCCTGGTTTACATTTTCGGAAGTGATAAGTGCGAGTTCCAAGTGCAACTGACAAATGACAAGTACTTAGTGCGTGTGAATAGTCAGTGATAAGCTGATAAGTGAAAATAAAATACGCACTTGTCACTTCCCACTTGCCACTCGCACTTGTCACTTCTCAAAATGTAAATGGGCCCTATGCTTTGTTCACATAATAATAAACTGCATTATATTATTTCACATGTGTTTTACAAGGCAGCATGACTTACAATTTACCTTTTCTATTTTTTATAATATTGGAGAATGTATAATATTTTGTAATTAAGAGGTTGAATTGAAAACCGCTCAATCTTTTTCTTATCAAACTGGTTCAAGACATTCTTGACATTAATTTTAATTGACATTGATAATTATATGAAGTTTTATTTCGCATATAAATTTTCGTCTATATTTAATTATCTTGCTTAGAGATCCATCTATGAGCATCTAACATCTACCAACCTTTTACTATTTTTATTTTTACTGTCATATATATAAAACAGTTATCTGAAAGTTATAGAGCCATTATACTTATAGGCCATTAAGCATACCATCATAGTATTTAAAGGTAACAATGCACCTGTAGCCTTCTTAGTTTGAAGTTAGCTGCAGATGCCCATGGACTGTAGCCACTTACCATCAAATTGACTATATAATCATATGATACTTCAGTTTTGTAAAAACAATCTACCAACTATATATACACTTAAAAAATCAAATTAAAAAGGCAATATAATTTTTTTAAAACAAATTTATTTGCATTAAAAGCAAAAAATCTTTTTTGCACTTACCAGGTCTTCAATGTTCATTGCATTAACAAGACTTTCTCTGTCTTCAAAGTCTACATAGCCAAATCCTTTGAGGCGACCACCTTCACGGGGAAGTCTCAAGTTGGTAATCTGTGAATAAACTAATATTTGTATCACCATAACATTATCAGGTGCCAAAATATTGTTTAAATAAGTGATAATAACAAATTCACAATATATTACCGACTAAATGATTTATGTTAAGATAAGATTGGAATATTTTATGTGAAGTTATATTTAGCAAAGAACATAATGACTTTTTAAACTGATAAATATTACTACTTATAAATAAATATTTTATAAATTTTACCGGAGATTCTTCAAGTACAGTAATACAGAATTAATAAGTATGTATTTCACAGCTTGTAACAGGGTTCTTAGCTCTGAGAGGTAAGGAGCAATGTTATAGCCCATTTTGAATCCATGGGAGCTAAGAGGCCAGATTTTAGACGTAAAGTTTTATAGTATGCAAGTGACGCAGGTTTGATTCTTACCTGCCACCAAGGAAATTATTTATTGCATATTTTAAGTGTTGATTTACCACATCTGTAGGACTGAAAAAAAATTATAGTTCAAAGACATTTACGGAACAGTCAACATGCATTGGAACAAGCAATGTAGCAGACTAATTGTCCCAATAATACACACAATATATTTAACTGCTGTAAAGCAAAATTAAAAAAGACAAATATGTGTCTAAGAATTGAACTCTAGAACTTATCAAAAAACAGAAATAATAGTTTGATATAGATTCTATAGTATGAAGCATTTACACCTTCAAGATTTTTATCTCGCAATTTACTAGGATTTTAAATTCTGACAACTAACTTAGATTTTTCATGCTAGAATTTTTACCTTGAGGCCAGCAAACAAATCAGCAATGGCACTCTCCTCCACATCATAGGGCAAGTTTGAGATGTGAGCGATGAATGGTGGGTGGCGCGGTATGCTCTCTTCATCAACAGCCATACCACCTCGTGCAGCCCGTGAAGCCGATGGTAGTACCACCGGCGGACGCCGAGCTGCATAGCCACCATAGCTTTCAGCTAGAGGATAAATATTTTATGTTAAACATTAGGCAATTTAAGTTTAATCATGTTTTTACAAATATTATGTGTTCACATGTATACTTATATTACAATAATAATACATATGTTTTGCGTATTTTGATAATAATATAAACTATTTGATGATAAAAAATACTATTACTATATCATTTATCATTGTTTTAAAAGAAATTGTATTTGCCATGTGGTGCTTGGGGTTGCGGGATCAAATCCCGTATGAGCCAAGTAATCAGTATGGCCTTCAAATAATTGCTCCGAGTCTGGATTTATACATTATATATATTATGCATAAACATAGCATTGATCATGAGCTGTGATGATCCTAATGAGAATACTACGTCAGTCATGAAATTATTGTATTGTCACCAGCTTGTAATACGCTTGTAAAATTTCTAATTAATTGGACTTCTAAAAGTGGGTGGAAACTGAATTACAAATTTCATTAGATTTTAAAGTAAACATTAAAAGATTCTGTTGATAGATACAGACGAAGCTAAAATAAAAAAGCGTGTTGGACATCTATAGCGTCTATAGCAGAATTACTATCTCAAAATTTAATTGACATGTTAAACAAAAACAAAGAAAAGCTTAGAAAAATTGCGATTCATTGTTTAGTAAATCACCCTTTCTGAAAAAATTATATCTATGCAATTACAAAATATTTTACATATTTATTAGCAGCTTTTCATATCACACAATTTTTGTATCAAATCAAATTCATTTACTTCCCTAAAAACATGGGTACAAATGGATGGATAGTCAATATTTGTTTCCACATTTTTTGCCTTTCGTGGCATGCAAAAATATTGTTTAAAATAAATGTATTCACAAATATTTTAAGGAACTTAACGACCCAATCAGAGAAATAATTTTGTAACCTAGGTAGTTTGTATGCAATTTGTGCCAGAAATCAGTTAGTTTGGTACCAAAAACATATAACACCTTGATAGTTGAATACCGAAAAATAACATTTTATAGAGATTCAGAAACGCATACTCAAAGATATCTATTTGGAAACATAATTTTTCTTTCTTTCTCTTTATTAATATAATATAAATATAAATTGCTGTTCTAACCAATAAGGGACTAGTAGATTAGGCTTTTGACTAAAGAAGGTGGTAAGATCTTTCAAGGCGGTCCTAATTTGTAAATTGTTTATCTTCTTAGTTCGGAACTACAGAATGTAATACATACATGGAAGTCTGAGGCTTTGAGGTCATAATTTCAAGTGAAAGAATGTTTCACTAGTCGCTCTTGTAGTTCAGCTTTACAAATGGCAATTTCATATTTTTATGGTAGAAAGAGTTAGTAAAGATGTATTACGATAATATTGAAGTGCATAATCCATAATTAATTTTTGATAATTGTGTAAAAACGTATTGTGTTAGCCAAATCAGTGGCGAAGCTAGGGCTCCAAAACTAGGGAAAGCCCAAGAAATGGTTTTGTTGTTTTTAGCAGTTTTATAAAAATACACCAATCTTGATCTGTCTCCCACTCTTCAGTTTCATATACACTGCTGTCGAGGACGTGTTTAACAAAGCACACAGAAGGCATGCTACTGCTAGATAAATTGTATGACATATCAGCAATTGCATACCTTCGGTGGCTTTGAAAAAAGCCATTTGGGTTTGCATGAGCGAAAGAAAAAGATATTTACATACAATACTATACATGAACAAAGGACAAACTGTGCACAAAAAAAAAAAATTATTTATATTCAAAATTGAATCGTGTCCCTTTCTTAAGGAAACATTAGATTATGTCCACGTAAAATGTTAGTGAACGTTTTAATTGTACCAATAACTGTTCTTCAATTGCGATAATTCATAAGTCCGATAGACGCTCTTGACCTTGTGTATTTTCTCAACAAAGTTTAAAGATTTTACCTTTTCCTCGCCGATTAACATACATCAATTCATCACAAGGAACACTATTATCCTCCATTTTCACTAAAAATCTTTAAAAAAGCATAAATTTTCAACAGACACAACAAAAACAAACGGAGTAAACATTGAAATGTGAAGTGAACTAGCAAACGTATCGCCCGCGCGCCCCCGCACTCGAAAACAACTTTATACGAAAGCTGGGCTTTTTGGTGCATACTAATTTGCTATATAAACATTTCGTTACGTTTCATTACAGAACATTTTGCCACAGGTTAGAAAGGGAGCGATTGTAATCTCGAAAGCCCGGTAAAAAGCCCACGCGTGCGAGAGAGACGACTAAATCGCTTAAATCAACTCTTTGCATTCATTAATTTTGACAGTCCATTGTGTAGTGTATTTCGAATGAAAGCAAACTGCCAAGTGTCGAGGTTACATAATAAAGCTATGAGGTCATGACCTGTGTAGAACAGAGGAGCGTGCGGGAAATTTGAAATAGTTTGAAACAGTTTACGAGTTATTTTATTAGTTGATATTATTAATTGAGCAGTTTGAAAGGGCAAGCCTGGCTTTTCGGCTTCTATGGAGGCTTCGCTACTGAGCCAAATAAAACATGAAAGTTTCTAGCCTGCCACTAGTGGTTGTAAAATAAACCAGCCAAGTGCGAGTCCGACTCGCGAATGAAGGGTTCCATACCATCGTACAAGATTTAATACTATGTAGGTACTTTTTAAATACTTTTGTAAAAGAAAAAACACGTCTCCTCTGTATTGGAACCCCCTTCAATTTTTAAATATAATTCTATTTTATATATGATTTCGTTTAGCAAATATAATTACGAACTTTGTGAGTATTTCAAACGTCTACTTGTTGCTATTGTTAAGATGGAGAAAAAAAAGAAGGAAAAAAAAGGTTTCTAGTAGGGGATCCTTTAATTTTTTTAATGTTGTTATAGCTGAAACAAAAATACACATTCTGTGGAAATTTCAACTGCCTACCTATTACAGATCATGAGATACAGCCTGCTGACAGACAGACAGACGGACAGCGGAGGCCTAATAATAGGGTCCCGTTGGTTATCCTTCAGGTTCCATACCTTTTTTTTACCTTTCCGTACTAACTATACCGAAAATGCCACAGAATGTTTATTTCTGTTGCAGCTATAACAACAAAACACAAATAAATTAAAAATTAAAGGGTCCCCCCACTAGAAACATTCCTAAAAAGGAATATCCTGCCACTAGTTGTAAGAACAGAAATAACGTAAATTTGCCACAAATAATTAGCTATTCTATTTTTTTTTAAAGCAAATTGATAACATTCAATTTTTATTTATTTAAACATCACTATACAAAAAAGTACTTAGGCAGCATAGTTATTGTAGCAACCGACTAACAGAAAAACTATTCCGCCAAAAGGTAACAGTCATTCGAATGCATTAATTTTCAATCTAGCACTCATTTCAGTTTACCTCCTCATGGGGATCACAGTGTAGTTAGCAACTTACTAACAATGTAAACATAACCTTTGTTTTGCTATTTATGCTTGTAATTTTTTTAACTATATTAGTTTTTTTTTTAAATGACTGTAACTGAGACAAAATCAATTATCCAGTATAAATATCTCTAGAACTGCTAAAACAAAGTTGTAATGTTTGCAGGTGGTAGGTCTTATCCATTACATATTTCCATAAACAGCTGGCCTAAAGTAAAGTGGGAGGGGTATCAGCATACATGTAATAGTTCTATGGCTTCCTTAAAGTATATAGATCTTTCTATGAGAATATGAGAGCATTGAAGTTATTTTGCCAGACATTAATTGAATCTGGGATCCATTACTATAGGCCTTTTTAAAATTAACCCTTTCACTTTTAATGTAGGAGGTCATCCTTAGAGGTCTGCATTCATCATAAAGATAATAATTTTATTCTCAAATAATTTAAAGGGATATTTGAGCACATATTTGCCCATTGTTACACATCATTATATTGTACACTATTTCAGTTGCTTTTTGAACTAAGCAAAATTGTAAAGTAAGAGAAGTTCTAAGTTATCTATGAATCAGTTATTACATACTCTATACTGCACCAAGAAAATCTAGATGCTTTTATAACATTCCATAAATCAATTTAAAAAAAGTAGCATGCTAATAAGTTAGTTGTGATAGTTAACTAATAAGTTTTTTTTTTAATAATTTTATTGTTATGTATTAATGAATAAATCAATAGATTTAAATACTCTGAGTTTTCTAGTAAATAAAAGAAAATATTCATATAGTCGTAATTAATGTCTTAATTATCTTTACTTGTTGCTAATGCAAAAAAAATGTAAGCTGAATTCAATCTTTGGCTTCAGTCAAAGGTTACAACAAAAGCTGACAATCGGCTTTTGCAAAAAAACACTAATAAACATCTTGTATATGATGAATATAAAATACCCAAACAAACAATACTGTACAGTACAATTAAATAGTTCGACCCTGTTATATGCAACTGTTTAGTTTACTTGTGGATTTTATACTGTGAACTTTAATCCATCACCCAAGTGTGGTGGTGATCCTTAGACTAATAGTGGATTTTTTATGGGAAAGATAAGATGTTAAGTAAGCTACAATGACGTTTAATTTCCACAGATAATAAATACACTCACCGGCACGGAAACTTGGCCACTCGTGAATTTGCTGATTATTTGCACTGAAACGTTTTTTTAACAGTAAATTAAGGGTAGATGCATTCAATAAGTGTCTCTAATGGTTTTAGAACATAGAAATTTAATGTTTACTTCACCGAAATTTTTCTTTTCAAGATAACATGTTTTCACTAAAATTAACATCTTTCCATTGTCACTTTAAAAACACTACAAAGTTAAAAATTAAGTCTGTTTCTTTATTGTCTATCAGTTTTAATATCGGGTGTTTCCTCCTCTAGCCCTGATAACCGCTTGCATTCGATCTGGCATGCTTTGAATGATGTTTCTGACATCAACTTGCGGTATGCTGTCCCAAGCGGCCAGCGCTGCATTTCGGAGCTCATTTAGAGTTTGTGGCGGTTTGGAGCTGGACTTTATCTTTCTTTAGAGCATACCCCATACATGCTCAATTGGATTTAAGTCCGGGCTACGAGCTGGCCACTGTAATTTTTGTATTCCAACCTCTTCCAGATATTCCTCTACACAATGTGCGACGTGCGGGCGTGCATTATCGTGCATGAGGAGGAATTGGTCGTGTCCAATGAATCCCGAATAAGGCATTACGTGCTCCTGAAGAACTTCCTCGATGTATCGAGTAGCTGTAAGTAGATTATCGACGATGACCAACTCTGTACGTGCGTTGGAACTTACACCTCCCCATACCATTACTGAGCCTCCATGGAAACTCACAGTTTGGGTGGTGGTAATGGGTAGAAACCTCTCTCCTCTTTTTCTCCACACTCGTTCTCAACCGTCTGGAGCACGTAAAGCTATTCGACACTCATCTGTGAACAACACTCTAGCCCATTGCTCGTGGGTCCAATTGACATGTTCTCTTGCGAACTGAAGTCGGGCTACTCGGTGCTGTCTGAGAAGTTTGGACCTCGTGCTGGTCTACGAGCTTTTAAATTCACTTCCTCCATTCGTCTTCTCACCGTACGCTCACTAACATTAACGCCTCTTGCGATTTGGAGCCGCTGGTGTATCTCAACAGCGGTCAGGTAGCGGTTTCTCAAAATCTCCATAACAATAAAACGATCGTCCCGGGCCGATGTGCACCTTACGCCCCCACTGCCTGGCCTGCGGGTGTAGCGGCCTGTCTCCTGGTATCGTTTCAGTGAATACTGCATTGAGGACCGTGGTACGTTAAGCACAATAGCAACTTCACGCTGTGTCAGCCCTTGGTCAATTAATGCTACTGCTTGTGCAACTTGTGCTGGTGTTAATGGCATTTTTATTGGCTTTAAAGCACCTTTAGTTATTTAATTAAGACACAAGATCACAATAATTGAATAACCTTACAGTAAACTTTTCACAACACACAAATTTAAAATGTGAACTTAGTCGCTCAAATGACCCGATTCAACTAAAAATTAAAGAATTCGTCATGGTGCACTTAAACATAATGAATTACCCTCTTGAACTTGAGGGTAAACATTTTTTGACATACTTGCATAACAAACATTCATCAGAAACACTTAAAGCTTTTGCTATCGCGAGATAACCGCTTGGCCAAGTTTCCGTGCCGGTGAGTGTATTAAAAACACAGGTGAAAAAATTCATGTCAGTCATTATTACCACATGAAAGTAAATTTTTTTTATAGGATAAGGTTGACAAACGAGCACACAGTCTACCTGATGGTAAGTGGATGCTGTGGCCCATAGACATCTACATTAAACTTTGATTAAAAATCAAAATGCAGATGTGTTGTCACTATTAAGGACTAAGATGGAATGCCTTGATTCGAGTAAAACAGGTCTCCGGTTCTCTACACTCACCATACTAAACACAGCAGCATTAATCTGCTATTTTACGTTGGTATTCTGCGAGAGTGTGGTCTTTCCCCGTTCGAGCCGACCCATTCATGCTACAACCATAATAGCTGCAGAGTGGCTCTACCACATATTTCATTAATTGATTCAAAGTTTACCAACTATGATCTCAGTATTGTAGTTTCAATCATTGAATTGCATTTATCTATTCATATAAATTAAATTGAAGTGTCTGTGTGCAATATTGAAATACCTGGCATTTAGTAACCTTGGGAGGTTATTTACATGCAAATAAGATAATAACTTTTTTTTTTAAATGTCTGTCTATCTGTCAGGGTAATCTATGGGATAGTTGAACTGATTGTGATATATTTTACCATCAAGGAAAACAGTGCCAGGAATGACCAAGGTTATATTTTATTCAAAAACTTTGAATATGTTAAAAAAACTTGATAAAATTAAGTGATCCTTTATTATCTTAAACCTAACAGTGCCTCATAAACAAATCCAATCTGAACAAAGCCCAGGCAGGTCACTAATAGAAATAATTTATGAAATAATCAATGTGCAAATATATTCAATTGAATGGAATACATACAAGTAAATAATAAAAATATTAACATATATAAATGCCCTCAGTTATAATTGGGAGCAAGTCAATGAAAGACTAGTCTGAATTGAGTTGTGACAATTGTCATCTCGTAAATTGTGCTAAAATTGCTGGTTGCAAAGGATTTCAATAGTAACAATATCTATGCCTCCTCCAAACACCCCAGTAATGGCATCATAGGCTAAACATTGTACTATAATTTCTGGTCCCCTTGCCTTCCTTGTTAAGGAAGCATCCGGCTAGAATGTGTTAAAAACACAGATACCTTTACTCAGACCTTCCCGAGACGTTGTAAGTGACAAGCACTTGTGTGTGTGTCCCAAGTACGAGATTAACATTGACTTGCCATTACCCTGCATCATCATCGGGCCATATTTGTGAATACTAACTGCTCAAATTGCTAGGTACTTACTTTCTTCATCTACAGAGTCGGCCCAATTGTTTGTCGTCGCTATCGTCGTCGGCTCCGCAATGATGACACCCATGTTCGCTTTGATCCATTTTGCCTTCTTTGATTTCTTGCCTATAAAATGTGATATGAACACAAATCAAATTTTAATGAAAAATAAATCGTCGAGTACATCAGGTACCACGAAGGATGACGCATTACAAGTTTAGTAATCGACCTAGGACGATTTTGGAAAGCGGTCGTGGACACACTGAAAGGACAATGACATCAGGTTTAGCCAATTTTAACATTTTTGAGATAATTTACAGGTACGTTAAAAAAGAAAAAGTATTTAAATAAAGAGTAAAATAAAATGAAACGTTATGAAATGTGGCCACGCGGTAAATCCAAACGTCTGCGGAGGATAAAAAAATGACACGTTAGCATTAATAGTAAGAAAATTATAGGATTTTGTCTAAACCTCCAATTGAACAGACCATAGTAACATTTGAAGTAGCATGAGAAATTGATAAATAAGTGATATATTTATCAGAAACTAAAGGTTTTACACATGACAAAATTATTAAAACTAACCTGTAGCGGCCATATTACAAGGCTGGGGCCTGGGTTGCCACTGATTATAAAAATTACGGTGTGCAAGAATGCCAGATTATGTACAAAAATACTGCAAGAGTGATACCATATTATTAAACTACAATTCCTATTAAAAAAAGACAAAGCTAGAAAATAAACAACATAGTTTTGTAGGTATTCATTTCTTCGGGTATTACAGAAATCTGGAAATATTTTTTTTCTCAGCCGAGAAACGAACGATTAAAAGAAAAGAAAAAGAAACTACCAGTATATTTATTATTTACCGGTGTCAAGTACATACCGTTACACGTACGTATAGTCTATTAAAGTTCACCGCTGAACATAAGCCTCGCCCATAGATTAACTCACAAGGGAATATTTGGGATGGTTGGGAACCGCAGTTTTTATTTATAGTGGTTATTAGAAAATCGCTGCTGCCCATATCCCGATTTGTTTTCCTCTGTCACCTCTAACGACACTCACGGGATGATATGGGGCAGTGGACCATAGATTGATAAATATTTATCAAGCTAGTCGATATCATGAACGTACTCCACAAACAGGACTATGTATGTGTACCAAAAAAACGAGCTAGTAGGGATATGTACTACCGAGGCCATTTATCTCTCCTAGCAATGTGACCAAACTTTTTATTACATACAGGAAAGGTCGCTTTGAAAGATAAGTTATTTGTGTCCAGTTAATACAAAAGCTTGTGTTATATATCACTTTATTTAACATTAGACTATGTAGTGTTTAAATTTTTTTGCTAGACGGTGTTCAGTTCTATATCAGCTACAATCATATGTATATGTTATAAGACAAGCCTGTAGTTGGTATGCTAGTAGATTGCAACCTAACTGAGTTTTGACTGCAAATTGAATACCAAAAGGCATATATGCAAATGGCAACCCCGATGACAGCGGCGAATTAGCCGCCACCCATGGAAGGAAATACATGTACTTCGCCGCCACCGCATGTTTTTTTTCACTTGATTTAGCTACGCATTCCGTTGGAAGTATCAAAAAAATACTAATAAATTAACTTTAAATGCTTTCCAAGATTCACCCGTTGTGAAAACATGAAAATTGTGCTATAGAGGCAGTCGGCAGCGTACAAATAGCGTTATAAACTGTCTCGTGTATGCACTGGGTAAGTTACACGCCTGCCACGAAGCGTAGACAGAGAAACCTATAGACTAATTATTAGCGTGGCCTCGAGTGAGAAAGGACGATAACGTAGTTTTAGGTTATACAATAATCTTTATGACTTTTAAACTTTAATTGTTCTAAGAACTGAACTGAACAAGTTACACCAACCTTAAGCTCACAAAACACTTTCTTCTCACTTAAACCAACTCCGCAACTTTAGATCGCTACGAACTGTCAAAGTTGTTTAGCAAAGTGTAGTTTGCCAAACAAAAAACCGGCACGGAGAAAGGGACAAACAATCACACCGCTCTGTCTCATTTCTATGCAAGACGTATCCATAAATCTATCTTTTTCTTGTGCAAATGCAAAAGAAGGCGTCAAAACTAAGTAATGAAAAACATTTAATAAAATCAAACATGGTTAAATAATATCGTTTTGTGGAGTTTATGCCGTATCTACCTAAGGTTTTCAGGACATTACATTTTGCATGATGAAACATTCTTAAATTTGAATATGAATTAGCTAATGCTTTAAATAATTGCAATTCGATTTGAATGAACTCTAAATTGTTTGATTTAGATTCACGTCTATTTAATCTAAGTTATAAAACATTCACTTAACGCTTTAAATTATCTTCTGCAGGGCTGTTATGTCTGTACATTTCTGTCTGAACTGTGCTACATCTTTATAACACGAACAAAATTTCTTTTCTGGAGGTTGGTCCGATGAGCTTGTAGAAGGGCGCAGTGAAGATACTTCCAAAGGTACACTATGATAAGTAGAAGGGGTTGAATCAACAATAAATAGAGACGGAAGTAGGATATCACTCCGAACAACAACTTGTTTATTCATAACCTACAAAAATATTAAGAGTATTTTAACATACAAAGGAAGTATAATGCAAATTCTATTAGTTTTGAACATCATCATCTTCATCATCAACATCTATTTAGTAAATTATTAATTTGTATGATACAGAGAAGACCTTTACAAAAAATAACAATGAAAAATCTAGTGTTTTATTTTTCGGTAGTCGCAGGAAAAGCTAACGCCTATTCCCTGAGTCGGAGAATTAATCTAACCCAATATCATACGCACATAGCTTAGCACTATAGATACTCCCAGAATAAGCTATAATTGTACTCTTACCCAGAGGGGTAGGCAAAGACTACAGACTTCCATTTAGCACAATCCTGAAACACCTCTCTCGCCTCCTCCACATCCAAATTCTTACGCATACATATACATGATCGTCGGTAAAGGGTACTCCTAATTTGGCCCATTTTCAATATATCGCCAATTTGGTCAATAAATTTTCGCCTAGGACGTCCCTTTCCAACTCTTTCGTTCACTTCTGCAACATAAATTTGCTTTGTCACTCTTTCCTCATACATGTCCAAACCACCGAAGCATTTCTTTCTTAATCCCGGTTACAGTATCATCTTGCAAACCCCACTCTTCTTTTATCACACAATTTCTCACCCTGTCACTCAAATTCAGCCCCAATATATTCCTTAGCGACCGCATTTTTACTGCATTTATTCTACTCTCGTGTTCCTTCCGCCACACCCAACTTTCACTACCATACGTTAAAGTAGAGACTAATACTGTGAATTGTGAATTGCCATACGTGCCTTTTTTGACACATTCTGACTTTTCACAACAGAGTGTAGAGCCCCATTCACTTTATTTCCTGCATTCACTCGTCGTTTTATATCTTTATCTTATCTCCCATCCCTGCTGAATACACATCCCAAATATACAAACTTCACGTCGGCCACCCGGCTAACTACAGAGGCTGCCCTCGCGCTTCTCGTCCCCATCTTACCAAAGCTGCCAGACCAGCTCCACTACCGGTCAATGACCAATCATTCCCGGTTCTCCCAAGCCGAATGCACCGTCAGAGCTTGTTCCTGTCTCAGTCCCTCAGGGCTTGTCTCAGCCCACTCAGGGCATCTATCGGCCCTCTCGGGCCCCTATTGGCCTTTCTCAGCTCTCACTGCCCCCTGTTATCCCTTTGGGCCCCAAAAAGACTGACCCCCGCAGATTTCCACTGCCCCAAACCAGGCACAAGCCTCACCTATGGTCTGAATACGGTGTATACCGCTATTCAGAGCATCTACATAGAGAAGATTACCATCCTAAAACGCAAACTGCGCGCTGCTCAGTCCCCTCAACACCGCCTCCTTGTTCTTGTTGAGCATCACAATCTCTTGAGTTCGTTATAATAAAAACAACATAATGTCAGAGTCTTCTGCTCCCGCCATATCACACGGTCGTATTAAGCCAAAGGGTTTGTCGCTTGTATCCTTTAATACCCACAGTTTGCGTAATAACCTCCCTGAACTTAAGCTCTCTTCGAGATCGCGAAGCCGACCTCCTCCCCCTCCAGGAGACCTACCTCAGTCCTAAGGTCTTCAAAGGTCTCTCTGTCAATAAGTACTCCCTTCTACGTGATGACAGACTGCTGACCGCAAAGAAAAAATCCTTATTTCTAAGTTTATCGTACAGCAAACCCCGAGCACAGCCGTCTCCATAGCTCGCTGAGCTTTCTCATACGGCCAGAAGTGAAGGGTATTTTAGTTTAATATAAAATTATAATTTTATTACTTAAAAGAATTATGGCCAGTTTTTGAAACACTGATTAAACTTAGCTTTTAATTCAAATTTAATCAAAATTTTGCTTATGTTATGGTAATATTTCCACGTTGTATTTATACAGACAAATTAAAACACTAATGCGTCGTAAGTATCGGATGTAATATCAAACCCGTAGTCAACATAGCCATAATGCCTTTGGCTGCTAGCATGGTATTCCGTCAATTGCTTAATTTTCATTTCATCCATGACCAAGGTACAATTTTTTTTATTTTATAGGGTTTTTTACTCTCTGCTCTCAATTTTAGTGTCATCAGCGCTTCTTGAGTAAACCCTGATTGGCCATTGTTGATACTGTACCGCTTACTCAATATCCGTGGTGCAGACTGTACTTTTACTTCAATACGCGGTAGAGCCACGCTGCAGCTATATTATGGTTGTAGCACGAATGAGTCGGCTCGACCGGGAAGGACCACGCTCTCACAGAATACCAGCGTAAAATAGCAGTTTGATACTGCTGTGTTTCGTATGTGAATGTAGAGATACGAAGACCCTTTTTTACTGGAAATGAGGCATTCCATCTTAGTCCTCAGGGGTGACAACGCATCTGCGTTTTGATTCTTAATCGAGGATAAAGGTACATGTCTATGGGCCACAGCATCCTCTTACCATCAGGTGGATTGTGCGCTCGTTTGTCACCCTTATTCTATTTAAAAAAGGCAAATAATATGTTCCAAAAGTTTTACGTACATAGCGATAGGCTTTTCGTTAATAATTAAGTTGTAGGGCGAAACATCTTAAGTCTGTGGAATATTTAGTTCTGGGTAATTTTCCAGACTTACTTTTAAGAAATTGTCTGTTTAAAAGTTCGCTTTCTTCAGTTATTTTCTTTTGTGGGACTTGTTTGTTTTCTTTATTTATCAAAGATATCACTGTCAACGGATCTAGTATTTCTTGCATACTTGGAACTTTTTTGTTTAAATACCGTTACTGCGATTGAAGACTTTTTATGCTATTTCTTTCGATTTCGAGGCGTTTCTTTAGTTTAATTTTCCTTGGTGTATAGTCTGTTCGCTTAAATAATGTCGCTTTTGTACCTCAACGCCTCGGCACGTGCTGCACTTTATCAAAGGCGCGACAGATCGTGCTGTACAGCACCCGAAACGTTGGAAATAAAAGAGGCAACATTAAACACGATAATTTCTTTAATGTGTAGTGTTCGCGTAAATATAAGTTATTATTGTAAACTTATCGAAGTTGTAAAATATTTTCAAGAAAAATAATACGGTGTCAAGGGTAATAATAAAAATATTTAATCTATTGATATAATTACAGCTAGACATTACCTCCCACAATTTTAAGGTTGGTACAACAGTACTGGCTAAGCTTCTTTTATTAATTACTTGAGGTATGAAATATGATTTATCAATATGTTCGGAGCAAATGGTGCTAGTCCGTTTAGGTATCCAAGATTCATGATTTCTACAGGCTGCAATCCAATTCTGCTGCCTAAAAGGACATCTTGGAAATATATGAGATCACACCAATAATAGAAAAATTTAATGCTTTTTGTAATACTTTATTATAACATCTAAACCAAAAATATAAACTGGTTCGGCTAACAAAACTGAATGGTTAATTAACTTATCGATAGCTAAAGTTGTGGCGTACATCACTAAATTGTAATTCTTTCGGTTGCAGTGATATCAGTTTATTTTATAAACATTGCACACTTTTGCTACGAGGTGGCCAGTATCGATTCGACTCATTTGGCCTTTATTTTGTATAATTTTTTGATAAATATTATTTATCGCTTATATTAAATTATAATATATTTAGAATAGTGTTGAGATTGAGCTGAATATTTAAATCATGTGACGAAATCCACTACACATATTAATGTAATGATTATTATTCTCACAATGTTACTAGGAAATAAATTTTCATTCGTATATTTAATTTGTGTAGTAAATTATATTTATTTAAAAATAGCTTATTTTTCACTTCATGAATATGATGACAGCACTTGGTATATTACGAAAATATTCAGAAAATACAAGTTTTAAGTATAATATTATGTTAAAAATATTCACAGATGAAAAGTCACGTTGCCCTTTCGCAGATTTGAGGTTTTTGAGTATTTTTTGCATGAAAATACACTGCAATTCGACATTTTTGTTGAAACTTGATTGGCTGGCACGATCACTTGCGGAATGGCGCAGGACGCTTTTTTTGCGGCCAGAAGCAAATAAGGGCTACCTTCCGGGAATGAGGGAAGGGAGGTGGTAAATTCTCAAAGCTTACCACGCAGCCGGCTGCTTGGTTATGTGGGACTCACCGAGAAACCTCATTGCCTTACCCACTAAACACCACCTGTGAGACTGGCTCTAACCTGTTAAGATCATACAGCCGTATCGGAAGCGACCCCCCTTAGGTGAAAGAGGGGCGCAGGCGGCGAGTAGCCCCTGATAAGTGTGTCTAACTAAGGCAGGTTACGAGATGAGATGGGATGGCTCGGCCTGAGCCACCAGGAGACAGTTCAGGTCGGCCGAAAGCTTGTTGGGCGGATCTGAGAGAGAGTTTCTCGGCCTGCGGACACTACAGCGAGAGGAAAGTGGGGCTGCATAGGCAGCTGCCTCGCGAATGAGGTGGCTTGAGTGGAATTCTGAGGCCTCGAAGAATTTCTCAGAGAGTGATTTTAAGAAATGTTGAACTCTCGGGAGCCCTAAGTCTCGGTGGAGATCGGCATTAGGGACGTAATAGGGTGCGTTCGTAGCCTGATGACAGAAGAGGTTTTGAATTATTTGAAGTTCATTTAAGATCCTTTATTTAGCATGAGCAAAAATGGGGGCCACGTAGGTCATAATCTTATACAGGACAGACCTTATACGTCAGTTCAGTAGGTCAGTTCGTAAGTGAAATTTCCGCCCTAGAAGATATTTGCTAAAATGCTGCAACGGCTTTACCACAGCTAGCAATTCGCGTCTTGTGACACAATAGTTCCTTTCCGGTTTTGACAACGACTTCCTGAAGTACGCTATCACAACCTCTCGATCACCGTTCCGTTGATACAACACACCGCTGAGTCCTGTATCACTTGCGTCTGTGTCAACTATAAATTCTTTGCTTGCATCAGGGTATTCCAAAATAGGTGTTTTGCACAGACGGTCCTTGAGCTCCTGGAATGCGATATTGCAATTTTCATCCCAGCAGAAATGTCGCTTCTCCTCGGTTAGCTTATGCAGAAGTCTGGCTATATCTGCAAAGTTCTTCACAAATCGCCGGTAATAGGAGCACAAACCCAAAAATGCTCTAACCTGCGTCTTGTCTTTCGGAACCGGCCAATCCTTGACAGCAGCGATTTTCTCTGGATCCGTGCGGATACCTTCTTCCGATACTACACACCCCAAAAAGTTAACTTGCCGTTTAAATAGTGAAATTTTCTTCGGACTCAACTTGAGGTTGGCACTCTGAATCTTCATGAGCACGCGTTCCAGGTTTTGAATGTGTTCCTCAAACGTACGGCCTACGACGATGATGTCATCCAAGTAGACCAGACAGGCATCGCCAATTAGCCCGGTAACTACAAGTTCCATCAGCCTTTCAAACGTTGCTGGAGCATTACACAACCCAAACGGCATTACTTTAAATTGCCACAGACCCTTTCCCGTCGAGAACGCATCTTACATAAAAAGTTCCTCCTGTCCACATTTCAAAACACCTTGCTTAACGTCGATCTCACAACAATTATTCCTCATAAAGTCTAAGCTCAGGATGTAGTCGTCCATTATATCAGCCACGATGACATTATGCAGGTAGATCACGTTGCCTAGCTTCAACTCCATCTCCTTCTCTCCACGGACGGGTATACGCTGACCGGTGGCTGTTATCAAATTAATGTGTTCTCGGTTGTATGCGGAGTCCCCAAGGAACTGACTTATAAGTTGGGAACTGACAACCGTGCGAGAGGCTCCAGTGTCTATGGTCAGTTTACACGGTATTCCGTTGACCTCGCCCTTGATGATTAGACTATTCCCATCATGGGTTTGTGAGATCGAGATTCTTGGGGCTCTTTTAACATAAGCCAGCACCCGCCCCGCAGTTCTGGCTTTTACTTGTTTTCCTGCTGCTGCTGGGCGGTGCTGTTGGCCGCACTACCCTCCTGAGATCGTTCACCTTCCCTTTCTAGGGTTCGCTTAGGGCAACTGGATCGAAGATGGCCCCTTTCCCCACAGCCATAGCACCTAGGGCTGTATCATTTATTGCGGTCTCGAACTGTAGCTGCTGCAACCTCCCTAACGCGATGGGAACGATGATCATGTCGCACGGTTTCCACCTCCAGGGTATCGGCCAAGGCGTCCTTAAGCGTCTCGTGGTGCCCGAGTCTCACAGCAGCTCTGACTTCCAGGTCGCGGATGCCGTCGATGAATGTCTGCACCAGGTTCCCTTCATTGAGATCAGGTACAGACCGGTATGCTTTTCGCACCAGCTTCTCCACCTCTAGAGCCCACTGCCGCAGGTTTTCGTTGACGCGCTGCACGCGATCTTTAAGCTGCGTACGAAAGACGTGTTCCAGGTGAGCGTCGTCATATCTCGCCTCCAATGCCTCAAGGAGCTGCTCATAAGTCATTTCCTCACCAAGAGCTTCCAGAACTGTTAAGGCCAATATGTATGTAATTAATATTTTGTATTTAAGAAAATATTAAGTCATATTTCTTATTGCCTTCGTTTCTATTCAGATTCAAAGACACTGCATATTTATTTTATAAGAAAGAAAAACTTAAGATATTTTTTAACTTGCATGTTGCTTGTATGGTTTTTAAGAGGATGTCTATGTGTGCATAATATGTACGTATTTATGTATGTTCGGATTCAATTTTCGCATCATGTATCTCGAGAACAAAAGTGATATCGACATGGGATCAGTTTCATTTAACGCATAATTATGTAATTTAGACCTCATTAAATTTTGAGCAAATTCGGTCTAGTCGTTTTTTTGTGCCGAATGAAAAAATTTATAAAATATTAAAACATATGATATTTTTTTATTTTTTCCACTGGGAAGTTAGTCGTGTGGACCTTTCGGGTCGCACCTAAACCGCTTTTATCATTACAGTAATTTTATAATTTATTTAACTAATTAATAAAAAATAAGAACCTCTTTTTCTAATAATAATAATAATAATAAATATGCATAATATATACATATTTCGTTCCGATTTTATTTACTTTATTCATATTTATCATTTTATTATAATAAATTCTATAATAAATATTAGATAATGTCTAAATATCATCTGGGTAACGGTCTCGCACCGATGCGATCTCGATTAAACGTAATAATACTAAAAAATATCTAAAGCTAATTCTAAAAAAAAATTATTATGAAACTCGTTTCATATCAATTGCCCAAATCTACGAGTCTCCGAGAGTCGCCGTAACTGGAATAACTATACCTAGCCTTCTACACGGCGCACACGGACTCGAACCACAGAATATGCTCAAACTCCAATCTCAAACGAAAACGATCTTTCTGGTTTGCGCTTTGCGCTTTCAGATTCAGATGGCATTTACATCGCGCGCGTCTAGCGAGTGGACGTACAGTCTCACGGATCACGGACGTAGTTCGCACTTATAAACATTGAATATCGTAACTGTTTTTTTGTTGCGTTGAGTTTTTATTTAGCCATATCGCCTACCGATTCGGCGCTAACTGATTATAAAAAGCTCTATGCTCTCATATTACAATTTAGAAGTAGAGTTCCGTTTTAGATTTTAGCTGGTATTAAATTGATTTTTTTTTGTTGCGGAGTGACGTAAAATCCTGTGCAGTGATAACGGGGAGTTATGTGAATCAAGTTGTGTTTACGTTGCGATGTGTGTGGGTAGAGTGTAAAGTGGTTAGTTTTTTTTTTTTATAATGGGTTATGCATCGACCGGGGCGGGGCGAGCAGCGCATGAGGCGCTGCTGGCGAGACAAGATGCTGAGCTGCGACTAATGGAAACCATGAAAAGAAGTCTTCAGGCTAAGATGAAGAGTGACCGGGAATACGCTCTTGCTTTGTCTGCCGCTGCTGCCCAAGGACAGAAGATGGATAAATGCGAGGATCTCAACGGTAAGAATAAAAACTCATTTGATACGAATATTATTTAAAAGTAATTGACCAGAAAGATATTTGGTAGGTATTTATTGCTTTGTTACGCGGTAAGAGTAGTATACCCTAATAACGGTTAATTTTTAAATGCGCAGGACGAAATAGAACAAAGACTTTCTTGGGAACAAAGAAAACATTAGAGACGTCAGTTAAATGAGGATTTAAACGCGTATTGTTTAGAATATTTTATTATTTTCGTTTTTATATTATTCTCTTTTATATATTCGAAAATATTATTCTCAAACTCTCATTTCACCGTAGATCAGGCTGCACGCGAGTAACCCGGGTTCGATTCCGCCTGTGTTATCCGTTAGCCGGTAGGCACCGATGAAACTGTGCTTAATTAACTACTTTTTTAAGTGTGAAGAAAAACATCGTGAAGAAACTTCTATGTCTGAGGAATAGTATAATGTTTCGAGGACATGTTGATTTGTAAGTGAAGTCCGCCAAGACGCACTAGAGCAGCTATTTAGGATAATAATATGGTGTCTGTGCGGAGGCCTAATTGCTCCAATGTCCTTACAGAAGAGGAGACCTGTGTCCCAGCGGTGGAAGAAAATTAAAAAAATAAAATATTCTCTAACATTTTTTTATTTTAGTAGGTACATTTTAAAAATTCTATAGTCGATATAGTAAGATTTCTTTCCACTAGGGTTCAAATGCCAGTTGAAACGAATGTTTTGTCAAAACATATTGCTTTTTGAAACTGGTTGTTCTGTGAGTGCATCTTGTTATTTTCCATCATATATTAGTAGCTTTTGTGTGAGCCTAGGTATGAGTGTGGTGCGCTCTGAGTTAGTGGGACTACTTTAAAAAAACTGAGGGTTTTTTTCTGTAAAATATTCCAACTAGACAGGTAAGTAAATTGGTAAAATCTATGGATACGAATATGATATTCTGAACGCGGTAGAGCTATGCTGCAATTATATTATGGTTGTAGCACGAATAGGTCGGCCGTACCGGGGAACGACCACGCTGTTACAGAATTCCAGCATGAAATAGAAAGCTTAATTCTGTATTGTAAATGTAGAGAACCGGATATTCATTTTACTGGATACGAGGCATTTCATTTTAGTCCTTAGTGGTGACAACGCATCTGAATTTTGGTTCTTAATTGAGAAGAGATACAGCTTCCACTTGAAAATCAGAAAAAACTGTTTGCTCGCCATAATCATAAAGGTGACAACCTTTATTCTATAAAAAAGATATATTTCTTTCATTACACTGTTAACAAATTTGTCAGGAATGATTATTAAATATTGAAAACCATTTTGTTGCAGGCTCACTGATTGCTTCAGCCTGGCGCACCATGACCGAAGAGTGGGAAAATACCAGTCGGTTGATCAGGGCCAATGCCGAAGCTCTTGAGTCCCGGGCTCTCGACCGTCTAATTACGTTAATGACTGAGCGGCGAAAAACCCGCAAAGTCTACCAAGAAGACCATACTAAAATCTCGTCTCAGTTTACACAGGTAATAACTTTTTAATTTACATATCAAGGTTTCAGTTTAGGAAAATGTTTAAGTTTATTTTACCTAGTGCTATTGGATGTACGTTTAGTACTATTATTTATTCTGGTGTTATTTATTCTGTTTTAGTAAAAATGTGTTAATACGACTTAATTGTATTCATTCTATATTTGCCTAGAAAAACTAGTTTAGTTGACTTATTAAAAATTATCCGACTATAAAATATCTTCTTTTCCACTATACCTATATCTGTTGCCCTATCGGAATAAGGTAACTGGACCCTAAGCGTTTTATTGTGGGTAAATACACCAAAATTAAACCCTTTTTTAACGTCAATGGCTAAACCCAAGAATTATTAACGATCTAATTTTGTCTCAAAATCATATTTCGTTGTATTCAAGTATCTTTAATAGAATTTCGATTATATATCTCTTCTAGTCATGACTGATATCACCATGACCAATCGAGTCCATGGTCGATAACTGTAGAGAGTCATCAGTATTTGTTGTGAACTGTATTTTTTGCCTATGGGATAGGAAATGTCACGTTTTAGATAGCTTTAAAATACAAATTGAATGTTTCCCTAGCTGAGCAAAATATGCATATTAATAGCGTTAACACGATTTTGTTATAATAATGATGTCATATGCGTTGTAAATGTGTCATATTTATAATCGAATGAAAGAATTTGCTATGAAAAAAATTGCCTATTGCTTGCCTGCCTTTGTACAAATTGTAATAAAATTTTATGTTTTCGTGACTAAGACATATTTTCATAATTGTTTTTGTTGAACGCTTAAACGATTTTCAAACAAAAGTTATAGTCTCTGATAACGCATACGCGTCGGATTGGTTTATTGCTTTAAATGTGCTAGTTCCGTTAACGTCCGGGTGTGTTAGTTTCGTTGTTTCCTCGGCTTTTTTTATAGGAGAGGGGGCAAACGAGCGTACGGCTCACCTGATGGTAAGTGATTACCATACCATGCTTCTTATCATTAAACTACTATCCTAGTACTTCGTCTACTTAATTAGGTCTTCGAGAACGGTGTAAATAAAAGAATTGTGTCGGGGCCGATTTACAATCTACTACTTTATCAGCTACTTTTACAACAAACCTAAACGAGTCTCCTCCAATGTGGGTCAATCGGTCTTACTTATCCAATGAAGCAAATTACTTACGGTACTTGTTGAATGCTGAGGATGAATGGTGCATTGACATCAATCATTTATATCGTAAACATACAAGTCATACAACGTGAATCGTTTGATCGATTTGAATATTATTTCTTTCGATTTTATTTAATATATTTGTTGCTATTTGTTGTGTTAAAAGAACGAAAAGTTGATAGAATCATTACTTTAAATATCAAATGACAAAATACATTCAAAAATGTATGTTAAATAGTCTATTATAATACAAATTTCGTTCGTTTGCTGCATGACGTTTCCCAATTTACCGTTTTGACTGGTTGTGGCGTTCGGTAATGAGTGAATTTGGCATTGATTTATACTCGTATGTTGTATAACTCAATGGAGTTTGGCGTCTATTTTTAGCCTTCCATTAGCTAACCGCCATTAGTTAAGTTAAAGAGATCAAGAATCGGTGTTTAAAAATCCTATAATATTTTAAAATGTACATAATTATAGTTTCAATACAGATTGGTGGTAGATGCATTTAATTTTACATATTTATTCTATACATTGTTTGCTTATGATTATATTATATGTATAATTAAAAATCATCTGCCTATTTGATTGTGGACATAGTTATTTATGAACGTTCGAGAAAATCGCTAGTCTGTGACAGGAAGGCCGTGCGTATGTGAAAGAATGCATGCACTTCGACTAATGAATGAGTTACGTTGTGTGTTATGGAGACATTCTAGAAATCTGGAATGCGTATTATTTATTCTTATCACATTATCGCATTATGATTTTATCATAATGCGATGTCTGCATAGAATACCTACTACTTCATTGATGGATACACTCCTAAAATCAAGTAAAAGACAGACGTGTTTATGACTCTTCTTAAGTCGACTACTTTAGCAATTATTCTGCTATAAAAAAATTAATTCGATATAGAGAAAAAAAAGAACTTGGACAATATTTATAATATCATCAAGTATATGGAGAACCAGAAGTCCCATAACTGGCAGTGAGATATTGCATCTCCATCTCCAGAATAAGGATGAACCTTTTATTCTCATTAGAGCATAGTATAGCACAGTATATTACGTTATGTTATAGCTCACACTAGGTGACTACATTTTTATTTTAATATGAAAATTTAAATTTGATAAAAGATACATAACTTGTAGATAAGTATTCGGGAACTAGAATTTGGCATTTGGAAAAGTACCTTGTTAGGTTATGTTCCACCATTTACATCCCATCTTTTAAAGTGTGCTTGACAATTGCTCCTTTTTTAAAAGCCAAGTGTGAATTAAGGAAGTTTGGAATCGTTTCATTTAATAAAGTTACTACAATAAAGATTTTAGAAAATATTGATTGTCCTAAAACTGCTAAAATGATTTTATAATCTTGCAATTACCACCGCGGGCTAATTTTACGATTGCGGGCTGTGCGATTTCGCGTTAGAATTGATCGCACCGTACCGCACCTGTCACCGTTCATTGGCCCTGCTGCGTCCGTGCCAACGCGTGCAACTTTGATTTTCACAGACATTAATTTTTATTGCCATTATCAGAAAATGCTCAATAATACTGACCGGAAACATGTTAGTAAAATCGATTGCGTCAGTTTCCTTGTAAATGAAAAAGCGTCGAAATGAAAGGTTCCGTACCATTTTAAAAACACGTTTCTAGTAGGTAGTAGTAGTAGTACTCTTTAATTTTTAATTTATTTGTTGTTATAGCGGCGACAGAAATACAAATTCTGTGTAAATTTCAATTGTCTATCTATTATATATCATGAGATACAGCCTGCTGACAGACGGACGAACGGATGGACGGATGGACAGCGGAGGCTCAGTAATAGGGTCCCGTTGACCCTTTGGGTACGGAACCCTAAAAAGTAAACCTGCAACTGCAAGTGATACGTAAACAACGCAACGCATAGGTATTCTTCGGTGTCATTGCTATAAAATTTGTATATTTCATATTCGTATTTAAAAAAAAAAAAAACGTTACCTCCACACTAGGATTTCTTCCTGTATCATGGAGTAGCAGTTTACGTACATAAATTGCACAAAGATCCAGACACAGAACAATTACGTGTAGGCCATACAAATACTTGTTCCTTGCGGGATTCGAACCCGCGGCCCTCAGTGATATAACTCATTGCTAAGTTACTGCGCCACGGAGCCGTCAAACGTATAATACATAAATACACCAGTATTATCATCATTTCCATCATTATTAACTCAAAAACACAAATGCACTGCTGAAAACCTCATCCAAGTATTGTCACAACGCACGGTCCTGAGACACCTGAATCCATCAAATTCCTACTCTCTTCTTACCGATACAAGGCTGCCTCTCTAGAACCTTTTCTTACTCTATCGGTCTGTTGGGTTTAGGTTTGCCAGATTGGAAGACCAAAACATCTGGACAAATTTTGAAAAAGTCGGGATTTTGTAGTTGTTGTCAGGGGAAATAAATATTAAAAACAAAAAGTTTTTTTTTAAATTAAAAGGCTACAAAAAGTACTTTAAGCAAAACTTATTTAAGTATAGTTAATTTTTAGGTTGCCACATGCATTTGGCATTGAGACGTTACTATATGGATATGGAGTGTAGAAGTAAGGAGTACAGACTGTGTATTAAAAAGCGGTCATAGGAAACCGTTAAATAAGGGTGGCGCCACTATAACTACGGGCTAAATTTTAAAGAACGTGCCGAAAAATATTAGTGGAATAGCCGACTTTTTCGAGGTTATATTTACTAAATAAAATTATTTTAGATTTTAGAGCTACTGAGCAGTTTAGCAGCACACTTCAAACCGTCGACAACTGCTAAGTTCATTTTATCCCAGTAGCTACTCCAGCGCTGTTGTGGACAGTTTTTGAAATGTTATTTACTTCTTACAGATCGCCACTTTTTCAACTTTTCTACTATGGGAGTTGGTACTCCTTACTTCTACACTCCATACTTTACTAGAGTCCACCAATTTGAGTCTATTTGTAGTATTCAGAAAATATTTAAAATTCAAACATTTTATTTCAAATTTCAGTCCAATTACTAACTTAGCTTTTACTAAATCAATGACGACACGTTAACTTTCCGACGAGCTATTTGTCTGGATATTTTGAGTTTTGTCGGGAGTCTGGAAATTATTTAAAATGTCCGGAGAGTACAGACGAATCCCGACAACTGACATGGACGAATCTGACAACCAAAGTTGGGTAATATCGGCTATGTCGTATTACATAATGTACGATATACATGAAATGTTTCGTGTTATTGCGCTAACTAGTACAGGAGTAATAATGAACAATTTATAGAACCCACGAGCATTCTTCTCGCGTATGTTGCAACAGGATCCGATTCGGTAGACGCGGCGTCGATGTATCAATCTCCTCTTTCGACGCGTCGCGTCGCCGATTTGCTTTGGTTGCACCGGACTTGGCCTAGATGGCCTAGACGACTTCGACTACTTGACGGATTGTGAACCGAGTTTCCAGTTCTTTTGTATGATAACGAACGAGATTTTTAGAGGTAGATACTAGATAGTACCCATGTTATACATGCGGCAAAGTTTATATCAAATTTAAAAACACATTTGTAGTATCTGTAATCATTAGTTGACTTTATACATTAAAGCTTTTGATCTAATTGCGTTATCTTTACATTAATTGTTTGTAAATGTCCCTTGGAAATGTGATACTACTAAAATTTGGGTGAATCAACTTTTAAGGTACTCTTTTGCTGTCCCCATAATTAAATTGGAAATAATGACGAAAAATTCATTTATTATCAAGGACTTCAAAACCTTATTATAAAATTAGGCTTATTTAACTTTTACTAAAATAATTTAACTTTGTAGATAGAAAATTACATGTAGATACTAAATTACATACAGCATACAGGCACAAAATACGAACACAGGCTTTGGTTTATTTCGGGTAGATTTGGTCATTCATTGCGTGTGACGACATAGCCAGAAGTTATATCATTTTTAATTAAATAATATTATTTATTAATTATATAATTATAAAACAGTTTAAAACCAAACTTTATCCGCAGCAGCGAATTATCCGACAAAAGGCATGGCATCTGACAATACCAATTGCAAAAAATAGATTTATCTCCCTCTGCCGCGTATACGTTACTAATAGAGAAAACACAGGGCTAAACTGGGGCAAAAGAATTGCGGACAACGCGGTGGCGACTTGTATCACACAGCTGTTAATAGTTGCTTGGTGACCTAGTCTGGTTCCTAAGCGTGCGGCATAACGAAAATGCCAAATATAATTATCTTAGTTTAGAGAAAATTAATAAAGTCTCTATAAAATAGTAATTATAATATTATGCAAGTAATTATAATATTATGCAAGTAATTATAATATTATGCAAGTAATTATAATATTATGCAAGTAATTATAATATTATGCAAGTAATTATAATATTATGCTACAACTGCATAGTTAGTGTTTTCGTGCCTAAAGCTGGGAGAATAATGTTTAAAATGTTTAATAACAATATTGTATCGCGCTATATTTTCTTATTTTAATTTCCACCGAAAATATTTTTTTTAAGTTTTCTAAATGTTCATTTTAGTTACGATGTAGGCACACAAAAATAGATATCGAATAGAAATTGTTGAATTTCCTTTCTTTTGCTTTCATTTGGCCCTATTTTATCTTAATTTACCTCCTTAAATTTACCCTTAAAATCTAATTAATATTTATTGAGTCACAGTTGCACACTTTCGATTATTCGGAAATTGAAGCCGTGGTTGAGAGTCGCGAGACTAGACTAGAATTCATCATCGCATTATCATAATTGGACCATAGCAATCAATATCCATGCTAATTTATTTAGCTGGATGGTTTTAGCAGAAATTATTCCACGTAAAATTATGATATTATGTGTTTAGTTCTGACTTAACGTTTCGTTCGTTCTTAATTATGCAAATATATAGGGATACCAAAAATTTATTTTTGTTATGGCTACTTAAGAGTGCCAGATTCTTTACACATATCGTCTCCATATCGAATATTTTAGTAATATTATCTACACATTAAAGTGTGGTGAATGCTGTTGGTGAATGGAATATTCAAGATTAAAATTCACAAGACAAAAATATCAAGTGGAGCTTTGCGACCTGAACTCTTTTAACCCCGAAAATCGTTTGTACCAAACTTAAACCCCTTTTCTCATTTAAGTTTCTGGTTAGATACTACCTATATTAAAAAAAAGTTTTTTCCCTTTATTAATCTGAATCAATATAATCTTCGACGTTATTCTTACATGAGTGATTCACTGCTCCTCTCCATTTTAAAATTAAAAACAAAAATTAGGTAGTTTGAAGTACTGTAGTTGAGACTTATGGTAAGTTTACGTGGTAGAGCCACGCTGCAGCTTTATTAGAGTTGTAGCACGAATGTGTCGGCTCGACCGTAGTGGGACACTCTCACAGAATACCAGTGTAAAATAGCAGCTTAATGCTGTTGTGTTTCGTATGGCGAGTGTAGAAAACCGGAGACCCTTTTTGCTGGAAACGAGGCATTCCATCTTAGTTCTCAGGAGGACTGCGTGCTCGTTTGTCACCTTATTCTATAATAAAAAATCAGCAACTTTGTCAACAGCTGTTGACACCAAATATCGGTAATTTATAGTTTTCTCATTTTTTCCTTAATAATACGTAGATGCCAGATTTAAAGTTTCTAAGTAATTTAAATTTTCTAAAGTCTAGCTTAGATTTTTGAGTGTAATTTTACAGTTGCTGAGTGATAAAAGACATTTTTCAGACCTTAATAACTTAAGAACTACATAATATAAAAGTTTTATTTATTGGATTTGAAGTTCTTGGTAGTCAAGGGCTCTTAAACAGGTATGACTGCCTCGTTGGTCTAATGGTTGTTGTAGTGCTTGTCGTGAAGCGACAATTAAAAACTAAATAACCTAACCTAACTACAACAAAACAACCAAAAATAAAATAAATTATTTAAAAATTTGAAAAGATTTACAGTTTCTTTTATAAAAAAAAAGGTATGAAGGTGATGATGGGCTGTAATGATGATAGTGATTTACAATATTATTAAAAAAAATAACAAAAATAAAGATACTGCAACGAAGTATGCACAGGCTATGCCTATGATAGGTGCGCAGCGCCTGCTCTAGGTACACGCAGAATCTGGAGAAAGCACATGCAGCGTCTGGAGAAGGTACACGCAGCGCTTGGAGTAGGCCCACGCAACGCCCGGAGCAGATACACGCAGCACCCGGAGTAGACACGCAGCGTCTGGAGTAGGTACACGTGGCGCTTGAAGTAGGCAAACACAACGTCCGGAGTAGACACACACAGCGTCCGGAGTAGACACGCAGCGTCTGGAGTAGGAACACGCAGCGCTTGAGACAAACACGCTCAGCGGCCGAAGATAGCGCGGGCACTAATAGGTGGAGGCGTAGGCGTGGCTAGGCGACGACTTCAGGAGAAGGCTTGCAAGATCCCGAGGCAGTGCGGATAAAGCCTTTAAGAGGTGCTTCTCGTATCCAAGCTGAAGTGAGGACCTCTATCGGCCGATTCTTCGGCTTTTATACTTTTTGACGGATCTGGGATAAGAACGAGAAATTATTTGAAATTATTTAAATTAAAAGCAAATTTTTGTAAATGGCCAAGAAGAAAAGAGTATTTTTGAAGTAAAAACATCAGGCCGGTAACAATATTTGAATAAAAATTGCCACGACAACCAGATAAACAACGATGTCAAAACATGTCAAATTTTGGTTTTAAGCTCGTAATACAGAAACGGCAAGATTTAAGTGAAAAATGAGATATTATTTATATAGGAAAAAAAGTAGCGCAAGAGCGCGCACGAAACCCGAAATTGTAGAGTTACGGAGAACTAAATAAAAGATCGAAAAAGGTAGACTCCATTGACACCGATTTAAAAAGTGCTGATAACGTGAAAATACGAAGTGAAAATGATTTGTTATTGTGTTCTTATGAATTAAAAATATTACAGGATCCTATGGAAATAAAGGTGATGCAAAATATCCAGTTTTGAGGTGAATGTAGAAAATCAAAAACAGAATGGAAAAATAAAAATAAAATAGTGTAAAATGATATGTAAGTATGTATGTAAGCATAACACTACATTTTCCCCCCGACCCTGGAAAATTTTTGACTCAGCAAAAATTTTGAGATGTACATTCCAAAATAAACCATAAAAACACAGCTTTGCAGTAACAGACATCACCAGGCAATATCAGATATACTATCTCTTACATTCATCATCTGCATTCAGGTAAGGGTGGAGTTCACATTCAATGACTACCACTCTAAAAGTGTGTTTTCGAAAGGACATTCAGGCTTATTTAAGGAGTAGTCATCCGCTCCTGCGTGGAAAAAAAAACATTTTAAAGGACATCCAGGCTTATTTAAGGAGTTGTCATCCGCTCCTGAGTGAAGATAAAGTTAAAGAAATTAATCTTAAGCAAGCTTTAGTCGCTATGACTTAAGTAAAGATTAAGAACGGCCAGAGCGGTAGGGCTCAAAGCCAGAGATCAGCAACATCACTAACGAGATGTGTCTGAAATAAAAATAAAAAGTGAAGATTAACCAACGAAAGTTCGAGGTCCTAAAGCAAGATGTGTTGAAGAACACTGGATCATCAAACAAAATAATAAGGTGAGAATGATGGTGATATTTATACATATATACAAATTAACAGTTAATAAAAAAAAAAATTATGATTTTACATCTTTGATGTGCCACTTGCCTCTAACTCCATTAGGGTCTTCAAGCACATAGACTAGTGGTGACAGTTTAGCTATCACTTTGCACTTGATGAACTTAGGGGCAAGTTTAGCATTAAAGTATGCGCCGGCATTGCTTAAAACATGGTTTTTACGCCAAACAGTGTCTCCCACATTAAATTCTTTAAAAGACCGGCGAAGATCATAGCGAGCGCTATTTTTAGCGTGAGCTATGTGAAGTTTAGTTTGAACTTTGTGAAAAATAGATGAGAGGAGACCAGCATTAGACGCGTAAATATCACGAGGCATAAATATCAATTCCTCGAGGCTATGAGTTGGAGTATAGAAGGAACCACCAGACGCTGCATGTGCTTTCTCCAGATTCTGCGTGTACCTAGAGCAGGCGCTGCGCACCTATCATAGGCATAGCCTGTGCATACTTCGTTGCAGTATCTTTATTTTTGTTATTTTTTTTAATAATATTGTAAATCACTATCATCATTACAGCCCATCATCACCTTCATACCTTTTTTTTTATAAAAGAAACTGTAAATCTTTTCAAATTTTTAAATAATTTATTTTATTTTTGGTTGTTTTGTTGTAGTTAGGTTAGGTTATTTAGTTTTTAATTGTCGCTTCACGACAATTTGGCGCCCAACGTGGGGCTTGAAGTAGGCAAACACAACGTCCGGAGTAGACACACACAGCGTCCGGAGTAGACACGCAGCGTCTGGAGTAGGAACACGCAGCGCTTGAGACAAACACGCTCAGCGGCCGAAGATAGCGCGGGCACTAATAGGTGGAGGCGTAGGCGTGGCTAGGCGACGACTTCAGGAGAAGGCTTGCAAGATCCCGAGGCAGTGCGGATAAAGCCTTTAAGAGGTGCTTCTCGTATCCAAGCTGAAGTGAGGACCTCTATCGGCCGATTCTTCGGCTTTTATACTTTTTGACGGATCTGGGATAAGAACGAGAAATTATTTGAAATTATTTAAATTAAAAGCAAATTTTTGTAAATGGCCAAGAAGAAAAGAGTATTTTTGAAGTAAAAACATCAGGCCGGTAACAATATTTGAATAAAAATTGCCACGACAACCAGATAAACAACGATGTCAAAACATGTCAAATTTTGGTTTTAAGCTCGTAATACAGAAACGGCAAGATTTAAGTGAAAAATGAGATATTATTTATATAGGAAAAAAAGTAGCGCAAGAGCGCGCACGAAACCCGAAATTGTAGAGTTACGGAGAACTAAATAAAAGATCGAAAAAGGTAGACTCCATTGACACCGATTTAAAAAGTGCTGATAACGTGAAAATACGAAGTGAAAATGATTTGTTATTGTGTTCTTATGAATTAAAAATATTACAGGATCCTATGGAAATAAAGGTGATGCAAAATATCCAGTTTTGAGGTGAATGTAGAAAATCAAAAACAGAATGGAAAAATAAAAATAAAATAGTGTAAAATGATATGTAAGTATGTATGTAAGCATAACACTACATGCTACTGCTGATCATGAGGTTCTGGGTTCGAATTCCGGGTCGAGCCAAAAAATCAATTATTCAGATATTCCGTCAAGAAATTCTCAGTAGCTGCCCAGAGTCACGAAGTTGGTGGTGTCTCACCTCCGTGCCTCGGAAAGCACATAAAATCGTTGGTCCTGCGCCTGATCTCTCTCCGGTCGTGTCGGTTTACCGTCCTATCAGATTATGAGAGTTAGGGAATAGATAGTGCACCTGTACTAGCGCATACACTTGGGCACTATAATCCTGTCCTGCGCCGATGGCTAGTCTCCGTTGGGGCAGGCCGCCGTGACCGAAATTCGGTCTGGGGGACATTATTATTATTATAATAGGTATGAAATTATAAGTGTGTAGGTTTAATAAATTTTGAGATAAAGGGGTTCGAAAGTCTACACGAACCATGTAAACTGTAAATATAGGGTATGTTCCGAAATACAACGCAGTGTACTGTCCAATGCAAATGACGTCATCATTTGACACTTTATTGTACTAGCGTGCCGCCGCCATATTGTGTCGGATATCCGGCCATAATAAAACAATTTTTAATTGTGTGTTTGTCGAATGAAGCATGCCAGAATTTGTTTCTATTTATTCAAATACAAAAAATTATAGAATAATTGATAGTATATCCATTAGGAGGATATAATGATTTTTGGAGCACAAAATGACAAAATAATCGCCAACACTTTTCCAAATGGCGCAAAAGTATGACGTCATATACTGTCCAATGTTTTGGAACGAATCACCAGTATAGCGTCGATTCATGACGTCAATTGCATTGGACAGTACACTGCGTTGTATTTCGGAACATACCCATAATATATACACTGATTGTCTTTTCTTTTGCCCTTCTTTATAGAGCTTAGCTGACACACTTGTCCAGACGCAGCTTGTGTACAAAATTAGATTCTACTTAGTTCATTATTAAGTTAAATTTTCGTGGTATGTTTTGACTGAAAGGTTAAATTGTCGTTTAAGTTATCGTTATCTTAATACATTGTTAGCATCGTTATCTGCGTGTAAATAGTCGATTGCCGGTCATTCGCTTTATCTTTCTGAGGAAGATTTGCCATCTACTATTAGAGATAATATATGCTTCGATGAGATATGGATTGACAAGTTACCGTTGGGGCTTCAGCGTTTGGACATAGGTACGTTGACATCTATCCGTAACCTGTCGAATTTTTTACGTGTTATGTTTTAAATTTTTCCGTTTATTTATTTAAAGGGCATACTCTTTAAAATAAGGTATCAAAGGACAGATTTAGTGCCGTCGTGACATAAAGTGAAAATATGATGATTAGTAGGTACATAACTATAACATAAGAAATGGACCAGCAATGTTATTTATGTCATGTTAACGTTGGCTTTGCTTGGAGCACACTGAGATCGAGTCCAAAAGAGGACACATCATGAACAAAACCACTTATACATATTTTATCGCGTTTAAATAACTTATTTTTGACTTATTTTCAATTCCCGACGTTGCGGGTGCTTCGCAGCACTCATGGTCACATGGAGGACTAAGAATAACGTCCCAATGTCTTAACTCTGCTAACTTGGGTTTTCGAATATTAGTTTTTGGTCCGATCTACGCAGAACGAGCTTATAGTATCTTGAAGTCATGCAGTGGTATGCTTGGATTTGACTTAATTTTGTTAATTATAGGATCCCAAGTAGTTGGCAGCACCCATCCATCTTCTCTATTGAAATTAGGATGTTTTTTAATTTCAATAATCTCGAGTATCATCATTGGTAGGAATCGGTGTTCTTTGCGAGGATTTGTGGTTTATCAAATCTGATGTAATGGTGGGGACGATCTTGGACATGTTCACAGACTGCAAACTCTTCTAATCATAGAAATTTCCTACCCGTAGGTGTTGTACATGGTATGAAATACTGACTCTTAATATGACGTTTAAATTTACTTAATTTAACTCTACTTTCTACTACTACTTTCAAACTTTACAATTACATTTTTATTACTGCTAGAAATACGTATAGGATATGAATATGAACTACTATGGTATATAAATATATAATTATCGATTTCTTAAAGTGCACCGTTTGGCCGTATGATGGATAAAAGGGAATCCATCACACCACTCTCTATAATGTTAGAAAATGACATGGCCAAAATGTGCTACAAGCTGTACAAATATAAAACTACTGCTATTATTTAAAAAAGAATTTAATAACAATTAACATTTCATAGCAGCTTTTGAAAATTAATCAAGTTTAAAAAGTATTTAAAGTGATTTCTTCTGTTAGAAGTCACTCTATAGCATTAAAGATTTAAAGTACCTTTAATGTTACTATATAATATTAAAAAAAAAGCGGCCAAGAGCGTGTCGGGCCACGCTCAGTGTAGGGTTCCGTAGTTTCCCGTCCGTCACAATAAGTGTTCCCACTTATGAGTTTAAAGGTGGGTATCCATTATGTTCGCACTCCAGCAGCGCTCCGCGCTCCTGCAACTGCTCCCGGTAGTGGGTACTGTTGTTTCCATCCAAGTTCAAAATGATTTTCCTAGAAAGTCCTTATAAAGTTCTACTTTTCAGATTTTTTTTCATATTTTCTAAACTTATGGTTCAAAAGTTAGAGGGGGGGGGGACACATTGTTTTTTACTTTTGGAGCGATTATTTCCGAAATTATTGACATTATCAAAAAATGATTTTAGTAAACCCCTATTAATTTTAAATACCTTTCCAACAATATATCACACGTTAGGGTTGAAATTAAAAAAAAAATCACTTCCCACTTTACATATAGGGGGGGCTACCCTAATAAAACATTTTTTTCCAATTTTTATTTTACCACTTTGTCGGTGTGATTGATACACATATTGGTACCAAATTTCAGCTTTCTAGTGCTAACGGTCACAGAGATTAAGCGAGGACGGACAGACGGACAGACAGACATGGCGAAACTATAAGGGTTCCTAGTTAACTACGTAACCCTAAAAAGAACAGAGTAGGAAAAAACAATAACTAACCTCATAAAAATACTTTTCTATGATATGTTATCTATAAAAACAAACCTTGTACCTCAAAATAATCAAAATACACTGACGGATAGGACTTTATTTATTTATTTAATAATACAGCAACAGCTTAATCATGTAGCATGAATAGTAGGATATGATTATTTTACTTTAGTACTTGCAACACTGAATCCGTCCTTCAAGTGTCAAAACAGTCAGTGTCAAACTTAAGTGAATAGTTACAAACAATATAAATATTTTCAGACTGAAACATAATGTTGCCCCTGTTCTTTTAACTAAACTACTATGTATCCTAAACATCTGTGACAAATGTTACAGACACATTAACCGATATAACACACCTTAAATTACAAGTTTATGAATATCTACATTTTGTAGTTATGATTTAAACCGAGTGACAATATCAACTTTTTAAACCTTCGTAACTTTTGTCCACTACTGCGTAGCTACGTGCACTTTTCTAATTCTTTATATAGAACATCTGTACTTTCAAACGACATAGATTTCATCTCTGTAGTGTCTGGGGCATAGGCTCATACAATTCCTGGCCATCTCCTTTCATGGCGTCCGATAGACTTCGGAGCTCGATGTAAAATACCCAGACTGGTACCAAAAAGCAGCGTCGAAGGTAGGTACGAGACATCTGCCTACAAGGTGTCGCTTTAGTGACAAAAATGTCACCGTTTTTTTTTATAGAAGAGGGGGCAAACGAGCATGCGGCTCACCTGATGTTAAGTGACTACCGCCGCCCATGATCAACCGCAACACCAGGGGAATTGCAGGTGCGTTGCCGTGGTAGAGGCTCTTGTCTTGCAGTAGACTTTTAAAAGCTAATAAAAAATGAACAAGAAGTAATTCACGGGCAACATCAGTTGCGTGTAAATTAAACTTCAGTGTATTAGTAATTTAACCTTAAGTTACATAAATAACAGCTAAGATATCGTAATAATTTCAATATGGTAAGAAACTATCACGTTGAACTATATGACCGGTTTTGAACTTGTCTATATAATTTTCTCTAACGCAAGTATCAAATTATTAGCGGGCAGTGAAAGTGAAATCGGCTACCACGGTAGTGAAAGCCCCAACAGTACGACAGTTGTCTAATTTTGATGCAGCAGGAACAGGTTACAATTTGTTGACGTTTGCGTTTTTGCCTTTAGATTGTAGTTTGTCTTATAAAAAGAAAAAAAAAACATATTTCATTTGCATTAAATTTATAAAATATATATATATATATATATATATATATATTATATGAACATTTCAATTTTTTTTGAATATTTTTTAATTATAGGATTGTTTTAATTGTTTACTTATTGTGTCTATATCTTTGACTCTTTGGTTAGATGATGCTGGTACACGTAAAACTTTTGCTCAAAGTTAATCAGTTTTATTCAAAATATTATAGTTTTTGGCCGTTTCTCAAAAATTACGACAATTTGTCTGTTAATTGAAATTTGTAGGTCTTGTTCCTTATAATTTAATATTCATCATATATTGAATCGTCTAGTCCTACTTAACGAGTTTCGGGCGGCTTCAACGAAGACTAGCGATCTGCCCAGGACAGGATTATAGTGCACGAGTGTGAGCGCAAGCACAGGTGCACTGTCTATTCCCTCGTTTTCATCCTCCGATGGGACAATCAGACTCCACGTTAGAAAGTTCAGGAGAGTATCAACGGCGAAACACATCCAACGTCCCGTCTCGGGGCAGTTGATGAAAATTTCTTGCCAAAAAACTCAATAACTGATTTTTGAATTTATCCGGGATATGAAACCGAGACCACGTGATCCACAGACGCACACGATCACTAGACCAACGAAGCAGCTTACTATTATAAAAGAGTAATATTAAATAATAACAAACATTTTATTATCAACTTAGATCTATGTCGCTATGGTCTAATTAACCTAACCGTATGTATTTATTCGCAAAATGAATGCAGTGGAACTGAGTAGAACAGTTTTTTGTAATAAACGCTCTTTGTGTTAAATAAATTTTGCTTTTTCTGATAATTTGCCACATTAATTGACAAACAATTCAAAACATTTGTAACTGGAATTTCCTTGTGTCGCCGATAATAATCGCAGTCGTTATGTATGTTTGCCTAGTAGTTTTTGTGACTTTTTTTTTAATAGAAGAGGGGGCAAACGAGCATGCGGCTCACTTGATGTTAAGTGACTACCGCCGCCCATGATCAACCGCAACACCAGGGGAATTGCAGGTGCGTTGCCGGCATTTTAAAAAGGAGTAAGCTCTTTATTTACGGTCCCTAAGTCGTATCGGTTCGGAAAAATAAATGGGTGGTAAACGATTCCACAGAGAAGTTGTACGAGGAAAAAAACTCCTAGTAAAACGCACAGTGGTAAACCGCCAAGTAGTTTTTCATCATCAACTACATTAAGTCTGTTGCTGGACATGAACGTAGGTCTTTTCATGAATGCATCAATTAGTATATATTTTCCTGGAATATTTTTCGGTTAGCCCAGAGCCGATACCTTACTAAAATTAAGAAGTAAATTTGAATTCAGCCACGTCTATCAGTCAGAGAGCTTACTGGGGAGATTGACGCTTAAGGAAAAGTTTGCATGTCCCCAAACTCAAAGGCGAGTAAGGTCGGCACATTATTTTTTATGAGTTTTAAAATTGCATATTTTCGTTGCATAAAGTGTTATATCACGTGAATTTCGTCATTACGTACACAACCATTTTTATTGTACTCATTCTGCTTTATTCTTGACCGCCAATTTGAGTTGCTTCGTTCCCACGATCCAATTGTTACCTTTTATTGTGTTTCTGTATTTTTAATATTTAACAATGGAGTTTTATTGCAACAAATTCTAATTATAACTAAATCACAATAGGTTAATATTCTTAACACTAATTTCATATTTAGTTCCATAAACTTAACTATTAAGTAATAGATATTTTAATTAAAACTATTAAAAAGGTTTTTACAATATTTTAACAATAAAATAATGGCCAATGGTACAATAAATGTTTTATGTTGTAAAAGTGTGCTCTATGTATTTAATTAATTTAAAAAAGTTATCGCATTCTCGAGAAGACCGGTCTGGTTTTGCAGGTTGGGCTAACCCAACAACAAGCAGCACAAATTATCCATTTAGTAAAACGCATATTGCAAATATTATGTTTTAACAGAAACAGATCTCTTCAAAGTGAAGGTTTTATTTTGGATATGAACTAACAAACGAATTCGAAATAATTTTTAATCAGCATAGTTTTCTCTTTGATAAGTGCTAGAGGCGTTGTCAGCGTCGTGTTTGACAACTTACTCTCTACTTACTGACCTCGTTCATTTGACCTCCTGCCACCAAACAAATGACTGATTTGTTATCTGATCTAGTGCAAATGACGTTTTGATTGTCTGTACTTTGTTGTTATTTGCAGGCATGACATTTTAGCGAAGGTGTTTACAAGCAAGACAAAACATAAAGGTTTCAATTGCATAACCTTTCGTTAATGAACTGTCGATTGTTTAACTATTTAACTTTTTTCAAACTGACTGTTACATTATACAGAGTAACATTAACACAGCAAATCTGACGTAACTTTTTAATTAATTTTGTAATTTATACTTGCTATTGTTGTTTATTAGTGAAACATCATCTTCGTTGTTGTGATATGGATATACTTACTCGTGTTCTTGTTTCACTAATATTTATTTTGGTTTATTAATTTATTAACTATAAAAACCAACCGGTTTAGTCTCACGGCATTATCAGAGTACCAAATCCAGGGTACTAAAGTAAATATTGGTAAACACGTGTTAATCCATATTACAAGAACTTAATTACCTAATTCACACACAATATGTGGAGTGGGAGTGCGATGTTTTCTTTTTAACGTTGTAGCATGTAAAGATTTAGGTAGACGTTGAATTAGGTGAACCAAGCGTTCTGACTTCTAATACATATGATAATGAGATTTTATTATCTTGAAGTCTTGCGGTGGTATGTAGGGGTTTCGATTTAATAATATTATTTAAAGAATCTCAAGCACATTTTAGCACCAACTCATCTTCACTGTTGATAATATTTAGAATAGCGATATAAATGTTTTGTAAATTTTAACAGTCTCACGAATTATCCTTGGTAGGAGTCGTTGTTATTTTGCATGGGTTTGTTGGTCTATCAACATATCTAATGCAATAGTGAACACAAATATGATCATATTTATCTTAAACATGTTTACCGGTTGCAGCTTCCTGAATAGTTGTCGATCAGTCGTCATTTACATCGGCAATTCGTGATAAAAATCCGAAAACACTAGTAAAGTTAATGTTAAATGTTAGTCGGTTTAATTGTCTACTTTTAACAAAAATATTGGTTAAAGTCTAAACTCGAATTCATCCTAGTTATTTTCCGGTTTTCTTTTATTTTCTAGATCCGATTACAAGGGTTATATAATAATAATAATATGTACCTGTCTATTATAGAGTATTGACTTTATACCAATTTAAATCGTCGTCAAAATGCCCTTTAATTGGGAACGTGGCATTCCATCTCAGTCGACACGATAATAACAACTCTCATTATAAACATTAAAAAAAAGAAGAACCGTTAAAAAAAAAACCGACGGTCCTGAGATACCAACAGTCGACGCAACATCGACGCTTGCGTGAGCATGTCCCAACCCCAGATCTAATGGAAGGGTTGTTTGACACTGCGCTTGCAGGTATGCGTACCGGTAGGCATGACCTGTCTCTCAAAAACCTTCCTCTACATAGGCTCTTCCTGTCGGTTCTTCAGTCCATCATTGTTATTCATAATGTTGCTTTTAATCGAACAAGAATTAACTTTTCAATTCATATTCATAACGAATTCCGCAAAGTAACGCCAGTTTACCATACTGTAAATGGCTCGATCCTTTGTTGTAGACGCCGCCGTTTAATTTGCGAATAGCCGACCGGTTCCAGTTTTCACGAGACGCCAAGTTAGACTATCGCCCGGACCTGTTATTTGCGTCAGACCGCCGTGAGCCGTCTATTGGTAACTTAAAACGCTTCTTTCATTTCGCTTTAAGTTATACTTCGAGCGAACGCTCGATCAGCGCGTCTAACTCGTTTTTGTCAGCGCGCATTTGAAATTTGAATTAGTACGTCCCCTTAGTGTCAATATCGTTATTGTTTGATAATAATTGGTATTGTAGCCTGTAAATAGTTCAGTGCTGAGTATTATCCTCTTCCAAACATCTCCCAGGATTTGTCATAAACGGCTTACTTAAGGGCATTAACGATCTCAGTAACCGAGCTTTTCGGATATTTAGCGTTACTCCGCGCTGTTGATCTGGCTATGTTGGGTCTGATTGGGTTTGATCTGAACGCGATATACTTATTTCGGTAATAGCTGCATTTAAGTTCTTAATGACTTGTTCAACAGCATCTATTTATTATCTAGAATACCAGATAAAAAAAAAACATCAAAATCAGTTCACCCAGAAAAAAGTGATGAGGTAACAACAGAACCTATTCTGTAATAGAACATACAGTCGACATGAATATCTCTTTCTTTTGGAAGTTGGTAAAAACCGTATAATGAACCATGCATAACTTACATAAGTAATATATGAGTAATATACAGTCAATCACAGCTTCTCAGATCAGAGTTTTAATCAAGTTCATTGTTTGAAAATATTCATACACATAGAACGAAAGTTGGTGGAGTTGTTTGCTTGCATATTTTATTGGCAGTTCTCATCAGTTACCGATTATAATTTGAGCGTCGCGTCGCCGGTACGAAAATAAACTACATTACCGCGCATCGATCACTTCGCCATCTGCCTGTTCCTTTTATTGTTGACGAACTCTTCCACGCGACTTCAACCGCGTGGAATTTATTATGATTGGATTTAATGGATAACGGAACCCTAATTCTTTAAAAAAAAGTAAGTTACTCCTTGTAACATCAGCTATCTGCCGGTGAAATGACATGTGTATAATTAGTAAAAAGCTTAAAATTATGACATGACAAACGGACACCTCAATTTTATTTATTTGTATAGACTATCGATCACGCAAGACTTTGTTAATTTGATTCTTTATTTAATACAGCTTTGATTTTCATGCGAGTAAGGCATTTGTATGTTTTTGGGCTGATTTATTTTAATGAATATTCTCTATGTTATGTTGCCGTAGTTGCGGCGCATCGTAAGAGTATCAAAAGTAAGGGGCGACAAAGAGAATCCCTTCTCTCCCCCATATATTCCCTAGTGAATATATGGGGGAAGAGTATGTTCAGAAGTAGACTTGTGATTTTTTTTAAGCAAGATATGTGTTTGCGGCTGTATAGAATTCAACAGTATTTCTCGCATTTACTTCCCGGCATAACATTCGATTGAAAAATCAGACAGATGGCGAGACAACCATGTTAAATTTGCCTAAAATTACGAATGCCTCGGATACGCCTTTTTGCCGATACGATACCGGTGCTCTTATAAAAATATCGGCGATACCGATACCGATAAGCTTATTGAATTTAAAATTCAAGGTAAAATAAATAAAACACAAGTCGGGTTATTTTTTGAAATAATATAAAAATAATAGGACAAATAACAGGACAAACTAAATAAAACCGTTTAAAACTATAGACAGTTTCATTGGCAACCAAAATAGACCAGACAACACGCGCGTTGTACTACATTTTTTAAGCGCGAAATTTGAAAAGTATCGATAAAACGGCCATAAAAATATCGCCGACGCCGATATATCGGCAAACTTCGTGTATCGCCGATATATGATGCTTCCCTACCTAAAATACTAAGAAAATTTAACGATTTTGGCAAACTTTATAAATGAGAAACGGCTTACGGCTAGTTTTAGTGGACTGATTATGGGACTGAAAATAGCACTACATTGAAGAATTGTTCAATGTTTTATTTTTCTTAATGATCTCTGAAATTATCTTAGAAATAAAAGCGAAATATTTTTATAAATTTATTCAATCAATTATTTTCTACTCGAGTTGTAGTATTTTGCTATCACGCTATGACCTAAGCTTGGAATAAATTCTAGGGATCTAAGGTTAATGCATTCCCTAGATTAAAGTAATAATAAATGATATAGGATAAATATTATGTATTAAGATGTCGAAAAACAAGATATGTATTTGCACTTTATTTATACAAAATGTAGTCTAAGGACAATTTAGGCATTGCACTGTTTTTTTTTTTTAAATTAGCATCTATGTAGCGAAGTTCACATCGAGGCCGCATGATTCGGCTGGCTCTCGGCCGAGCAACGCTTCTCGACTTCTCGGAATCGGAATTAGACGACCTGCTCCAAATAGTTCGTTGCACCGTTTATTAGGAGCTTACTCTTGCATTAGATGCCGATGGTTGTTTAATTGTATTTACCTTTTTTTCTATTTAAGAAATGATGAATATATTTGGCTAGTGTATTGAGAAAAGTATTCTATTGTAGTATAATAGCACTGATTGTGTATCGATGTTTAAATTATTGTATGGCTTCCTTCGCACCCAATGAGTACCTACTTATTGCGCACTACATTTTACAGTTATTTTCAATATCGTTTCAGAATGATGTCAAATTACTATCCACGGACTATGTGCTCGTTTGTCTCCCTATCTTATAAAAAAAGTTAATGCTCCAAATATTTAAAGCTTGTCACTCCATTAACGTTCACGCCATTTAGGGTTATGTTTTTTTCTGTGTATTGATATGTAATTATCTGAACTTTTTCCGACGGCCCTAAAGACCATGTATTCACTATTTTTATAGCTATTGAGCGTGTGAACTGTGAATCTCTCACTGATTCAAAGAATACGGCGATATCAATATTTTGTGTTTCACCCTTCCCTTTTATTCAATATCTAGTTTTCGCGTAAATATAAAACATCATTAAGCAAATTAAATTCTTATATCTTTAATATAATGGATTTCTGCAAAGTAACACCAGATTCTATTAATCGTAATATGAATTTATTATAAATCAATAGTCATTTGAAAAATTTGTACATCGCACACTTAATCATTTCTTGTCGGCTTTGTTTTGAATTATTGTATTAATGTCGTTCTTATTGTTTATATTGACCAAGAGCCAAGAGATAAATCAGCTGAACTCGAATTCTTTCCAACCGTTGCTGTATGTTATTAAAAGCAGGAAGTTCTATCCGGTTTGTCGAAAAATACATTATGTAGTGTGCATGTTTTATAAGTGACAGAGTAATTCTCCAGCGTATTATGTTTGCAGCATGATCTGATCGCGGACGGATTGCTACTCATGTTAATGGTTTAAAGTAGATTTTGATACGTAACAGTGGTGTAACTTTGTGTATTAAATATCTGCGCATGTGAACAATTAGTGGAAACACGAAATAAGTGTCCTGATAGTGATTGGAAGTGAATTAATCATCGGCTGTCTGCTGGCTTAAGCTGCTGTCAAAATCTCCCAAGCACTTGAACAATATGACGTATAATTTCGTATTATGTAATACTAATACCTGACACTGGCAAAAGTACAATCGTACGGGACCATTACGAAAGAAATAAAAAAGGGAGTGTTCTAAAATTCAAACGGAATTCGGACGAGAGAACTTGAGAAATTAGTTTTTTATTTTAAAGTTTTTTTTATTTAGTTACAGGTTTATTTCTCTCTCTCTCTCTCTGTCTCTATTATTTAGTTCTCTTATAATTAAATTAGATTCAAGCCGTATTTAAATACTTTTGTTGGTTGAGCAACACCCGCAGTGACGATGGTAAACTGGCTGAAGAGACTAATATAAGTGTAAGCCAACAACAAAGAACTATAAAAAAGTAAAAGTGTCTAACAGGCAAGGAAAATAGTTTTGTTGGTTAATACAGAATTAGTGCACACCTCAAATGCCATTTGAAGGTGGCCAGCCAGGCAAAGGAACTTAAAAAAATTGTGGTTTTAGCGGGAATTTGACCACCTGCAGATTGCTCCTACTAAAATAATTTAATATTTCCTTTCATTTGAAGACGACAACAAACCATTTAAGACTGTTATTTATTGAGTCCTTAGGCAACCATATACTTTTTGAAGATTTGTTTTTATAAAGCCTCAATCAAAAACATTTTCATTTGATTAATTACGATATTATGGGGATTGCTTTGTATCTATTCAATACGGATACGATCCTTGTGTCGTTTTGCATAAGTAGTTACAATCTGTACCTTTCCAAGGAATCGATACAAATTAAAGTACCTATCGTTCATCCCAACTTCAAGGCATTAAAACAATTGTTATTTAGTTCGCGTCAAATATGCGAGTGAAACAGGCACCAATTGAAAAGTCAAATGTAAGGTCAATTGGCAATTTCCTTTCAGATTGGCAACGTCTAATTGCTTACTTGATCTCGGTAAGATCTAGTGGTGGGTCACTGACGGTTTTCGTGGTAATGTAACAGTTTTTATTCGATAACTGTTTGAAAAACGTTTTTTAACGGGATTTATAACAGTGTGATTACATGGTAACATTATTTAATCTGTGGTTATGATTGTGTTTTTTAATGTTGTTCACATTTTTTTTATTTAACTGGCTTTACGGCTCTGGGTTCTAGCTCTTCTGAGGCTATAATTTCTTTCGGGATCTTCATTTTTGTAGATTTTTTCTTCACTATATGCTGATGCGCCATATTGTGAAGTTTTTGGGAGATTTTGACGACAGCTTAACCCAGCAGATAGTTGATGACAACAGTGACTCTATTCATAAAGCGCCTAAGCGATCAAAATGACTTGAGGTTTATATCAACATCGAAGTACTTGTTTCGTCGTTTTCTCTAATAGTTCACATGCGCAGACACTTAATTCACAAAATCGCATTACTTTTACGAATCAAAATCCACTTCAAACCATTATTCAAGCGACAAAACAGGAGCGACAATCCGTCGACGGCCAAGGTCCCTCCAAAACTCCGTTGTGCACATATATTATATTTTATAACAGTTTTAAATAGTAACTAACGTCATATAAATTGGGTTGGTGGTTTGAAATAATTCGTGTCTAGATTGGGGATTCGTTGCATAAGTTTTTGAAACCACTTCGTTTGTCAATAACGCGAATATGTTTTTGACCTACATAGAGTACTTAAGCAATTGAAAACACTTAAAACCACAAAAATCCACTAAATCTACCTATGGCATTGGATTTACCTATGGCATTGGATTTTTCGTTTATGACACAAAAGCTGTTTTATAAAGCCATTCTATGATTCAATGTCTACCGCTAGTAAGTGAAATCTCTCGCTACGGTGTACAGTATCAATCAAATTGTAAATCGGTACCACTTATACTTTACCATATTATATTATTTTATTATAAGGTCGATTGATGTTACAATTTATTGAATTTATCAATTAATTAATATATATCTAATTTACGATATTTGATCTTCAATGGTTTAAAATGGGAAATATTTTAACATTTTCTCCAAATGTCAACCTCACTATGAACGCCAATAAGACGGTCCTCCATAGAACTAAGCTGTGAATAGCGACTGATGGAAAATTATCGATATATATGTACTACGCACAGTACATATAACTACAAGTACAATATGGAAAATCAATCCAAAAGCCGAAACTAAGTCGTGTAACAGTTTTACCAGTTTGGGATGTTGCCAATAAAATTTAATCAAGAAATACATAGCAGCTGATGCGTTCTTAGAAAGTCCTGTGTCCAGTTGGCTGGTGAAGATAGATCAATGAGACTGACTAATATTATTGACTATTATTGACATTCTACTGTACTACACACTACACCTCATCACAAGGTAGCTGCTAAACATGGGCTTCCCTATAGGTTTTCTCTTCTTCTTGCTTCATAAACTCAGTTTTATATAATTATTGAGATGTTATCTGGAATTACCGCCTATCTCCTGTTTCAGTTTTCCTTTGCAGCCACTTACAACACCCTCGGGATTATATGGGTTAGTAATCTTAACCCGAGGATTTATCGTTTTCAATAAATACACACACAAAAACTGTGTCCTAAGTTAAATTTACTGTCATATTTTTGTTCAGTTCATTTACTACACAAAAAGATGCGAAGATGGTTAAGACGGCCCATTGTTAGCTTACCGCAAATCGTTAAACATGTTTTGCGGAGCTTACTTTTTAATTTTACTGATTTACACGCGACATAGCAATATTTTAACAATGTTATTTTGCAATAAACGCACTGCTTCAATTACCAGTCAGGTTTTTTCTGTCGTTGTGGTGTACTTATTTATTACCTAAGTACTTAATTGTTTTTCCATCTTCTGTTTACATTTTGATCGTTCTCACCCCTACACTCCATAGTTCTACTTTTGATACGCAATTATGTAATAAAAATTGTGGCATATTCGTACATGTGTAGATGTCAATAACCTCATAATATCATTTAATGTTATATGATATTTACTATCTCTTTAACTTAATGCTTGAGCCATTATCGACCAGTCTACTTAAAAGTGGTGCAGAGAATAAAATGGTAGGTATTTACACTTTATTATATACTATATTTCAAAGTTTTAAAACTAAAATAATTAGGGTTTTCATATACAGATAGATAAAAATTTATACGAGAGCCACTGCGGTGGTTAAAAAAGAAGAAACCCCCAAAAACCGAAAAAGAGAGAAGACGAACAAACCCGGCGAAACCCCGGGGGCCACCAACAGGGGGGTCCTTTCTAAAAAAAAACATATAGATATATTTTCAAACATAATATACCTACATATATAAATTATATAGAGAAATTAATAAATATAAAAACACATGCTCGTATTGATATAGGTACATAACTTAATGATAAATAAAGAGGAGCTAACTTATGTTGAGAAGATTCTGACATTTTATTCACTAGAAGCTCTTGAACTTTGGACTTGAACAAAAAAACGATTTTCATCTCACCTTAGTTTGGAAGAAAGAGCGTTTGGAGGAAGAGCTATTGGACTGTCATTGCTAGAAAAGGACTGAAGCGAACGGATACTTGAGCAACGGAGAACTCTATCATTTAACAAAGGTACCGAAAATAGAGAATCATATATGAAAGAGGGTAAGGAGACTTCTTCTTATTCTCCACTCCTGAACATGGGCCTCCTCAAAACTTGCTTCATAAAGGGCAACTTACCATAGCTTTTTGAGCATTTAACAGGAAAATGCTGCTACTCATGTCATGTTTTTCAGTTCAGATTCCCTCTGTCGCCTTTTTACCCACGTCCTGTCGATATGGGGTAGTTGTTGGATATTCTTACATCTCTACCACAAAATATTTAGTATGAAGAGTCATCAGAATAGAATAATAAGTAGTGAGTAGTATCGCTTATCTCAAATATGTACTTCCTTATCAAAACTTTAAATGTTAAGGTTATCTTAAGTGTGATTTATGATTAGATATAGCTGTGGTGTTATCAACCTTTATTGTCTATTTAGAGTTATTCAGAATAGGGCATATGATAACAACGTATTCGTCAACGTTAAGTTTGATGAACACCTACGATCTATATTTTTAATAACATTTGTATCAGTCGCTGTAGCTCAGTCGGTATCTTTACTCATGTGCTCAGGCTCTAAGCGTACGTTATAAATTTCAAAGTACGTGAGCAATCCGGGTTCGATCCCCGCCGGTCATGAAATTTTTAATTGCAATTTTAAGAGCTGATTTACCACGTGCTGTCTGAGATAACAAGAAAAAAATATATATATTTCGAAGACGTGTGAAGTTAACCAACACGTATTGAGAAAACGCGACATTCCCTTGCCCTAAAACCCTCTCCAATATGAGAGGAGGCCGCTGTTCAGGTGTGGTAAATTTAATTTTTTTAACATTTGTGTTAGCACTCTAAATATACGGCTCTCCGTGTGAGTGAGCAATATTTTTAGTAAATATGAGGGACGAACACAATGTAAATACTTATTACAAGTTTACGATTTTATTAAGTACTTTTATTTTTTATTATCACGTATATTAAACATTTCTTTAGTGTGGTAGCGGCGTAAGACAATCCATTTCCACATTACTTACCGCTAATGTTATAAGAAAATGAAAATGAAAATGAAAATGAAAATGAAAATGAAAATGAAAAATCTTTATTCGGTATCTTTTACATAGTAACATAACTAATGGCCGGAATCTCCTTTTAAGTATGATACTTGTGTTAGGAGACTCCGCTCCTTCCCAAGATTACAAAAGATACATTGTGCTATAGTAAGTATTACCTACTGCAAGATATATCAACAATTAGGATTAAACGGTGTCAAAAGAGAAGCATTATGGTTAATAGTTAAGTGCTAACTTAAGTAAGCGCAAAAGCAATTAATTAACAATTTAATTTAAAAAAAAAAAATTGTTAAGTTTATGATGTGTGTGTGTGTGTGTGTGTGTGTGTGTGTGTGTGTGTGTGTGTGTGTGTGTGTGTGTGTGTGTGTGTGTGCGTGCATGTGCGTGTGTGTGTGCGTGTACGTATGTGTGTGTGTGTGTTGTGTTTGCATGCGGGTGTATATGTGAGTTAGTGAATAGAATTATGGCTATATATTACACAGCATATGTTAATGTAGGATAAGATTCTCAATTTCATCATAGTTTTTACCTCGAAGCCAGCTCTGTAGTGTGTTCTTGCACGTGTGTGTCATTGTAGGGTAAAAATTCAGAATTTTATTTAATTTATTATAAATATGTGCAGATTGTCTTCTAAATTGTCTCCGAGCGTAGGCAGTTTTAACGTGGGTTACGGGTGCAACATTTAATATTCTTCTGTTATTTTGTCTAGAGGGGTTGTAGGGCAGTTTTCTGTGAAGTTTTAGAATCGCATGTAAAATGTAAAGTTTCCTTACAGATAGTAGGCCACATTGGGAATATAGACTTACGGTTGGAAACCTATAAGGTTTAAAATAAATCACTTTAAGCAAAGATCTATGAGCTCGCTCTAGTTCCAGAAATTTGGTTTTGGTGGCTCCACCCCAGACTGTGATAGAGTAAATAAGGATAGATTGTGCTAGCGATATATATATTTGTTTTAATAAATCTGCATCGGCAACGTGTCTCAAAGTTTTAAAAATCCAAGTTAGTTTGCGAATTCTGCCAATCAGTAGGTCAATGTGGGCACTCCAAGCAAGGCGCTGGTCAACCATTACTCCAAGATATTTGGTTTTAGATATTTTATCTATGCTATCACATGAGCAATTTTGGTTGGAGAAATTGTTACATGAGTGAATTTTTATTTGAAAGTCTGTATTTGGCTGAGTACTGTTATAATTTGTGAAACATATATAATTGGTCTTAGAGGCGTTTAAAGTCAATAAATTTTTATCTAACCATTGAGCTATTTGGGCCAGACCTTCTTGAGCAAAGCTATGTACTTCGTCCCATGTTGAACCAGAGAAAACTACAGCGGTGTCGTCAGCATATGAAAATAATTTACCATTACGAATATCCAAGTTACAAAGGTTGTTGATATAGATTAAAAAGAGAGTTGGTCCCAACACACTTCCCTGGGGGACACCATATGTTGTGTCTGCTAGCTCGCTAATACAGTCACCAACCCTAACACTCTGTTTACGATCACTCAAATAATCACACAGCAAAGCTAGGGGAGTACCCCTGATACCCACTGATTCCAATCTGCGCATAAGGATGGGGACAGAGACGGTATCGAAAGCCTTCTGAAGATCTAAAAAAACTGTAATGCACTTTTTATTTCTATCGACTTTTTCAGTAATGTGAGACGTTAATGCGCTTATAGCGTCATCTGTTGAAATCCCTCGCCTAAAGCCAAATTGTGAGTTAGATATTAGTTGATATTTGTTTAGGAAGGTAATTAATCTGCTATTTATAATTTTTTCTAATATTTTTGAAATAACCGGAAGAACTGATATGGGTCTGTAGTTACTGGCTTCGTCTCTATCTCCACCCTTATGTATCGGAGTGACGACAGCATGTTTGAGCGCAGTAGGAAAAATACCCTGTCTTATGCAGAGGTTAGCTAAGTGAGCAATGACGGGGGCTATTTCTTTGCCAACATGTTTCAGAAATTTCGTTTGTATACCATCCCAGCCCGCGGCACTGTCCGATTTTAATCCCATTAAAATTTCACAAACCTCATCCGGGTCAGTTTCTAATAAGACAAAAGAAGAAAATGGGCTTAAATCACTATAATTATCAGACAGTGTACCCCAATTTGTTTGACGCTTTAAAATATTATCAGCTAGAGATTTGCCAATATTTGCAAAATAGGCATTTATGTAATTTACAGATTCTTTAGGCGTTGATTTACAGTTAAGAAGTCCTATATTATTTGATTTGTTTAGTTTACGATGCGTGATGTCATTTATAGATTTCCAAAGTAACCTGGGATTTTTTTTATTTTTAATTAGTTGATCTCTTTCGTAATTCCGTTTTAAGTTTTTAATCAAAGCATTACAGTGATTTCGATAGCGTCTATATGTTATTTTTAGGATTAAGTTTTTTGGGTCACGTTTCAGCCTTTTCTGCATATTGTTTCTATTTCTTATACAACGAAGAATACCTATTGTAATCCATGGTTTTAAAATACGATTTTTGCATGGAATTGCCATGGTTATTGTGTTTGTTAAAATACATTGCCTTAATTTATCAATTAACAAATCAGTAAGATAAGTGGGATTAGTATGTAGTAGCATGTCATGAAGATCCAAATCCTTAAATGATTCGATTGCTTGTAGAAGGTTGATAGAGGTCCTTATTTTAGTAGAATTAGTTTCATCTTTTATATTGGATAGTTTTAGAAAAATCATGTCATGGTCAGTAATAGTAGCATTCAGAACGTATATAGAAGCAGCATTTTTGGATTTATTTAGTTTTAAAATAAAATGATCCAAACAGTTTTTGTTTCTAGTTGGCAGGGTATGTCCTGGTAACATGCCGTGTGTAGCTAGCATGTTTAAGTAGTTTATTTTATTTTTACGTTCGTTTGTCTGTAAATTGTCGTCATTTATTATATTTATGTTTATGTCTCCCGTAATAATTATAGTTTTAAATGTCTTTAGGTTATTCAAGTGATTATTTAGTAAATATACGAATTTTTCTGCGTCGGATGTTGATGGTGAGCGATAAATCCCTAGGATAGTGAGGTCATTTATGGTAATCTGGAGACATGAAGCATTTGAAAGCAGGATCTCGGTAACCTTAACTTTATAATTCATTCTTACGTAGACTACAACTCCGTCACACCGATTTAAATGATTTGTTGTTGTAAATGATGTATAATTATTTAACTGTGGTATGTTTTTTTTTGGATCAATTTGACACTCAGTCAATACTATCACATCTACCGAACACTTGAAATGTGATAATGTAAGGCAAAGGCCATTAAAATTAAAATAGATGCCCCTTATGTTTTGTGAAATAATTGTGAGACCTGTGTTAAGTATTTTAACTACTGAAGATGAAAAATTAATAATATCACACATGCTAGAGGTTGCAATTTCCGTTTTATCAATCTCTGTTACGGTTTTTAACAAGCTATCCATATAAATATTGGATTAAATACTTCCTGAGGTTCACATAAATTCTATTATAAAATGAAGGAGCTATTTGAAAATTGTGACGGTTTTTATAAAACACATTTTTAACATGATTATATAAAGTACCAGTGAGCAGCTTTTTATAAATTATCATATGGTTATTTTGTGTAGATTTGAGGAAGTTGTTAATGTGTGTTTGTGTAAATAAATGTGTATGAGTGGAACAAAGAAAAATCAATTTTTGGAACAGTGAAGTAGCAATGAATATTAGGTATGTGTATTTACAAAACCTTACCTTTAAAGTACATCTTAATATGTTTAGTATATGTGCGCAATAAAACAGGAATACATCATCAGTACAAATTAAAGCGATATTTATAGTAAATATAGTGTATAATAATAACGGTAGTACCTGCACTATAATATCACTGCATAGTCACGTTTGTTGTATGAGGTTATGTACTTGAGCTTCATACCTTATCGGAATAACAGGGGAATCGGTTGTCTTCCGTACATAGACACGTCCGTACGATGTCCAACAAAATTTATATGATTTCGTTTTGGCGAGGTCGCGGGCAAGATAATGTAATCTAGCCCCCCTTAGACGTCAGTTGCTCTGATACATATATTGGTGTGTCTTCCCTCGATCTAAAACCCAGGTGTTTAGCTCGTAGCTTTTCTTTATTTTTAATATTATAAGCCTTGCATTTTTTGTAAAATCGAAGACTTTAGAATAGCCGAACTTGTTTCCACAATAATTGGGGTACTATGTGTGGTTACTCTCTTTGCTCGTATTCTATAAATGTCAGTGATATCATTTTCGGTTATAGGGCAGTCTATCGTTTTTGATAAGGATAAAACCATTTTTATTAGATCGTCTTTGTTTTCTTTGGGTTCAATTTGTGGCACATTCTTTATTTCAAAGTTTCCTTTTTGATTTTCTCTTCTAACGTCCTCCAGTTGATCTTCAAGTAAAGTTATGTACTCTTTGTCCTTTTTGTTTTCGCACTCCAATTGTTCTATTCTTTTTTTGAACTCCTCATTTTGTGCGGCTAAAAATGATATAGAGTTTTCTATGTTTTCATTTGTCTTTTTAATATCTTGAAGGATTGGGTTAATTTTCTTAAATTCATTTTGCATCATAGTTTGAAGGGCTGCCATCATATCTTGCTTAAACGCTTCCAAAGTTTCCTCTTCTAAGTCACCCCTGCATCTCTTATTACGTTGGGTGACATAGTTGGGAGTTTCAGTGTCCCGAACTGCTTCCCGATGAATATGAGAATCAGATAGCGATCTGTTCATATCACTTTCCATCTTGTAGTAAAAAAAAAAAAAAAAAAATAATAATAAATGCGTTCGAATACTGCGCAGTTCAATTATGCAGCGCTATCGTAGCACACAGATGCGAAGATCGTAACCGCGTTGGTTTTTACGTAGGCCGTAGTAGCCCGTAGCGTGCTCTTCGTAGCGGTGATACACGACCTTGTGCGTTTACGACGTTGCGGTGCGAGAACGGGCCAAAAAATAGCAGTTGACACGCTTGCACGTGAGGTATGAGGGGGACGCGACACACAGGCAGATGTCAGCAAATATTGTGATGGATTAAATATTTTTAGGTTAATTCAGACTATGTCGACTTTAATATGCAACGATTACAGCGGGTTTTTCTATGTATATTAGTTACGATTATGAAAAATAAAGCGCGACACGTCTACTCACAAACAAGTCTCGGACGAAAGAGGAAATAAGAAACCGCTAGAAATGCTTCATGAGCTGATGGCAGAGTTAAGTATTTCTTCTCGTATATTCTAGATTTAATATACCTAGACTGCCGACCTGAAGCTACGTAAAATCCACTTGCCAAGCGTAGCAAATTACGACAACGCTTATTTTAATACGAGCCCATTACCAACCATGGACTGCGATTCTTACAAGTAGCTGAACAAGTTAAAAAGAGTTAATAACATAAGTTAATAACACGGCCACGAATCAGAAAGCTGAAGTAGTGATAAGCCAATCATATTATATAATATATCTGGCTCATAAACATAATACGAATGATGTTTATATGACTCAAATAGCTCGATACCCATAACCAATGAGGCAGTTATGTGCAGTATAAGGCTACGTATACGTGGTAGAGCAACGCTGCAACTATATTATGGTTGTAGAACGAAAGGGTCGGCTCGACCGGGGAAGGACCACTTTCTCACAGAATACCAGCGTAAACTTACACGTGGTAGAGCCACGCTGCAGCTATATTATGGTTGTATTACGAAAGGGTCGGCTTGTTCGGGGAAGGACCACGTTCTCACAGAATACCAGCGTAAAATAGCAGCTTGATGCTGCAGTGTTTCGTATGGTGAGTGTGGAGAACCGGAGACCCATTTTACTGGAATTAGGGCATTCCGTCTTAGTCCTCAGGGGTAACAACGTATCTGCATTTTGATTCATAATCGAGGTTAAATGTGGATGTCTATGGGCCACAGGATCCACTTACAATATTATAGCTGTAGCACGCTTGGCTCTACCACGTATAAGTGAAACGTATGAGGGAAAATAGTAGTAAGTATATAAAAATAAAAAGAATAAGATATAAGAATTTTATTTTCATAACTAGATGTGACGAAGGTGAAATGATACATTATTATCATGTGCCCAATGGTAAACTCAATAAAAAGCAAAATTGACAGGCAGCGTCCGACGTAATATATTAACGAAGAGATGGGGCAGGGAAAAATGAGGATTCAAATCTTAAAAGGCGGCACGTTCAGGCAACTGGTAAGTTTGGGGTTACCATTTGTCATATTACGCCCGACACGTTAATTTTAATCTTATAGTACCATCGGCCAGACTTAATGTAATTCTCATTTAAAATCTGAATGTATTTATATTCAATATGCATTATTGTATTATGTAATTAATAGTTTAACAAAGAATATGTTTTAGTTTATTTACCGAAATATGATATTCTCTCGATTTTTATAGGTTGCACATTTTTACAAAGCGACTACGCTTTCTCGGTAATTGGTAACCCTAGCTGTAGTTTATTTCGTTTAAAAATACGAAAAAGGAAAACAAAAGTGGTGCTGCGTTTCTTTTCTCCTATTTGCCTCTGACCTCGGTGCTATTGACAATGGCTGCCAGAATGAAATATGGCTCGTCGGTAACGAAAAAGAGATTAGTCGGGCGATATTATTCCTCGTCTATTGTGAGTTACTGCGGCGGCGCGGCCGGCGGGTTGTTTGCCGATTCAAATGTGTAATGTTTCGAATCACCTGTTAAGCTGTGACGAAGGTTGGATGTTTTCTTAGGATACCATGATATTGGATAATATGCCTTTTATATATACATACGTCATACGTGTCTTTTTAAACATAGGAAATGAATAATTGCCTATTTTATAAATGGTAGCTTGAATTATGTTTCGTATTTGGGATTTGGGTATTTAACTTTGTTGTAACAATATGTAAATGCTTAAATTGTAGTACATATTTAAAATATTGTTTTCTATTAAAATTGCTGGCTGTGTAAGAAATATAACTTAATCAAGTTAAACCATAGAGAGACTATGTAGGTACTACGAGTTAAACTTTAGGTCGTATTTGTACTAATGTCTATATTTATATTTTACTCAAAAATATTGATCATAATTATTGCTTAAACAAAAGTATGCATACATGTGTACTTAACATTTTATAGAATTATATTTGTAATTGAGGGTGTCTATTGAACATAAAGTTCACCTGATGTCAATGTCGTTTCTCTCTAGACCGTAGCGATTCATTTAAAACATTCACATTTGTTGCATTGGTAAGAAATACACTGTTATTGGATATAAACGTAAACATATATGATCTATGGTTATGTTATCTAAGGTATGTAAATAAAGAGATTGAAAAATTATACTGTAGGATCTCTTATCTAAGCACATCGGATTGGTTCAGCGTGAACCCACTCACATAATTAGAACCCAGTTGGCGCCTAAACTTTAAGGTAA